>JAGFNQ010003052.1:0-28059 GCA_024364735.1 Boesenbergia rotunda | reverse complement strand
TGTTTCCTTGTTTGGCGCCGGCGAGGTGGAAGAAGAAGGAATTATGGTTTCGGTGGTTTTGGGGAAGAAGAAAGAGCTCATCTTAGGTTCTTCTTCCATCTTCATCATCTTCCTATTCCCCTAACACCTCAGCTCTCTTGTGGCCGGAGCTCATTGGGTGGCGGTGGTCACCGGCGGCGCAAGAAAGGAGGAGAAGGGTTGGGACCGGGTGCATGTTGACATGGATGCGGGTTCGTAATTTTAAAATTAATTACGTGCAGCGGAAGGTTTAGCATAAATAATTTCTCAAATTATTTAACCACACATCTAAGCATGCAACCTTATGTTGTGTAGACATGATCATATATTTAAAATTTTGCAGAAACGTAAACTAATTTACTTGTTACCTCGCGTAACTCGAAGAAAGGGACGAGATCCAACCGTAAGCGTCCCTCGGAAGCTCCGCCTCTATTCGCGTCCACGCCGAGTATCTTCGGGATGACTTCGCAAAGCCACGAGTTTCGTGTTCTCGAGAACTACTAGATTCTCCGAGAACGCGACAAGAAACCAAGAGAGAAGTAATCACATCGGAAAAACTCACCACCAAGGTTGGCCGGAATCACAATTCCGGCGAGAAGGAGGAAGATGACTTGCGCCCAATCCCAAGGTGATGATGGCCGGAGAGGAAGATCGTCCCAACGGAAGAACTTCGTCGCCTCGGTGCTTCTCCTTGTGCTCACGGCAAGAAGAAGGGGAGAGAAGGGGAGGCCGGCCAAGAGAAGAAGGGAGGAGAGGGAGAGAGCCCAAGCAAGAATACTTGGATTATTTCGAATAATTCCAAGCCTTGCCTTGGGTCCTTTATATAGTGGCCTCTCAACCGCCAAGTCTCCTTTTTCTTATGGAATAAATTTCATAAGAAATTTATCATATAAATTTTCTATGACTTATTCCATCATGCCAAGTCTTGATTTTATATCATGGTTAAAATCATATTTTAATTCATGATAAAAATCAACCAAGTCTCTTTTTTCTTATGGAATAAATTTTCATAAGAAATTTATCATATAAATTTCTTTATATAAATTTCTTTATCATGGTAAATCAATCCATGATTGATTTTATAAATAAAATAAACCAATCCATGGTTTATTTTAATTTTCATGAAAAATAAATTTCTTTATATAAATTTCTTTATCATGGTAAATCAATCCATGATTGATTTTATAAAATAAAATAAACCAATCCATGGTTCATTTTAATTTCCATGAAAAATAAACCAAACCTTGGTTTATATATAAAAATTTATATCATCCATAATTTTATAAAACAAACCACACTTGATTTATTTTATAAATTGAACCAAACAATTTGGTTCCCTCCCTTTGTTGTGGCCGGCCAAGCAAAGAGGGTGGGGACCCTCTTTGGCCGGCCTATCCAGGCCACGCCCCAATGAATTAAACTCATTTAATTCATCTATTAAGTCTTCAAAAGACTTAGCCATTTTACGCTTCCGATGCGTCTCTGAAAAATTCAGATTCGACTTATCGTTTGGCTCAACCAAACCTAATCTCTCTTGATTGGAAAATCCAATTTTCAACTCGTTTTAAATCCCTCGGATTACTCGTAGTGCGTGTGACTAAATAGGCTTTCGATTTATGTTGGCCGTCTATAATTAACCAATTATAGAACGATCATGAGTGACACCTAGTAGTACATCATGATCCCCAATTAATCGAAAGATCAACGGTTGACCTCAGAAACAATTCTGAAACCCTTCAGCAGCTATAATGAATCGTGCCCCATTCCCTTCACCATCTTATACCCACTTGGTTCAGGACATGGTCTATGTGTGTCAGTCCCCACTAGGCTGACTACGTCACACCTAGCCCAAGTAACGTTTTCTCGTCCTACGGATTCTAATTACTCTCATGTATCTAAGAGATTCATACTCTGAACATGTCATGCTCTGGCCAGAGGCTTCGAGTAACAATCCGACGATAGGCCTTGGGTATACATCTCCTCGCAAGGAGTGGTGAATCCTTTGTAGGCTGTTCAAACATCTTCGGGCACTTCGGCTTATACCCAATCATCCTGGGTCCACACCTCCTTGGAGATGCTTGCTTAAGATGTCAAAGTATAAGTCTCCATGACCAAGATGACTTGAACACCGCAAGTCAAAGGAACATCGCACTTAAGCTGCAGTAAGAACTTCACTGACATATCTATATGTAGACTACCATATGAAGTTTTACAGCCAGTCACTCCAATGAACTAGTTCCCTTAACTAGCATTCATGTTTATCTCCGGACATCCCAATGTCACCAGCCAGTGAGAATCAGCTGATTAGAGAATAACCCATGCTAGTCTCAACAGAATTGATAGTGTCCGTTTTTATCAATTCATCGACTAGGGACAATTTCAATACTTCACAATTGCACATGTAGAGATAATCACTAGTTGTGAATTCATCACAAATTCTCTCATGCTGTGAATTGTATTGCGGACATTCAGTAAATGAGTTTAAGATCTCAATCAAATACATAAACATGTATACTCAAATAGTGAATATTCATTTATTAAAATAAATGATTACAATCATAAGGCGATTGCCTTAGGACACTTTTCTCATATCACTAACAAACTCCCACTTGGCCTAATGCCAATCGCTACGGTATCCAATACCACAGGCTCTAACATGACCCTCAAACTTGCTTTGAGGCAAGGCCTTAGTTAAAGGATCCGCTAAATTCCTTTCAGTGGGAATTTTCTCAATTTGTATATCATTCCTACTTATAATCTCTTTGATCAGATGATAGCGGCGAAGCACATGTTTGGATCGCTGATGAGACCTTGGTTCCTTTGCTTGTGCAATAGCTCCATTGTTGTCGCAATAAACCGGTATTGCTTCATCAATGGTTGGAACCACACCAAGTTCTGAGACAAACTTCTTGATCCAGACTGCTTCCTTTGCTGCTTCCGAAGCTGCAATATATTCCCCTTCCGTGGTAGAATCCGCTACCGTGTCTAGCTTGGAACTCTTCCAACTTATTGCGCCTCCATTCAAAATAAATACGTATCCAGACTGAGATTTGGAGTCATCCTTATCTGTCTGGAAACTGGCATCTGTATACCCACGTATTACCATATCACCTTCTCCATATATTAGGAACACATCCTTAGTTCTTCTTAAGTACTTGAGGATTGTCTTGACAGCCGCCCAATGATCCATTCCTGGATCAGACTGGTATCTGCTTGTGACGCTCAGAGCATACGATACATCGGGCCTAGTACATAACATAGCATACATGATAGATCCTATCGCGGATGCATAAGGAATCTTATTCATGCAAATCCTCTCGTCTTCTGTGCGCGGACACATAGACTTCGAAAGGTTGATCCCATGCCTGATGGGAAGGTAACCTTTCTTGGATTCCGACATGCTAAACCCTTTTAGCACTCGGTCTATATATGTAGACTGCGAAAGACCAAGCAATCGTTTTGATCTATCTCTATAGATTCTAATCCCAAGGATATAGGTTGCTTCTCCCAGGTGTTTCATGGAGAAAGTTTTGGATAACCAAATTTTAACTGACTGTAAGACTGATATATCATTTCCTATAAGTAATATGTCATCGACATATAACACTAGGAATACGACTGCACTCCCACTAACCTTCTTGTACACACAAGGTTCGTCAGAATTTTGTAAGAAATCAAACTCTTTGATTGTCTCATCAAAATGGATGTTCCAGCTCCTGGATGCTTGCTTTAGTCCATATATGGATCGTCGAAGCTTGCATACTTTGTTTTATCAACCGATGTGAAACTTTTAGGTTGTATCATGTATACATCCTCAAGCAGGTTTCCATTAAGGAAAACTGTTTTCACATCCATTTGCCATATCTCATAATCATAATGAGCTTCTATGGCCAGGAGCATCCGAATGGATTTAAGCATAGCTACTGGCGAATAGGTTTCGTCATAATCAATTCCTTGTTTCTGACGATATCCTTTTGCCACTAATCTAGCCTTAAAGGTAACAACATTACCTTCCATGTTAGTTTTCTTCTTGAAAACCCACTTGCACCCTATGGGCTTAATCCCTTCAGGTGGGTTAACCAAGTCCCATACTTGATTTTCGTACATGGAATCCATTTTCGACTTCATGGCTTCAAGCCATTTATCCCTTTCTGAATTTTTCAGAACATCTTCATAACTGATAGGTTCATCATCGCTAATGAGTAACACGTCGTTCGATTCACTTATGAAAAATCTGTATCTCTCTGGAATATTACGTGTCCTATCAGACCTACGAAGAAGTGGTGTTGTTTTAGGTTCAACTGATAGCTCATCATTATGAGTTATCGGTTGTGGGTCTAGACTAGGTGTCTCTGTAATGTCTATTGGAGTTTCTTGAACTTCTTCAAGTTCAATATTACTCCCACTGTTTTCTTGTAAAAGAAATTCTTTTTCTAGAAATACAGCATGCCTTGAAACAAACACCTTTTGTTCCAAGGGATGATAGAATTGGTAACCTTTCGTTTCCTTAGGGTATCCAATAAATAGACATTTATCAGACTTAGCATCCAATTTGTCTGATACAGTCCGCTTTACATAAGCAGGACAACCCCATATCTTTAGGTGAGATAAATGAGGTTTCTTACTATTCCATGTCTCATATGGAGTAGTAGAGACTACCTTGGTCGGGACTCTGTTTAGCAAGTAAACAGCTGTCTTAAGCGCATAGCCCCAAAAGGATTTTGGAAGAGTTGCATGATTCATCATAGATCTAACCATGTCCATCAAGGTTCGGTTACGCCTCTCAGATACACCATTATGCTGTGGTGTATATGGCGGAGTCCATTGAGACAATATCCCATTGTCCCTAAGATAATCTTGAAACTCTTGACTTAAGTATTCACCACCCCGATCGGATCGAAGTATCTTAATACTTTTGCCAAGCTATTTCTCTACTTCACTTCTGAACTCTTTGAATTTCTCAAAAGCTTCAGATTTGTGTTTCATTAAGAACACATACCCGAATCGTGAGTGAACATCGATAAAGGTAATGAAGTAGCTATAGCCTCCTTGTGCAAGAGTTGACATTAGTCCACATACATCAGTATGTATTAGACCAAGCAATTCTCCCACTGGTTTACCTTTTTCGGAAAAGAGTAATTTAGCCATCTTGCCTTTTAAGCATGATTCGCATGTATCAAATGAACCGGGTTTAAATGATTCCAGAATTCCACATCGGTGTAATTTGATCATGTGTTTCTTACTTACATGGCCAAGACGACAATGCCACGTATAGGAGTCTATTTGATTATCTATTCGAGCACGTTTGTTGCTAACTTCGATATTGAAAACGTCACCGGATAAATCTAATGTGTAGATACCATTGCATAAAGTTCCGGTCCTATAAAGAACACCATTTAAAGTTATGTAATAGCAATTGTTACTAAAAGTTAAATGGTAACCCTTTTCATTCAAGCATGAAATAGATATAATGTTCTTTATTAACGAAGGAACAAAATAACAATTATCCAATTCTAAGACACGTCCAGTAGGGAGCTTTAGCAAATATGTTCCGATGGCAACGGCAACAACCTTTGCTCCGTTTCCAACTCGCAAATTTGCTTCTCCCTTGACGAGTCTTCTTCTATTCCTTAGCCCCAGTATGTCATTACATATATGTGAGCTACACCCAGTATCAAGTACCCAGGTGTTTGAGGAAATAGAGTGACATTCAATAACGAAGATGCATGAAGAGGATGGGGCATCGGATGCCTTCTTCTTCAAGGACTCAAGATAAACCTTGCAGTTTTTTCGCCAGTGACCCTCCTTGCCACAGTGATGGCAAGTGTCTTTTGGTGCCTTTTCAATCCTTTTGTCCTTAGTTAACTTATTGGTGTCCAAAATGGAACGCAAATTCAGAGAAGACATGATCAGGTGATTATCCTAGAAATACAAATTGAGGTTATGTGATGAGAAGAATGCATCAATATACATTAATTAAATCCTATTTATTTTTCGAATTGAATAACCCTTTTTATCAATTTGGGAGATCGTAGGAACATCTCCAAATAGGTTGATATCTAACCATAGATAAGAACAACCATGGCTGTGGCCATCAAGTTATTCTTAGCTATGAAGGTAGGCAATTATACCGATTACATATCATACATATGTAACTATCACATTATGCTATCAACTAATTGAATGTTTGCATAAAACATTGGGTTGTTAACTCATTAACAAGTATGCAACATTGTGCATAGCACTCAACTGCACCTCTCTTTACATCGACCTTGGCTGTGGCATAACAAATCGATGCTCCAAGCTTAAGGTTGACCCATTAATCAAGAAATAGTTTTAATATGGTTGGAGCTCATTCAACCGTTTAGTCAGGCTTGGATGTGTCTAACAACCAAAACTAAGGATTGACCTCTGACTCAAACTATATTAATCATAAACTAATTCCATGGTTTGAACATGTTGAGGTTCAAGCCGGGCATGGATGTGTCCATCAACCCAAACGAGAAACAAAACTCCGGTTCTAACCATATTAATGGAAGGTGTTGGCCTTAATATTTTGTAAGGGGTTTTTGGTCTCATCCTTTTCTTTTAAGCACATTCATGACATATAATTATATCATGCTCTAACGATTTCCTTAATAAAGTATGTATGTGACTTAATTTATCAAGTCTCATTAATTGAATTAGGAACCGGATTTCCTAATTCTAATTTCACACTTTATTTAAGGAATTATTTTGGGAAATATTTTCCTAAATTGTCATAATCAATTTCGGAAATAATATGTTTAAGACTTTGATTTCTCTAAATCAAATCTTATTAAATTAAGAGACAGATTCCCTTAATCCAACCACATATTATTTTCATGAAAATCTTATCTAAGAAAATATACTCTATAGGAAATAATTTCCTAATTAATTTTGGAGACAATAATATGTATGAGCATCACCTCATAAATCAAATAAGGAAATTATCGTTTGAGAATCACCTCAAAAATTTCCAAGATTTGATCATATATTTTATTTATGAAAAATTAATATCAATAAATAACTTAATTTAGACGGCTCCCCGAGGCTCAATCCAAAATAAGAATTTATTGATAATATAATTTGGACGGCTCCCCGAGGCTCAATCCAAATTAAACATTTGACAATTTAAATTCAATTTAGGAAATTTAATTATAACAACTAACTTTAAATTGGACGGCTCCCCGAGGCTCAATCTAAAATAAAGAATTTTGTAAATAATTTAATTTCCAATTATAAATTTAAATGTCAATTAATATTCCATAATTTGTCTAGACTTTCTTGAAAGAAAGTGTCCAAAATTGCGAGCTTTCCATAAATGGAAAGTTTCCAAAATAAAATTTTCAGAATAATTGTAAGTTTTCTGGTACAAAGAAAACTTACGTATTTCCAAAATTGGAAAATTTCCAAAATAGGAAATTTCCAAAATTGGAAAGTTTTCAAAAATGGAAAGCATTCACAATTATCATAAAATTTCAAAAATAGGGATATTTCAAAAGTTTGCGAAATTTCATGAGGATTTCCAAACTTTGAAATTCCTAAATCTAAAATTTACCATAATTGGAAAGTATCCATGATTGGAAAATTTTCCAAAATTGAGATCATGACAAAGTTTTCCGCAAAACAATTATATGATTATGTCGAACACTAACTTGGCTCTGATACCACTGTTGGGACCGGGTGCATGTTGACATGGATGCGGGTTTGTAATTTAATAATTAATTACGTGCAGCGGAAGGTTTATCATAAATAATTTCTCAAATTATTTAACCACACATCTAAGCATGCAACCTTATCTTGTGTAGACATGATCATATATTTAAATTTTGCAGAAATGTAAACTAATTTACTTATTACCTCGCGTAACTCGAAGGAAGGGACGAGATTTAACCGTAAGCGTCCCTCGGAAGCTCCGCCTCTATTCGCGTCCACGCCGAGTATCTTCGGGATGACTTCGCAAAGCCACGAGTTTCGTGTTCTCGAGAACTACTAGATTCTCCAATAACGCGACAAGAAAAACCAAGAGAGAAGTAATCACATCGGAAAAACTCACCACCAAGGTTGGCCGGAATCACAATTCCGACGAGAAGGAGGAAGATGACTTGCGCCCAATCCCAAGGTGACGATGGCCGGAGAGGAAGATCGTCCCAACGGAAGAACTTCGTCGCCTCGGTGCTTCTCCTTGTGCTCACGGCAAGAAGAAGGGAAGAGAGCAAAGAGGGTCCCCACCCTCTTTGCTTGGCCGGCCAAGAGGAAGAAGGGAGGAGAGGGAGAGAGCCCAAGCAAGAATACTTTGATTATTTCGAATTAATTCCAAGCCTTGCCTTGGGTCCTTTATATAGTGGCCTCTCAACCGCCAAGTCTCCTTTTTCTTATGGAATAAATTTTCATAAGAAATTTATCATATAAATTTTCTATGACTTATTCCATCATGCCAAGTTTTGATTTTATATCATGGTTAAAATTATATTTTAATTCATGATAAAAATCAACCAAGTCTCTTTTTTCTTATGGAATAAATTTTCATAAGAAATTTATCATATAAATTTCTTTATATAAATTTCTTTATCATGGTAAATCAATCCATGATTAATTTTATAAAATAAACCAATCCATGGTTCATTTCCATGAAAAATAAATTTCTTTATATAAATTTCTTTATCATGGTAAATCAATCCATGATTGATTTTATAAAATAAAATAAACCAATCCATGGCTCATTTTAATTTCCATGAAAAATAAACCAAACCTTGGTTTATATAAAAAATTTATATCATCCATAATTTTATAAAATAAACCACACTTGATTTATTTTATAAATTGAACCAAACAATTTGGTTCCCTCCCTCTGTTGTGGCCGGCCAAGCAAAGAGGGTGGGGACCCTCTTTGGTCGGCCTATCCAGGCCACACCCCAATGAATTAAACTCATTTAATTCATCTATTAAGTCTTCAAAAGACTTAGTCATTTTACGCTTCCGATGCGTCTCTGAAAAATTCAGATTCGACTTATCATTTGGCTCAACCAAACCTAATCTCTCTTGATTGGAAAATCCAACTTTCAACTCATTTTAAATCCCTCAGATTACTCGTAGTGCGTGTGACTAAATAGGCTTTCGATTTATGTTGGCCGTCTATAATTAACCAATTATAGAACGATCATGAGTGGCACCTAGTAGTACATCATGATCCCCAATTAATCGGAAGATCAACGGTTGACCTCAGAAACAATTCTGAAACCCTTCAGCAGCTATAATGAATCGTGCCCCATTCCCTTCACCATCTTATACCCACTTGGTTCAGGACATAGTCTATGTGTGTCAGTCCCCACTAGGTTGACTACGCCACACCTAGCCCAAGTAATGTTTTCTCGTCCTACGGATTCTAATTACTCTTATGTATCTAAGAGATTCATACTCTAAACATGTCATGCTCTGACCAGACGCTTCGAGTAACAATCCGACGATAAGCCTTGGGTATACATCTCCTCGCAAGGAGTGGTGAATCCTTTGTAGGTTGTTCAAACATCTTCGGGCACTTCGGCTTATACCCAATCATCCTGGGTCCACACCTCCTTAGAGATGCTTGCTTAAGATGTCAATGTATAAGTCTCCACGACCAAGATGACTTGAACACCGCAAGTCAAAGGAACATCGCACTTAAGCTGCAGTAAGAACTTCACTGACATATCTATAGGTAGACTACCATATGAAGTTTTACAACCAGTCACTCCAATGAACTAGTTCCCTTAACTAGCATTCATGTTTATCTCCGGACATCCCAATGTCACCAGCCAGTGAGAATCGGCTGATTAGAGAATAACCCATGCTAGTCTCAACAGAATTGATAGTGTCCGTTTTTATCAATTCATCGACTAGGGACAATTTCAATACTTCACAATTGCATATGTAGAGATAATCACTAGTTGTGAATTCATCACAAATTCTCTCATGCTGTGAATTGTATTGCGGACATTCAGTAAATGAGTTTAAGATCTCAATCAAATACATAAACATGTATACTCAAATAGTAAATATTCATTTATTAAAATAAATGATTGCAATCATAAGGCGATTGCCTTAGAACACTTTTCTCATATCACTAACAGGCGGTGGTCACCGGCGGCGCAAGAAGGAGGAGAAGGGTTGGCCGGCCGAAACCCTAGGCTAGGGTTTTATGGTGGTGCGTGGAAGAGGATTGAAAAAGGTGATTAATTGCAAGCCTTGGTGACTCCGCGTCTTGGTAGCTCGTCGCCCACACGACGTCCAGGAGGGGAGGGTCATACGGTAGAAGACTGCGAGGTAAAAAATGAGGTATACCTCTTCTTAGGCTCCTTCGTTGTTTCTATCATTTCATGTTATTATTGCATATGTTTAATTAATTGTCATGAGTTAATTATTTGTTAATTAATTATGTAATGGACCCTGATAATAAATACAAAAACTGGTGATTCATTCGTCATCTCTTCCGCGGTCTTTTGATTCGGAAAGTTACAAGGCCTTAACTTTGGTTTTGGCTAAGTTGTGACTTGAATCAAATTGACATGACGACGAGACGACCATTTTGGAGACGGGTCTCCATTCGGATTAAATTTTTAATTCATAGACATAGAGAGGTCTCTCATGTTCAACCTCGTGGTTTCTTAGGAAACAAGCGAAGCTATAACCATCAAGTTTTGTGTGTTTAAGATTGGTTACTTTTCTGCATATTATCATGTACTTTATTATTGCTGGATAATATTTGGATGTGCGTAGGCTATCTTTTTGTTGCAGGCACTAGATTTCAACTATTATGACATTAATCGTTGTTGTATGTGATTGATTATGTGTTTTGTAAATTAATTGAATCCTCGGGGTTGACGAGGATAAATTAGGTATTTATTTTTGTAATTAAATATGACACCTATTTAGCCGAGCTTTTATTTACTTTTGATCTAGAATACATGTACACTCCTTTGTGGAGTATAGGATCAATGGATGTAAATAAGTAGCTAGTCATCTCGGCTCGGAGATCCCTTCATGGAGGCTTGCGCATGGGATAGGGAGGAGTGGACGAGGTGGCGACACGACTGGTGGCACATTGGAGACCAAGACCATAATAGTTGGAAAAATTTAGGATTTTTCCTTATTTATTATATTGGTTTATGTGCTTGTTGTGTGTGTGCATGTGAAAATCATCAACATAAATAACTAAGTGGGAGAGGGACCCTAAGGGTCCAGTGGCTTCCATTACAATCTGATTAGTGATGCAAACAAGTCTGCGCGTCGGCTTTGAGTGCCTTCCTCCCCATCGGATGGGCTTATTCTGCAGATCACTAGGTCAGAAAAGATTATAGAAAATTATTGAAGAGCGTGTGTACTTCCCCATCGGAAGACACATAATCGGAAATAATTTTCTTAGTGTCGTTGAATGGTAAACACTTAGATACAAATAATAGTATCCTCCTCATCGGAGTCACTGCTATTATTTGTAGGGCCGAAGAATACCAACTATTAATGTTACTTGTCAGAAAGTTAGGATGACAAGATAGTAAAATTAATGGGTAAAACCTCCTCTCACAAATGTAGAATTCGTATACGTCTACACCATCGTGACATACGATATTCTCAGTGTTTTGAGGTGTTGGTTGATTTTGAAAATTTATTATTTTGAGGAGTCGATTTATTTTCGAAATCTAAAGTGTGTGATTGTTGTGATTCTCTGGTGTTTTAAAATGGATCTAGACCCACTTGTTTTAATTGAAAGAGAAAACCAAATAAATGCCCCTAATGATAATATGGATTGGGAATTAAATCTGGACTTTGTCTCTACTGCCGAGGAACCCAAATGTGATCTTGTCGAGTTTTGTGCCAAAATACCTAGCAAGACTAATGATGAAGAGGAGTTTGAATATTTTAGGAAATGGTCAGAAGCAGACGAGACGACTGAGTGTCATCAAAATCAGACTTTTTCCATTACCAGTGATAAAACATCCAAACTCGATGAACTCTTTGGGCATCAAAATCGAGCCGCTAGGCAGGAGATCATGAAGAACTTGACAACAACCATCTTGGTTGAGGGTATTCCCGTAAGGGAACATGCTCTCAAAATGATGGCTTGGCTGGAAGAGATGGAAATCATTGGAGCACAAATCGACGGGGAAACCCAGGTCGATCTCATCCTCCAATCTCTACCAAAGAGTTTGAGAAGTTTCGCCTAAGCTACAATATGGACAAGCGTTCATATTCGTGGGCAGAACTTCTGACAGAACTCGAGGCGGCAGAGGCATTTTCTCTTCAGAGCTCACAGACTTTCATTGCTCAAGAGGTTTCTACTTCTAAACCGAAAGGAAAGAAGAAGAAGAAACATGCTGGGGTAAAGAAAGTAACAGGATTACATAGACCTCAGAGTTGCATAAAGAAGCCGAAAGACAAGTGCTTTGTGTGCAAGTAGTCTGGACCTCAGTGTTGAATGGAAGGAATTTTACATAACAGAATAACAATGGATTCAACACAATCTCCCATGCAGATTCAAGATCACATCGTAAACACCAAAATCAAAATCTCACGGTAGAAATGGGAGAATCAAAACAAGATCAACATCAATTCAAAATCTGATCAAAATACCTTGATTAATCAGAACAACCTCAATTCTGAGCCAATACTAATTACTCACCGCAAAAAGATCAAACGATCCAAATGCAATAATCGTAAAGATCAGAGACCAAACTGCAACCATTTCCTCTAACAACACAACACCAATTCCACAATCACGAATCTTCATCCAAATTGAATACTAAAACCAACAACCCTTACCTTTGCTGCACAAGTGACTCCCCCTGTCTAAATTCGACAAAATCTAGACCAAGGCAGTGAAACCGACAGATCCTCGCATGAACACCCTCAAACCCTCGATCCACATTCCCAAGGCTAGGCAAATCCCACGCATGGACATAGCAATTCTAGATTAAAACGGAGACAAGGTCACCAGAAAGATCAGAGAGGAAAACAGAAAGATCGGCAATAAGGAAAACCCATACCTAATTGTGATCGAAACTCGAAGCTACGCATGCAATCCTTGGCGATGGTATCACTCGGTGGCCAAATCGCATGAAGAGGCAAAGATCGGAGGTCTCCTTCCTCGATCCTCCAACGAGCTTCTAAGGGAGAATGGTTTCACAGCTGGCTGAGGAGCAGGGAAAGACACGCGGCTAGGGTTCGCGGAATGGAAGAAGAAAAGGTTCGGGCTTGGCTACGATCTAGGGCTCGCGAGGGAGAAGAAGGGAAGAGGAATGATCGGGTGTTGGCTGCGAGCGCAGGGAGAAAGAGAGGAAAAAGAGTTTATAAGTGGCTGGTCCTTTTGCATTAAAGCCCCCCCCACTTCCATCTAATAAACATAAGCCCTTAATTTATCCCTTTTTACCTTTTAGCCCTCTGAGTTTCCGTATTTTAACAGAATAGATGGCTGATTTTTGTATTTATCTTCGGGGTACATGTTAATTAACAACATGCAATAATAAGATTAGCAAGAAGGAACCAAAACAAGAATTATACCTCTTGTTTACCTCGCGATCTTCTATCGTATGTCCTAACCTCTTCTTGGACGTCATGTGGGCGACGATCTTCCAAGAAACAAAGTCACCAAGTCACCTTCTTCTCCTCTCCTACTTGTGTCGAAACCCTAAGGGTGCGTTTGGTTTAAGTTATCATATATAACCTTAGTTATGTGATTACCAAGTAATCACATAACCAAGGTAATAGTGAATGAAACATAACCTGAAGTTGTTTAGTTCAATTTAGGTAATCAAATAAAATCTTGTTTGTTTGGAGGTAATAATCTATAACATAATATAATATTTTACCATATTGTCCTTTTGAATTTATTTAGATAATTTTAATAAAATATAAAATTAAAAAAATATTCATCGACATCGACCGTCGGTGCCCATGTAGGCAATCGATGTGCAACACCGACGGTCGACTGTCAGCGCCGAACGCCGGCGATCGACGTAGATCGCCGGTGGCTGCCAGCCAGTTGTCGACGTCGACCGCCAACGATCGGTGCCGACCACCGATCGTCGGCGATGGTCGTCGGTCACCAGCCATCGGTGGTGGTCGTCGGCCACTAACAGTGGTTGCCGGCGGTGGTCGTTAGTCGCCGGTGGTGTTCGTCGGTCGTCGGCGGTGTTCGTCGGTCACCGACGATGGTCGCCGGTCACCGACGGTGGCCTCCGATCGCCGGCGGAGGTCTCCGACCGTCGACGGTCCTCGCCGGTCGCCGACCGCCGACGATGGTCGTCGGTCGCCGGCGGTGGTCGCCGACTGTCGGCCGCCGGTGGTGGTCGTCGGGCGTCAACGGTGGTCGTTGGTCATCGTTGTCGGTCGTCGACCGCGAATAATACTTTCGAAAGTTAATAAATTGTAATGGTTATTTTCTTCTTAAATGTAAATATTGGAGGATAATTTTGGAAAGTTAAGTTTCATAACCCTGGAATCAAGAAAAACCTTACTTTCCTAAGGTTTTTCGATTCCTAGTTGCATGACCCTTTTGCTGACGTGTCGGGCATCGATCATTACTTAGGAATTGCTAATCATCTAAACCAAAGAAGATTTTTGTTGATAACTTTGGATGGATAACCAAGGTTATCAAGGATAACCCCCAATCAAACGCACCCTAAGGGTCTCCTTCTTCTTCCTTTGTTGCCGCCGGAACCCTAGCACTGCCGACCACCACATCCACTTCTCCTCCTTGCACCGCCGGCCAAACTCCAAGCCTCAAGATTGCACCGACAAAGGAGTAAAAGTAGAGGAAGAAGAAGATGAAGAATAAAGGAGAAAACCCAAGCCCTAACCAATCTCCTCCCTCCTCTTGCTTGCGGCGTCGATCACCAAAGTTTGGTGCACTGCCAACGACTCTCTTCTCCACTTGACCTGTTGATGCCGAGCACCCAAGGAGCGAGAAGAGAAGGAGATGAAGAGAAGAAAATGAAGACTCTTCTTCCTCTCCCCTTGCGCCACTTCCTTCCTCCTCCTCCTCCAAGCCGTCGGCGCCAACCCTAGGAGAGAGAGAGGTGAGGAGAGAATTAGGTTTTGGCTTAGGGTTGAGTTGGATGGTATGTCTTGGTCTCATGACACATGAGGTATATATAGGCTACAATTGTGACCATGAGGAGGAGTTGGGTCTTGGTCTCCTAATGGATCAAAGTCCAATCCATTAATGATAATCCAATCCACTAAAGGATTATCATTGAACTATCTCACCAACCCCCATAATTAAATATATGTTCCATCATATTATGTGTACAAATTCTCCCCGTGTTTACGATCTTGAATGCCCATTAATTAACTAAATTACTGATATTTAATTAATTAATATCTAACTCCATGAGTAGTACCACTCAACCTTATCATCATGTCGGACCAAGTCCACCTGCAGGATTTTACATGATGAACTTTATAAGCTCTTCAAGGGGACATCATCATTCTAAAGCATTAGGACACGATTTTCTTTTATAATCAACGACACTGGTAAATCCCAATTTACCGGACCTATCGATTTAACAAATAAATCTCGCCCACTGATAAATCAAAGAAATAGATATTAAGTACATGTGTCCGTTATTATATCGGGATTAAGAGCATGTACACCATAATATCTGAGGTCTGATTTAATTATATAGTCAGTATAAATTGAATCACCTCTATATTGGTCCTGCTCAATACACACAAAGTGCACTAGTGTAATTCTATGGTCCAGATAGACCAATGCCAAATTACACTACAAACATGCCAATGGTTTATCCAAAACCATCTCGGTTGTGACCCTCTACTTATACTTTTCAAGGGACAGATAACATGATCTTCTGTGTGATACCTCACACCATGTTATCTACAATGTAAAGTATCAGACAATATGCACACATATAATAAATATAAAATGCAAACAATGATCATGTGATTGTCATTCCAAACTATAGATGTCCATACAAAAGCTAGACTTTTAATATACATCCTAACAGGAGGTTGAGCAAATGTCGAACAGAAAGTCCCAGTTGGCAAAAGTTAACTTCTCCATGGTGGAGTAGGTGAGGGTGCGTTCCCCAGGAAAGGGAACAGTAGGTGTCAGTTTGACCTAGGATTTCAGTTGAAATCTAAAGTTAGAACCAATCAATTAAGGCTTAAGATTATTTGTTTTGTTGTGTGTTTTGTTGTCTTGCAGGTACCTGGAGATGGAGGCAAGATAAGAGAGCAAAACACAAAACAAACAAGAAAGCTGGGAAAAGGGTCCCAGGCGCCTGAATGGATTCATGCGCCTGGGTTGTAACCCAGGAGCCTGAGGCTTAACAGGCGCCTGACTGCTATCAGGCGCCTGCGAAGGGGGCTTATCCCCTTCGCCGATTTTGCTGCTACAGATCAATTTTTAACCGCATATGTGGCGCCCTAGAAGCTTATCAGGTGCCCGAGAACATAGTATAAAAAGGGGTTTGACCCCTCACTTCAGTACACCAAGTTTTCAATCTGTCTACTCATTTTGTTCGAAGCAAAGACGCTACAATGAAGCTCTACGACTAAGGAGGCTCTAGGAAGAAGTGTGCGACGTTTTAGACTTCCAGAGTTGGTCAAGACTTTTCATTTGGTTTGCACATTACAAAGTTATATTTATTTATCATTTCTTTGATTGTATTTAAACTGTAAGATGGGTTTCTCCGCCTCCAGAAATTCCGAAAAGGAGATCACTAGTGGACTCACGCTATGTACTTAGACCTTGGATGTACTGACCCTGGAGAACTTGGGAACCAAGTAAATCCCGTGAGTTATTCTTGCTATGTTTGTGTTTATTTTATATTCCGTTGCGTACTAACACTCTGATAGCAAGAACGAATGATGAAGTTCTGTGAAAAAGTTCGAGTCGATATTCACCTCCCCCCTCCCCCCCCCCCCGGCCGCCTCTATCGACTAGCACCGATCCCACAGCTTGCTGGTGCCAAAAGCCTACTTCATAACAAATATGGCATTTAATATGTATTCGACTACAAGAACTAAACAACTAGAGTGCATTGCTAGTAAAATTCTTATGTCATGATAAACTATATGTCTAGGTCCATACACATAATAGGTAGTAACAACAATCAACTTGACGTATTGGTATGATAACATGAGCAATACTCTACTATAATAAATTACAATCACAAGAACAACTTTTATAATATAAAGCATAAGAATAATCATAATATCAACAATGAAACTAAGGCCACATATCAGTAATGGTGACTAATTCAAAACAAAATATGATGACAAACAATAGCAATAAGAGTATAACTAAAAAAACATATTGAAAGGGAAAAAACATCAAGATTTTTAATGTTTCCCTACATCCCGATAACAACTATCTCCTATACAATTGCATATGCCTAAATAGTAATACTTGTATATCATTATACAAAAATTAGGGTCGTGTTAGTTGATCAAAAGAAAGATCTCATCTAATCACTTAGTTAAAAGAAGGAAGGATAAAAACACATTATTTCAAAAAAATCACACTCACCATTATTCAAGAAATCGAAGGTAAATAAGGAATCCAAATAGTACCAACTCGCAAGAAAGTTGAAAGCCTGGGCGGATAGAACCAAATGCCAGTAATGTTAAAGTATATAAAAGAGGTAAAAAGAAAGAAAATCTCAAACTCCTTTTCTCACCTTGGGTCATTTTATTCCCTTTCCATCTAGGATTAATAAAAACACACCTGGGCAATGATATTAGCTAGGTCAGAGCACGTAAGGAAGAGGTGATCGATGATGCCTTCATGTTTGTTTGCTTCCTTGGAAGCGTAACTGTTGGTGTCGGAATCACCAAGATCGAACTTGAGTTTTGATAATGGCAAAGGGTTCATAAGTTAAGGTTACATTGTGATCTAATGAAGTTGTTTAAGTGCGCAGGAAAAGTCCTAGGTAAACTAGGCACGAAGTCCTGATTCAAGGAATTGGGCAATAAGTCATGGCCGAGGGCTGGGCACCTAAGTCCTGATCAAGGGTTGGGAAATAAATCCTAGTCGTGGACTGGTCATGAAGTCCTGATTCAAGGAATTGGGCAATAAGTCCTGGTCGCGGACTGGGCACGAAGTCCTCATCTGGAAGATTGGGCAAAAGTCCAACCGGAGGAGCTAGTTGGCAAAAAGGTAAATTCTCCTGAGAGGAGTAGGTGAGGATGCGATCCTTGAGGAGGGACCATTAGGCGTCGGTTTGACCTAGGGTTCCATTTGGAAAGCCCAAAGTCAGAACCAAGACAGCTCCGACTGTTAACTGGACTTAACTTATCTATTACTTGTGTTTTGGAACTAACCCTGGTTGCAGGAACAAAAGCTGGAGTTCACAGCTTCCCAGGCGCCTGAATGGAGCCAGGTGACTGATCATACAGGTGCCTGTGTGGATACAGGCGCCCCATAAGAGGGTTTTCCAAAGTTTGCGAAGCTGAGCTGCCACGTCATCATGAGGTGTCGGTGACCATACATGCGCCCCAATTAAAGGGATAAGCGCTAGCCAAGTCTGCGGATGAGGATTCGCGCAGAGAGGCCACCTGTCAGGCACCCCATTCAACACAGGCGCCCCAGAAGATAGTATATAAAGGGGTTCACCCCCTTGCTTCCAAACAACATTGCTTCCAACGAAAACGTTCAAGCGCTCTGCTCCAAACGCTCCGTGCTCAAGTCTCAAGCGCCAACGACGACCCGCGGCTCCGATCTTCTAATTCTTCTCCAGTCATCAGTATTTTTTTATTTAATTGTTAATATTAAATTCTGTATTCATACTTCAAATTTGTAACCATTTTGCGAAATATAGAATTGTCCAACATAAACGGTCAAGGACCGTGGGCCTTGGAGTAGGAACCAGTCTAGACTCCGAACCAAGTAAAAGAAAAAAGTGTTAGCGTTGTTTGATTTTTCCGTCGTGTATTACTCTTTGTATTCGAAAAAGATTTTATCGATATTCACCTGCTCCCCCTCTATCGATTCTAAACGATCCCACAGTAACTATTCTTGCGCAATCAGAGGGTGTCACCCCTGCTGTTTGATACTTCCCCAAGATGATTCCTCAGCGCCGATTTTGTGTGAATGCTCTTCATCATCTATGTCTGCCTGAGCAATAGTGAAACCCACAAACATAGAAAAAATGGAAGAAAAATAAAATAAAAGGAAGAAAAAAAACCTTAAATAGGAGTTTGGTTGAGATCAAAGACTACTGAGAGGATAATTGATAATCCTGCGAGGCGGCAGATCAGGGAAGGGATAGGGTTTTACATTTTTATGAGAGAGAGAAATGAGAATCCTCAACACCGTGATTCTCTGTTGGGCAAGGCAATGGCGGTGATGACTAGGTGTTACGGCTATGTAAGGCGACGAAGGCAAGGAGCTCGTGAAGTGCTGCTACTTGGCGAGGCGTCGGGGAAAAAATCTTGTGAAGTGGCTGAGCGAGGTGCCGGGAAAAACAAAAGGGCTAGGTTTAAGTAAAATAGGGATAGGATGGAAAATATTAACTAGATCAAGTTATAATTTATGTCTTAACTGGTTCAAATTTATTACTTCAGCACTTAACAATTAATTTTTTGACCTATTACTTCATCAAATAAATATTACCAAGTCAAATATCACTTAAAAATAGAAGTGAAGTCCATATTTTTTAATTGATGAAGTTTAAAATAATATTTACTGCATCAATTTTATAACCGAAGTTGATTATCATATATTACTTCGTAATTAATAATTACCGAAGTAACTAGTGGCGAAGTCTATTATCAAATTTCTATTAGTGTGAGCATAAAAAAAATTAAATCTGACTTTAAACTTTTGTAACTTATGCCCATAGATTATATATATGTGTGTGTGTGTGTATTGGATATTAATTGATACATATTTACTTATATTTTTTGCTTATGGTTTACGTTATTGTACCCTAATAATATTGGATATCATTTTATCAACAAAGCTACTATTTTTATTTGGAGACCTGCTCGTTACTTGTTTTCATTTATAAGACGTGATTTCGGAGAAAAATAGAGCATTGGAACAGTTTGGAAAAGAATTCAATAAAGCATAGTCATGTCGACCTTCACCAGGGTCATATCAATTGATATGACCATATCTCTTGAGACAAGGGGCGTTTCTCCCATTTCTACCATTCACACAACCATGTTGTGCTTAGAAACACGTTCATACCTTGTTTCTCAGAAGTTCCCATGTCGTGGTTGTGGCTCCCTAGGGCAGATTTTCACACGATCGGGTCATGCTTGAGGGCACAGTCGTGTGGCAAAGGAGGCATTGTCGTGTGCAAAGGAGGTATTGTCGTGTACTATGGACTAATTTTGAAATGGATATAACTTTTAGCTCAATTAGAGTGAAGTGTCTTCCCACCCACCAAATTAAAGAGAACTTCAAGATCTACAATTTTACTTCAGACTTCAACATGAGAAAACCATGTTTAGGCATGCTAAAGGCATGGTCGTGCCTCCCAGGCATGCTCATGCAGCATCCTCCACCCAGACTGCAGACCAAAAGTAAAATGGTCATAACTTTTTGTTCGATTGGAGTTGCGGGCCATATTACCCATCAAAATGAAGAGAATTTCAAAACCTACACTTTTACTTTAGACATCAACCTGAAAAACCCATGTTTAGTCATGATAAAAGGGAAAACACAGTCGTGCCCCTAGATGCACGACCGCATCTCATTTCTATGAAAGTTACATGGTCATGTCGTGCCTCGCTCCCAAGCAGATTTTATGTCAGGGTCATGTCTAAAAGACATGGCAATACCTCTTTTTCTAGAGAGACACATGGTCATGCCATATCTCATGGCATGATCATGCCTTTTTTTCGTGGCTTACATGCCATGGTCGTGCCTCCTAGGCCCAATCGTGTGACATGAAAAGCAAGGGGCACGTCCATGCTATAAAAGGTAAATTTTCCCTTTGGAAAAGACATCTTGAGTTTGGGGTTCATCCACTTTCCTTAGAGAAAGGTTCTCCCCTCTAGAAGAGACCCTAGTGCCGCCATCTTCACCTCCATCGACGATCCATCCACCTTCGTAGTAAGGATTGCCTCCAAGAAGACTGATGCTACATGGATAAGCCTTCTCATCTCTTCATGTTTTGAGTTGTAGATGACTTTACTTCTTGTCTCTTGGTTGTCTTTCTTCGCAATGGAGTAGACTCTCTAGATTTGGGATGTAGGAAGTAACTATGATGTGATGTTGGTGTACAAACTATGAATTTGTTCTCTTTTATTCAATGTTATACTTATGTCTTGTTCTTTGTGTGTTGTGCCTTGTATGTATTTGATGAAATATATGAGTGGTGAATACATGTGGATGTATGAGATTGGTTGCCACGTAGGGGAGATGCTTGGGATCATATACCCAGGGGCCTGTTGGGATCTTCCGGCACCAAAACACAAAATGCAACGGAAACAAGATCCCTCGAGCGATCCATGCGAAAGAAAAATGCGCACAAAGTTTATCTATCTAATAGATCTATCTAAAGTGTATACCTTTGGAGCATGCCCTTTCGCTTATCCCGCTCGTTCAAGATGCGCCGGATCTCTTGCACGTTCAAGTGTCCGTGCCTCTATTCATATCCACACGGACACGATCTCTCAACTTCAGAAAGAACTACCTTAATTGTGCTAGCAACTTGAGGTAGTTCACAAGACCACCAAGAACCCAACAAAGGTTTCGGCTAAGGAGGAGAAGAAGAAGAAGAGAGGAAGGGAAGAAGAGAAACACTCACTCCTTATTCAAAATGACTAGCCCCTCTTTTATACTCATCCCATGAATATGAAGAGTCTTTTGTCTCTTTGACTTCCCTTCATTAAAGCCAATAAAGAGCGCATCTTTTCATATGACTCTTCACCTTCTCTTCATCCAATGAAGATAGACTTTTCTTTTTCCTTCATTAAACACTTTAATGAATCTCCTTGCAATTTCGACCGGGCCTCTCGGGCTTCCGACTAGGTCTCCCGACCAAGTATGCCGAGCAAGTCGCCGAGCTCCCGACCCAGTCTGCCGAGCGCCGAGCTCCCGACCCAGTCTGCCGAGCTCTCGACCCAATCTGTCGAGTTCCTAACTCGGGATCCCGACCTAGTCTCCCGAGTTCCCAACTCGAGCTCCCGACCTAGTCTCCCGAGTTCCCAACTCGAGCTCCCGACCAAGTCCCTGAGCTCCTAACCCAGTCTCCCGACTCGAGTCTCCCGAGCTCCTGTCCCAAGCTCCCGAGTTCCTAACTCGAGCTCCCGATCAGATCTCCCGAGTTCCCAACTTGGGCTCCCGATCAGATTTCCAGAAGCATCATGTCCTTAGTGTGTGATGTTAGTAGGAGCCCTAGAGCCAATTATGTGATGATTGACTAGGGATATTTTGTATCATATTCTATTATTAATAAAGACATATTTGGTTATTATAATTACTTTGTATTCTGTGCCGAATAACTAAGTATAATAATGTCCTCGTGTAGTAAGCTCTTATCTACATTATATCGATTGGTTGAATTTATAGTAAGATAATGTAGAGAACACTATACTAAATTATTCCTAGTCAAGCATTAATATTCAGGGACAATATTAATGCATGGAAACTAGCATGTAGGTCAACTGATGACTTGAGCTCACAAGTCATGGATATGTGATATCAAGTTGACACTGTTGGATCGAGAGAACCGATAGAGGGAGGGTGAATATCGGAAAACGCTTTTCGGATAATTAAATGGCCACTTTTCGGATTAAACTAAATGGCTAACCAAGAATGGAATAGTGCCCGTCCACCACTCTTCTCTGGCGAAAACTTCAATTGTTGGAGAAGTCAAATGGAGTTCCATCTGGAGGCCCATATGGACATATGGATGATCATTCAAACAGGATTCTACCTCCCTACAGAAGATGGACGATCATTTACGTGGGACCAACTAGATGAACCAACCCTGAGGAAGATCGAGACGGATGCAAGGGCAACTGCAATCCTACAATGTGGCCTAACCAATGAAGAATTGAAGCGGGTCGGATCCTTCAACTGTGCCAAGGAGATGTGGGAAAAGTTGATCAATCTACACGAAGAGAGCTCCGATATTGAAGAGTCAGCACCCGACTTCAAAGTTGACTTCGGATCAAAAGATGAGATAGACTCCATACTTGACTGCAAATTCGAGCCAGAGTCAGAATACAAAGTGATTGAGACAAAAATGGTAATCAATTTTAAATTTGTTTTAGAATTACGGTTAAATAATCAAGCTGATACTGCAATGGTCGAGGAAGGTATAATTTTCATTATAGGGAAAACTCCAAGAGAACTGCAAAAGAGGCCTCAACCAGTACTTGAGTCCGACTCAGACTCAGAATCTGACAACGAAGGAAAGGATCCTAGGAAACTGGTCTGGTTGGCTCGCGACCACTACAAAATGTCGAAGAAACAATCAAGCAAAAGAAAGATTGCTAGAATCAAGGGGGAGATTCCCCACCGGGAATCAAAAGGTAAATTTACAATATTTGAAAATCCAATATTTACCTTGAATAATGTGATTGACTCATATAAATTAGTTAAGGCAAATTTTAGGAAATTGAAACAAGAAAGTGAAACCCTTAAACATAAGGTCAATATGTTAGAAAATCCAGAAATTTCTCCTCACTATGATCTTACCTAGAGTTCTTTTGCTATTCATAGGACTAGAAATAGGACTTGATTAATTGAAACTTGAACAACCTAGTATTAGGACAAGGTTTGATGATAGTACGTTAGGGAAGCCTGACTAAGGAATCAAGTAGGGTAAGGAGTACCTTATTTGGTCTTTTTAGTCCGGTGGAACTAGCCGAAGCTACCTCTCCGAATCCTAAGCTAGTTAGACCAGAGTGTCTCAAACAATGATTTAAAATGATCTTTCTTTAAAAGGCTTTGTCTAGGAAAGGATTGTTGATCCAATAAGGCTACGGCCAAAGAAGGCCTCTGTGCCTCGCCAAGACCTGGAAGCCAATTATCGAAACTCACTTTTAAATTATTATTTGTTAAACTCGAATCTAACACAAGCTTCAATTAAATCACAGTGTTAACATTAAAGATAAAATTAATGCATCTCACAAAACAGTTAAGGATATCCTGTTTTGTCACTTAGAAATGGGTGAGATGCTTAGGACCTAAAAGTTGAGTCCAACCCAACCAACTAATTCAAATTAATCAAACTAAAATTAATTCAATTAAATCAAAATCAAATCCTAATTAAATCGATTAAATTCAATTAAATCTTAACTAAATCAATTAAATTCAATCAAATCTTAATTAAATCAATTAAATTCAATTAAATCTTAATTAAATCGATTAAATTCAATTAAATCTTAATTAAATCAATTAAATCTTAATTAAATCAATTAAATTCAATTAAATCTTAATAAATTAAATTTAATTCAATCAAATTTAAATTTAATTCATCTGACTTTTAAAATTCACATTTAATATATCTGACTTTTAAAATTCAAATTTAATTCATCTTACTTTTAAAATTCAAATTTAATTCAACAACCTTTAAAATTCAAATTTAATTCAACCGAACAACTTTCAAAATTAAAATTTAATTCAACTAAACAAACTTAACCCTCTAAATTTTAATTTTCTCAAAAATCAAATTTAACTTTTTAACTAAGAGTTAATGTTTCAAATCATTATAATTAAAATCAAGTCTCTTTTGTTCACTAACCTGAAATTTATTTCATAACATTTATTTCTTTCCTTTACCATTATACAAACATTTCTTTCAGACATTCAGTTTATTCTTGTATGGCAAAAAGTCACCTTGGGATTACTTAGGTTTTTTTTTTGTCTGCAGTCCGGGCTTAGATATTTATATTTTCTTTGGGACTTAAAAAAAACTTCTATTTTTTATTTCCCCTTTTCAGTTTTCTATATTCATTTTCTCAAATAGGAGAATGAAATTATGTTTCAAATCATTAAAACGAAATACCTTTCTAAAATTAGTTTTCTTCTCTTTGTGTTTGAATCAAACCCTAAGACTAAGAGGAGGATTAACTTGTGGTCAACAAGCCTCCTAGGACTGTGTCAGGTTTAGGGGGAGTTCAAATTAAAAGAAGAAGTTTAAAAATACTATATTTTCAAACTATCACTCATGTTTTTCGAAAACTATGCTATCATATGTCTTTCAAACAATCATTTTTTTTTCAAAATGTTAATACTTCAAAATTCATTTTAAGAATTGTACTTTTGATTTTAACAAACCCTAAAGACACAAATGAAGGTCCACTTCATGACCTACAAGGACTCCGATGATGTGTCAAATTTAGGGAGAGTCTAAACCAAAAGAAATTATTTCTAACAAGTATTTTCTTTGGCAATTATTTTTGAAATTATTAAATAATTCTTTTGATCTAAATTGACCCCTAAGGACTCAGAGGAAGAATACTTGTGGTCAACAAGCTTCCAAGGACTATGTCAAGTTTAGGGGGAGGTTAAATTAAAAGAACTATTGAACATTTCAAAATAAGTTATTTTAATACACAAGTTTTCAAAGTTCTTTTGAAAATACAACTAATTTGCCTTTAAAAATACCAATATTCTATTTCTCAAAATGTTTTTGTGGCTTAGTAAATTTTTTTGAAATACTTTTTAAAATTTTCTTGAGTTTGGAGAATTTCTAGGACACTTAGGGAAATGCCCTTGTAGTTAACAAGGTTTCCTAGGATTGTGTCAGACTGGAAAGGAAACCATGCCAAGTAAAGTATTATGTTTTCTTAAAATATTATGTTCAAAAGTATTTATTAGTACTTATATTTGTCAAAAATGCATTTTTTTTAAAAAAAGAGGTACTTATATTTTTCAAAAATTGCATAATATCTTTTCAAAAGTACTTCTATTTTTCAAAATATAATGTTTTCAAAAGTACTAATATTTTTTAAGGCAATAGTATTCTAAGTACGTGAATTTTCTAAAGATTTGCCTATAAATACAAATTCTTTTTTTTTTAAAAATTGCACAATACCTTTAAAAGTGGAGTTTTGTTGGTGCAATTTAAGCATTTTTTTCAAGAGTTATACTAAGAATTTTATGTCTTCAAAACTCATAGGCTCTGATACACAAACTTTTCTTAAAACTTATTTTTTTTATTGATATATATAGCCAAGGGGGAGAGAAAGAAAGAGAGAAAGGAATTTTTTTCTCCTTTTCGAAAAGCAAAAATTTCTAAGTGTTTTAAATTTTTTTAAGTGCATGTTTTTCCTAGGTAAAATTTTTCTTAGAAAACAAAATTTATCTGAGCAAAAACTTTTTGAAAATGTTGGCAAATGTTCCTAAGTAAAGTTTTTTTTGGTGAAAAACTTGTCTAGAAAATTCTTAAAGAGTTTGTTTTTTTACACAAAATATTTCCAAGCATATTCTTCTAAGTGTGCAAATTTTTTTAAAGCAAAATTTTCCCAATTCTCAAAATTGAAATTTTTTAGGGAAATTTGGATTCAAAATTTTGCCTAAGTAATTTTTTTAAAGCTTTTAACAAAATTTAGGCTTGCTTTTCAAAAGTGTTTGTTGATACAAAAGCTTTTACTCTTGTTGAAACACCTTGTCAAAAACTTATTTTACTAAAACTCCCTATTAGAAACCTTGTTCGCCCATGTATGTTTTTGATATATGTCAAAGGGTGAGGAAAGGTCAAAGTTAAGTGTTTTAAGTGTTTTAGTATTCAGGGTTTTAGGGGGAGTATAAGAAATAAAGAATTTTTTTTAACTCTACATTTATTCTATTCATAAACAATTATACTTCATTGTTTACCTTATGTTCTTAACTGTTATAAGTTTTTAACTTAACTTTGAATTGTGTTGCTATAAATCAAAAAAAGAGAGATTGTTGGTGCAGGAAGCACCATATCGAACCTTGTTTTGATATTGGCAAAGAATTCAAAGTTAAGTTCATTTGTGATCTAATAAAGTTACTTGAGTGTGCAGAAAGAAGTTTTAGTGAAGGGCTGCTAGGCACCTGGCGAAGGACTGCCAGGAAACAAAGTTCTAGTGAAGGGATACTAGGCACCTGGCGAAGGACTGCCAGGATACAAAGCTCTAGCGAAGGGCTGCTAGGCACCTGGCGAAGGAATGCTAGGACACAAAGCCCTAGCGAAGGACCGCTAGGCACCTGGCGAAGGAATGCCAGGATACAAAGCCCTAGCGAAGGATTGCTAGGCACTGGCGAAGGAATGCCAGGGTACTGAAGCCCTAGCGAAGGACTGCTAGGCACCAGGCGAAGGACAGCTTAGGATTGAAGACCTGGCGAAGGAATGTTAGGCACCGGGCGAAGGACAGCTTGGTATCTAAGACCTAGCGAAGGACCGCTAGGCAAAAGTCCAACCGGAGGAGCCGATTGGCATCAGGTAAATTCTCCCAAGAGGAGTAGGTGAGGACGCGTTCCCCGTCGAGGGAACAGTAGGCGTCGGTTCGACCTAGGGGTCCATTTGGGAGGCCCAAAGTCAGAACCAAGACAGCTAAGGCTGTATAAAATTAATATAATATTGCTTTATGTTGTTTTGGACTAACCCTGGATACAGGACCAAAGGAACGAGTGTCTGCAGCTCAGAGAGCCTCAAACGAATGAGGCAGCAGCTGACCAGGGCGCCCGGAGTGTCCCGGGCGCCCCCAAGGTGAACACAAAACAAAGTAAAGCAAGGTGAGCTTCGGCAGCTTAAGGGCGGGGCGCCCCCGTGCTCCCGGGCGCCCCCCATGCTCCCGGGCGCCCCCAGGTCAAGCCAGCGAAGCAAGCCAGCGAGAAGCCAACGGATGAGAGTTGACCCGGTCAATCCGGGCGCCCCCAGTCAAGATCTGATCCCGAGTTTAAAGGGATCAGAGCTGACCGAGAAAAACTCGGATCGGCTGACACATGGGGGGGCGCCCCCGACGTTCCGGGCGCCCCCAGGTGCTATAAAAAGGGCCCTCGACCCCAAGGCTTCAACAATCATTCTTTCCAACGCATACACTCTCTTCTGCTCCCGCGCTCTGCTCCGGAAACCTCCCGACTCAAGACTC
>JAGFNQ010003051.1:377497-425694 GCA_024364735.1 Boesenbergia rotunda | reverse complement strand
TATATTTAGATTCAGTTAATCAAAAATTTTTTAAGATTATCTCTGCTTTGAATAAAAATTTGCTTCATCTGAATCTAGAAATGACCAGCTCCTTAAGGAAAAATCAGACCTTAAGAGCAATTAATTAATACCAGAACATTAACTGAACAAACTCAAAAACAAAAATTAATTGAGCTTGAAACTGAAAACTCAAACCTAAAGGGCGAAGTCCTAAAACTTAAGGATCTACTAGCAACTTTCACAACCCGATCCAAGAACTTGACCTTAATTCTTAGATCACAAAAGGGCATGTACACAAATCTGGGATAGGATATAAATCAAGATCGAACCAAAGATCCTTTATCTCCTTTATCCACCCCCGCAAAAATCAACGAAAAGCGTGGTTCCGAAAGCTTATCTAACAAAGCAAGTAGGTCAGAATCAATTTTAATGTCCCAAAAAGGGAACATTCATTACATTGACCTAGACACCCAGTCTACAATTTAGGGGGAGGCTCCAAATTAGTTGGCACCTCAAAATCAGCCTTTGCCCAGGTGGGTACTTAGGACTAGCTTTAAAGTTAATTTGACTCTTGTACTATTTAGTACCAGGGTTTTCAATGAGTAAGTTAAAAGTCCAACTTCTTTAAGCGGCTTTGCCTAGAAAATGGTTGTTGCTCCAATAAGGCTTCGGCCAAAGAAGGCCACTGTGCCTCGCCATGGCCTGGAAGCCAATTATCGAAGTGTACTTTTAAATTACTACTTGTTAAACTTGGATCTAACACAAGGTCACGTTAACTTTTCTAAACAAACTCAAAATCATCTCACAAAATCATAGGACCCCCTTGATTGATGACTTAGACCGAGTGAGGTGAATAAGGATAACCAAATTCAAATTATTGATTGACAACTCAAACTTAAATTCAAAAAATTCAAATTCAAAAATTAAAATTCACATTCAAATTCAAAAATTAAAATTCACATTCAAATTCAAAAATTAAAATTCAAAACTCAAATTTTTAAATCTTCTTAATTTTTTTTTTTTCAAAAACTTAACCTAAGGTCTAAACCTTTTACTTAACTGTAGGAAAACAAATGGATCATTGACAGTGGATGCTCCAGACACATGACTGGGGATCCCACCAAATTTACAGAACTCAAGTACAAAAGACTAGGAACCGTTGCTTTTGGAAACAACGGTAAACTTAAGGTAATTGGCCTAGGCAATATTGAACTTGAGTCTGATTTCATAATAACAAATGTATTACTTGTTGAAAATTTCAACTTCAATTTACTAAGCATTAGCCAATTGTGTGACACTGGTTATAAGGTTAGGTTCCTATCCAATGAATGTCTGATCAAACACAATGACAACCCAAACATCACACTTAGAGGACTTAGGCACAATAACATTTATGAAATTAAGCTAACCTGTCCCTTAGAAAACTGCCTCTTAACCCATAAGGATGAGACTTGGCTCTGGCATAGGAGACTTTCACACACACACTTCAGAAAACTACCTAAACTAAATGGTTTAGTTAGAGGCCTACCAAAGTTATCTAACCTTGAGTCAACCTTATGTAATGCTTGTCAACAAGGAAAACAAACTAGGTCAACCCACAAACCAACTAATCAAACTCAAACCAAGTCAATTCTGGAATTAATTCACCTAGACCTATTTGACTCACATGGGGTTAAATCAATTAATGGGAACCTATACTGCCTAGTAATTATAGATGACTATTCAAGATTTACCTGGGTAAAATTCTTAAAAAATAAAGATGAAACTTTTGATACACTCACTCAATTTTGTAAATTAACAGAAAATGAAAAAGGGATTAAAATCAAAAGACTTAGGAGCGATAATGGCGGAGAATTCAAAAATCACAAATTTAATCAATTTTGTCTAGAAAATGGCTACCATCACGAATTCTCTTGCCCTAAAACACCTCAACAAAATGGAGTTGTAGAAAGAAAAAATAGAACACTACAAGAAGCAGCTAGAACAATGCTAAATGAATACAACTCACCTAAATACCTTTGGGCTGAGGCTGTTAGTACAGCTTGTTATGTACAAAATAGAATAACTCTAATTAAAAACCTAGGAAAGACCTCCTTTGAAATCTATTATAACAAACAACCTAACATTAAATACCTTAAAGTATTTGGATGTAAAGTCTATATCTTAAATACTAGAGAACACATAGGAAAATTTACTTCTAAGGTTGAGGAAGGTATCTTTGTAGGTTATTCCCTTACCAGTAGAGCCTATAGAGTTTATAACAAAATTACCCTAAAAATTGAAGAAACTACAAATGTAAAATTTGATGAAAAATCTGACCCAAATAACTCTGATCAAACCACCTACCAACCAATTGACTTTGTTAGATCCAGTACTGACCCTGATGAAAGGCAAATTGAGGACCAAAACGATGATCTAACTGAACCCACACCTGAAACTGAACCTAACCAACCCAGAACTGTTCGAGTTAGCTCAGCCCACCCAACTGATCAAATCATAGGTGATCCAGAACTAAGGGTTCAGACTAGATCAGCTTTTAGGAACCTTAGTCAAATTGCCTTGATTTCAAAAATTGAACCCAAGTCTATAGAAGAGTCCTTACTTGACCCTGATTGGATCATAGCCATGCAGGAAGAGTTAGCCCAATTTGAACGTAGTCAAGTCTGGGACTTAGTACCCTTACCTAAAGGCAAGAAATTTATTGAAACTAAATGGGTCTTTAGGAATAAACTTAACGAACAAGGAGAAACAGTCAGAAATAAGGCTAGGTTAGTAGCTAAGGGGTTTAGCCAAGTAGAAGGTCTTGATTATGATGAAACCTATGCCCCTGTAGCTAGACTTGAATCCATTAGAATGCTCTTAAGTTATGCAGCCCATAAGGGATTTAAACTTTATCAAATGGATGTTAAGTCAGCCTTCCTAAATGGCCTAATTAAAGAAGAGATTTATGTAGGTCAACCCCCTGGTTTTGAAAGCTTAGAACACCCTGACTATGTCTTTAGACTTAAGAAAGCCCTATATGGACTTAAGCAAGCACCTAGGGCCTGGTATGAAAGACTGTCTAACTACTTAGTTTCAAAAGGTTTTAACCAAGGCAAAATTGACCCAACACTATTTGTTAAAACCCTAAAAAATGATATTTTTGTAGCCCAAGTATATGTAGATGATATAGTATTTGGCTCAACTAACTCAGACTTTTTACAAGATTTCACAACGATAATGGAAACTGAATTTGAAATGAGTTTAGTAGGTCAATTAACTTTCTTTTTAGGACTACAAATAAAACAGACCAGTGAGGGTACCTTTGTCTATCAACAAAAATACACAAAAGAACTACTTAGAAAATTTGGAATGGATAATACAAAAGAGATTAAGACACCAATGGCTACCAATCAAACTATAGATAGTGACCCAAAAGGCAAACCTGTTGACCTTAAGTACTATAGAAGTGCTATAGGAAGCCTACTTTACTTAACTGCAAGTCGACCTGATATTCTTTTTGCAGTTAGTATGTGTGCTAGGTATCAAACATGTGCTAAAGAGTCACACCTAACCCTAGTTAAAAGAATATTTAGGTACCTTAAAGGAACAGAAAGATTAGGAATTTGGTACCCTAGAACAGCCCAGTTTGAGCTTATTGGATATTCTGACTCAGACTATGCTGGCTGTAAATTAGACAGAAAAAGTACCAGTGGTGGATGCCAACTTCTAGGACCCTCACTAGTTAGTTGGTTTAGTAGAAAACAACACTGTGTTGCCCTATCCACCACTGAAGCTGAGTACATAGCTATGGGTGAGTGTGTAGCCCAACTACTCTGGATGATGCATACCCTAAAGGACCTTCACTTAGATTTTAAACAAGTCAAAATTTTTATAGATAACCTAAGTTCAATCAATTTAACCAAAAACCCAATCCACCACTCTAGGACCAAACATATAGAAATCAAACACCATTTTGTCAGAGATCATGTAAATAAAGGAGAAATTGAACTTAACCATGTTGAATCTAAGTCTAACCTAGCTGATATATTTACCAAACCACTTCCTGAATCTGAATTTAGCAACTTAAGAAGGTTAATAGGAATGTGTGTTATAGACTAGGACTGACCTGATAAGCTTAAGTTGACTTTTGGTTTAACTAATTAAGCTTGTGAGTTTAAAAACATGGATTTTTCAAACGTGTTTTTCAAAAGTTTATTGTCTTTCGAAATTTAACTTAAACACGGACTTTTCAAACTTGTTTTTCAAGAACTTTATTGTCTTTCAAAATTTGATCTTCAAAACTGGCAGACTTAGCCTAAGCTTGACCCCTAGAATTGCATGAACCTATAGATTTAGGTAGCCGCATCTCACAAAACACATTAAGATTAACTTGTTTGTGTTTGCAAAAACATAGAACGGTTGTGAGATGCATAGGACTGCCTGGACTTCCGAATGCTTAAGTCAGTGCATCACAGTAAGTCTGGGCGTAAAATACCAACATTACAGTAATCAAGTCAAGTAGTCTTGCACTAAAATCTGAGCTAGACATTATTACTTGACTTGACTAACCCAGTGAACACTACTATCATCTAGATAGTTAGTCAGTAACTAGGGTTAGACACATGAAAAAGGATCACAATCATTACTTGGTCCAGGGGGAGCAGAGGTCAAAATACTTTTTCAAAATGTCATTTTTGACAAAACACATTTGAAAATTTTGATAAAAGTTGATCCCTAAAAATATTTTTTTTAAGATTGATATTATATTTTCTGAAAAAAAAAATCTTTTTTGAAAAAATTTTTTTTGAAAGCTAAGTTAATAGATTTAAGACTAGTTCTTTTCTAACACTTAGCCTATATTTCTACTCCCTTAAACTTGTTATGCTTATATCTTTTTTGATGAATGACAAAGGGGGAGAGTAGGGTAAAAGGGTTAGAAAATTGCAAACAGCATGCTTATTTCACATTTATTTACCTCTGCTTTCTTGTGTGCTGCAACTGTCATACCTATGCTTGTGTTATATTGTTTGCATGTTTATGCAAGTTCATATCTGCTGTTTTTCTAACTTTAACCTGAGTTGTCAATACATCAAAAAGGGGGAGATTGTTGGTGCAGTTTGCACTAACGGTCAAACTCGGGTTTTGATGTATGACAAAGTGGTTAAAGTTAGGGTTGTTGGTTTTTAACCTCTTTACTAAGTGTGCAGGGTTGAAAGACTTAGGACCAGACACCAGGCTGAAGTCCAGGATGGTTGAGTCCTGGCGGGAAGTCCAGTTGGGTCCGCGGGACCTGACAACTGGCTGAAGACCAAGTTGGTTGAGACTTGGCAGGAAGACCAGGGTGGTTGAGCCTTGGCAGGAAGTCCTGGTGGTCAAGAAGTCAAGTAAAGCTGCACAAAGGGTAAGTGAGGTAAGTCACTGGAGGAGTAGGAGAGGACGCGTTCCCCGTCGAGGGAACAGTAGGCGTCGGTTCGACCTAGGGCTCCATTTCGGAGACCAAAGTCAGAACCAAGACAGCTAAGGCTGTATAATCTAACACTGTGTTTTATTGTGTTTTGGACTAACCCTGGATGCAGGACCAAAGGAAGGAGTGTCTGCAGCTCAGATAGCCTCAAAGGAGTGAGGTAGTAGCTGAGTAGGGCGCCCGGAGTGTCCCGGGCGCCCCCAAGGGCCATACAAAACAGGTAAAGCAAAAGAGGGTTCGAATACATGCTGGGCCGGGCGCCCCGGTGCTTCCGGGCGCCCCCGCTGCTCCCGGGCGCCCCCTGCTCTGCGGGCGCCCCCATGCGCATACCTCAAACCGAACCCCTCGAAGCCAAGGAGATAGGACGTTGACCCGGTCAATCCGGGCGCCCCGAGCGCTCCGGGCGCCCCGGTCAAAGCGGATCCAGAGGATCAGACGCGACCGAGAGCTCTGCGGATCAGAGGCCACGTGGGGGGCGCCCCCGACGTCCCGGGCGCCCCCAGGCCCTATATAAAGGGCCCTCGACCCCATGCTTCGGACAACAATCCTTTCAACGTCTCAAAGTTCTTCTACGCTCGCGCCTTGCTCCGGAAACGCCTCACCTCGAGCCGACGACGTCCTGCTGCCCCAAAAGAGTCGACCTACTCCGGACGTCGGTAAAAAGAAAAGTTTTTTTTAATACTTTATTGCATCTAATTACTTGAAAGTGTGGGGTTGTCGCACTTTCAATTCTTTTGTACTCGCCTACTCTATCGGGGTTGACCGGTAGAGAGTTTTAGTGGATTGCCCAACGGAAAGGTCCGAGGGACCTGGGCCTTCGAGTAGGAGTCGCCGAAGGCTCCGAACGAAGTAAAACTATCTGTGTCGTTTGTATTGGCTTTTCGTTCGTGTTTTATTTTTTCCGCTGTGCACGCTTTTTTAAAAGCGCTCTAATTTTTTTTAAAAAGTCACGTGATTCACCCCCCCTCTCACGTGCATCGATCCTACATAAAATACCTGTTGAAAAAGTCTGATGCAAAACCTAGACTGATCAGATGGATGCTCCTGCTCCAAGAATTTGACCTGGAGATCAGAGATAGAAGTGACAAAGAAAACCTAATTGCAGATCACCTGAGAAGAATTGAAGGAGATGGATCTCCTACCACCATTGACGATGATTTTAGAGATGAACACCTTATTGCAGTACATGGTGAGACACCTTGGTATGCAGACCTAGTTAATTTTTTGGTAGCACGTGTTTTTCCCACACACTTTTCTAAAGCTCAAAAAGATAAACTTAAAAGCGATGCAAAATTCTATGTGTGAGATGATCCTTATTTATGGAAGTTTTGTAATGATCAAATAATTAAGAGATGCGTACCAGATCATGAGTTTACTTCTGTCCTTACATTTTGTCATTCATCAGCTTGTGGGGGGCATTTTGGACCACAAAGAACTGCTAGGAAAGTACTAGAGTGTGGATTGTATAGCCCACCCTATTTCATGATTCATATATATTTTATAAAAATTGTGATAGATGTCAGCGATCTGAGAACATAGGAGCGAGAAATGAGATGCCCCAAAACGTTATACTTTTCTGTGAGATTTTTGATGTTTGGGGAATAGATTTTATGGAACCTTTTCCTGCATCTTATGGTTATTTGTACATTTTACTTGCTGTGGATTATGTTTCTAAATGGGTGGAGGTCATTCCCTCTAAGACTGATGATTCTTTTGTTATTTGTAGTTTTGTTAGGTCACACATTTTCTATAGGTTTGGAATTCCAAGAGCCATAATAAGTGACCAAGGATCTCATTTTTGCAATAAACACATGAAGGCATTGCTTAGCAAATATGGGGTTGTACATAAGGTTTCTACATCCTACCATCCCCAGACTAATGGATAGGCTGAAATTTCTAACAGAGAAATCAAATCCATTTTGGAGAAGACTGTTGGGCCCACTAGAAAGGATTGAAGCAAAAGGCTAGACGATGCACTTTGGGCCTATAGAACGACATTTAAGACTCCGATTGGCATGTCTCCCTACCGCTTGGTCTATGCTAAAGCTTGTCATCTTCCCATGGAAATAGAGCACAAGACATATTGGGCGGTGAAGGCTTGTAATTTCAATGCTACCAAGGTGGGAGAAGAAAGAAAATTGCAACTTCAAGAGCTTGAAGAGATTCGGCTAGAAGCATTCGAAAATTCAAGGATCTACAAGGAAAAGACCAAAAATTTTCATGACAAGCACATCTTAAAAAAATACTTTCAAATTGGTGACAAAGTCTTATTGTATAATCAAGGCTCAAATTGATAAGTGGTAAGTTAAGGTCAAGGTGGGAAGGTCCATTTATTGTAACTAACATTTTCCCCTATGGAGTTGTTGAAATTAAGGAGGAAGCTAATGGATTTGTGTGGAAAGTCAATGGCCACCGGCTTAAAAAGTATTTTGAAGAATTAAAGGAGCTAGAGGTGGATGGTTTGTACATCCAAGACACTATCTACCCAACTTAAGGGGAGTTTACTTTTCCTGCACCTACATTTCATTGTATATATTATTTTCATGTTTTTAGAAGTAAATGTTTCTTTTTGAAGTGAGTAGTTGATAATAAATTCTTAGGCAAAATAGAATGAATAAATAGACATTGTAAATACCATGTTATTTCTCTTAGCACTTTTTCTTAATGAATAGGAATAAATGCATCCCTATAGGTTGTCTTCATGTCATTTTAGAATCTCTTGAAAATAAATTAAATTTGGTTGTTAAAACTTAAGATTTGAGCTAATAGATGAATTCTTGGATGCTTGAGTACTACTTGGATTTAGATTCTAAATTGATGACTTGAGATGAATTATTTGCACCTAGTGAGAATTAGCCTTATTTTTGTGACATACATATGTGATTGTACTCTAGAACTTGCTTAGGTTCTTTCAAAACCATATTTCTATGATTGGATCACATCTATAGAGGCTAATCAATTTATTTCCCTTTTCATATCAATTTTTGGCAATAATCATGATTATTCTATTTTCATTTCCAAATCTCCTACTCTTAACCATACTTTTCTAGGGACTTGTTGGTTTGGGATGTTTCTTGATGCTACTTTGCCCGAGACGGATAAAAGATCAAGTGTGGGGGAGGTGGCTAGTGTTTTGGAAATATTTGGTATCAAAGAGGCATTTCATGTCAAGAAGAGAAAAAAAATCTTTGCGGTTGAAGCCAAAAGGTGCCAAGTTGAGTAAGTTTGGTGTCAAGAATGAGCAAGAAGAAGTGGTTAAGGATGGAACCAATTGAAGCATCTAGACTCCTTATCATACTTTGAAGATCCAAGTGGCATGCAATGAAAGGAAAAAAAATCTGAAATGAAAAAAATGGCACGCAAAAGCAAAAGTTTGTGCCAAAGTGAAGAAAATTTTTTTTCCTGTGAAGCTATTTTGGGTCAGAAACGGGTTGGATCAAAAACTGGAAGGTTGAAATTATGGAAGTCAAGGTCAGCAATAACTCAAAAAGAGGGGAGCTGTGCTAAAACCAATGAAGAAAATATGTGCTAAAACAAGGGAAAGAAAAAATTCTGTGCAGATTAGTAAGTGAAGTGCAGCTGAACTGATTTGAATCAAAAACTGATTTGAGATGCAAGGGCTGCTTACAAGGATTAAGAACAAAACCACTCGACAGCAAGGTTGAAAATGTAAGCTGAAAATGCAGCTGGAAAAGGAAAAAAAATTAGAAGGTTATGTTACCATAAAGTCAGTTTTGTATCAAGATGAAGCTGAAATTGGGTTTTCTAGACTATGAATCAAGGAACTAAGTTCATAAATGTATCAAATTTGTATCAAGGATATCCACTGCTGATCAAAACAGAAAAAATGTGGCTGTTTGAAATTCCAGATTAGAATAGAACAGAAAAAAAATCAATGTAGTGCAGTGGCTGAAATTTGACTTGCTACTCAGCAATTTTCAAGTGGAACATTCAAACTCTCCACTACTATGTGATGCTAATTGTTGTTAAGGAATCAGAGAATTGTAAGGTCTGAAATTAATTGCGTGGAGATGGAGTTTGAAGCAGAAAAAAAAGTGGCTGAATAAAACAGTGAGGTCAAGTAAGTTATCAAGTGAACATTGAGGGAAAGAAGAGTTTTGATACCTAAAGATTTAAGAGATCTTGGGGCATTGAATCTGGCACAAGTGGATGAATTTGACAGCCTACAAACAGAATAGAGAAAGAAGCTGAAAAATTCAGTTATGAAGAAGAGAGAAAAAAAACAGAGACAAAGGAAGCTGAAATTGTGGGAACTAAAAGGAAAGAGTTGGAATGAAATCCATGTGACAAGTTTTGGGATACAAGTTCTAGTCAGCAAGTCTCCAACTGAACAAGAATTAGCTGATGGTAGCTGAACATAAGAAAAGAAGAAGAAGCAAAGAAAAAAAAAAGAAGAAACAAGTGGCACGCAAATGAGGTTTTGGCACAATGAAACCAACAAAGTTTTCCTCATTCGAATCAATGGCATTATTCAAGTTAGACTTCACCACACTTTTGACTTCACTAGAGGACTGTAAAGAGAGCAAAGTGCATTAGAAATATTCTTGAGCAACCAAGTCTTCCACTTCATCAATTTTTCTATTTTTCATAGCTTTCACTTCATTCTTACCATTTTATATGTCTTTAATTTGTTTGAATAAACTTTTATAGATGTGGATCCTAATCATGAATAATGGTGGAGAGTAGATAACAAGCAAGCCTATGGTAGTGCAAAAAGCAAGTGTGTTTGAGTGAGCTCCACTTTTATGATGAATTTAGAACTCAAAAAGAGAGCCACCAAAAATTCCCTTGAGAGGGCTAGTGAGTTAAATTCATCTCAATGAATCATGAAGGATGAAAATGCTAAGTTGTTGATTTAAGGACGAGATACTAATCCATAGAGCTTAGATTTTTGAGAATTGACAACCTTAGATAATTTCTTTTCATTTGCTTCTAACTATGTTTGGAAATAATCTAAGGGATATATATTTAGTAGTTTTCACGAGACGCTCAAGCTTAAGTGTGTGGGGGGGGGGTTGATAAGTGTTATTTTATTGATCATTTTCGATTCTTAAATCCATGTTTGACCCATATTTCACTTGCTTAATATTGAATTTAGCCTAGGTTTCATGAATCTAATCTATTTTGGACTTTATTGTAAATCTTGATATATTTGAATTATTTTGCTACTAAATTATTGATCTACTTTTGCAGGCTTGGAATGATCATGGACTTAGGTCAGACTGGGTCAAACTTGAGTCAGAAGTGGACCCGGATCGAGTGATCAAGCATCGACTAATATGGGTCGTCCGATTCAAAAACGGTTGGATCTGAGCCATCGGTCAACTTCTGGTCAATCTGGGTTCACGATAGAGTCAATCATGACCATAGATCAAGATCTGAGAATTTCAACCAAATCAGAAGTAATCTGACCATTGGATCAAGCTCAAGATGTTCTAGACCATCCATTCAAGAAAAGGGATGATCTGGACCATCCGCCACTGATCTGGTGAATCCGAGCTGGGATTAAGGTTAATCAAGCACTTGGATCAAGATCTGAAGGTTTCATCCAAATCAGAGATCATTCAGCCGTTGGATCAAGATCAGAGGGATCCAGATCGTCCATTCAAAGATCAGGTTGATCTGAGCCATCCATTGTAAATCTGGAGGATCCGAGCTACTAGGAGGCAGATCCTGACCCTTGATCAACATCATCAAATTTTGGTTCAGATCGGATGAGATCCAACCGTTGGATGGAGTTAGGAAAATCTGGGTCGTCCATTGCTAAGTATTTAAATCAAAATCCTCCCCAGGTCGCAGTGTCGCATCTTCGTCGTTGTCTTCTTCGTCTTCGAGCTTCTTCATCGTTCCTTCTGCAATTTTCTTCATCCGAAGGCGTGACCGCATCACTCTCAAGCTTAGATCAAGTTCAAGATCATTGGGAAGGTGTTTCCGTGAAGTTCCCAGCTCGAATTTTGCCCAAGAACAGAGCTGAGTGAGGTTTCATCAGCTCTGCCGTTTGCTTTCCTCGGTCTCGGTTGTGCACCATTTTCATCCATCTGAGCTATCTGGAGGGGTCCCCTGGAGTGCTCGGATAATCCCCAAGCCATTAGCGCAATCGGACACAGCTGGATTGAGGAGATCGAATGGGGTTTCAGATTTGAGCAGAGCTGAGTTGGATTGATTCGCAGAGACAGTTTTCCCAGCGATTTGTTGAACTTACGGGTTCGAGGCTCACTCTTGTGTGACGGCAAGGAGTTCTTGAGCTAAGAGAAGGGATTGATGATAGTTTTCTTAATGAATTTCTGTTATTAGTTGTAATTTCGATTTATGAAATTCGTTTACAGTTTCTGAATTTGTAACCGTGATTCTAGTTCTTTTGATTTGTTCCTGCAGTTAGTAGGTTTCAATTCAGCATTCTCAGTAGCTAGGTTGTTTGTGTAGTGAACGTTGCATTTCTAAGCTCGCTTCGAAGTTAAGTTTCATTTATGCATTTTACTTAGCTTGTAGCGTATCAATTTTCCTTCTTGTGTATCAACTTACCATTTTTGCAATTCAATTTCCATTTATGCAATTCCCAGTTTAGCATTTCTGAATTTCAAATCAGTAAGCTTAGTTTTCGTCTGAATAGAATTTGAACATTAGATTTGAGCACTTAATCTCAGCTTGTTGTGTTTCAATTACCAATTCTGCAAGTTTTAGTTTCCAATTCTGTAAGTTTCTGTTTGTTATTTCTGAAGTTCGTATCAAGTGATCATCGGTTCTCTTAATCTTTTCCGGACATTGGTTTAGTGAACTTGATTTCAGTTGCTTGTACGTTTCTGAATTCAGTTGTTTCCTGTTCTCAGTTTTGATTTCTGCACATCATTTTTGTCTGAAACTCAGTTTCTTTTTCCTGGTATCAAGTTGTAGCCTGCATTTTGTATCAAGCAACAATTCAACATTTGATTAGTGCCAAGTTAAACATTGTTTCTGGTGTGCCATTGCATTTGAATCCAGCTTGTTTTGAACTCGGTTTGTTCAGAATTTCAGATTGCATTTCTGCAAATTCAATTATAGTTTCTGCATTTGTATCAATTGCAATTACATCACTGATAGGGTACATGCTTTCTTAGCATTAGGTCTGCCGTGAGTTCCGAATTCTTTTCTGTATTTCAGTTTTCATTGTTGTACCTTGTATCAAGTGAGAACTCGGCACTAAAGGGTGTATAGTTTATTTCACATTTGGTTTGTTTCGGAATTTCTGTTTCTTTTTCTTTTCATTGCGTTTCTATTTCTAATTGAAACCAAATTTCTATTTCTAATTGAAACCAAATCCAAATCTCATTTGAAACCCAAAAATATTGACGACACATAAACTCGAGCTCGAATCAGACATCATCAACTAGCCCTAGGAAAAATACGACCTGCGACCCCTTTACTACATTTTTATCCTCATTAGCAAAAAGGGTTTCCAGCTTTACAAATATCTAAATATTGAGACCCACATTCGTGACACCTATAGTTCGGGCTCATCATGCTTCCCCAACACCGGTTAAATTTCTATTGTAGTTAGGGAGTGACAATTATGTAAATTTCAATGCTTAACAAAAACCAGGAAAGAAAACAAATTTTTAGAAGATCCAATTTTAACACAGCAAAAAATAAGTGAGTCCCTGTTTTAATTGTCTTCAAAGTATGAACAAAACACAATGTATTAAAATATGTAAAAGATCAAAATTTGCAAATTTCGACTTACAGGTTCCTTGTGAGAATAAACAGAAGTTATGACTCTCCCTTCCTCGGTAGCTGTCTGCTCGAGTTGAATGAGCAGGCAAATTGACACTGATAGTGCATCCAAGGAGAAAACAGCATGGCGTAACATGGAAGTATTAGCCTACAAAAGAGTTCTGATAAAAAGGAAATATTCTTTTCAGATAAATGAACCATTGCCATAACAATGGAGCAAAAAGTAGCAAAATAGGTTCACTGATAGCTTCACTTAACCTCAAATCAAATTCAACAAGCAAATCTTACATCCTGTCCTTCAGTTGGCAAAATACAGAAGTGGAAGTCCTCAGACAATTTTTCTTTCCTGTCTCTGTTATATAAACAAATTGTGCCATAAAAGGGCTCTGCAAAAAGAATCCCCAAGTATCAAGAATTAACATGACCAGACCAAAGATTAAACAAAAATTCAATAAGTACAGATGTAGATTGGCATGTGAAGACCTATCAATAAGATGCACTCACCAATCAGTAGTCCAGCTTGGAATGATAATGACATCACCTTTACAGTTATCTACAATCTACTGGGACCAACAACACAGATTTATCAAAGCAATGGCCAAAAAGTGAGAAAGCATATTAATGCTATGGTGGTAATCTTGTTACAGCCTTGGAGTTATGTGAACCTGGTATGGGTTGGAAGAGTTTCAGGAGTTCTTTGGCCAACTATTAGTGACCTTTCATTTTCCCAGTCAAAAGTTGGTTGGAACAAAACATAATTAATTGAAAAAAATGATAACAAAATAACTTCTAATTATTTGAGATAATAAATATAATATTACTATCGATCGCAATGCATCCCCCTCAATTGTTGCAATTTCTTCAATAATTTGTCTCATAAATCTCATTACATAATAACGACATTATTTCGCATCTTGCTGCCTAGGAGCCTACGTTAAAGACAATTCATATGGTTAATGACCAATATACATATTAAAATATTTGATTGAAATAGAAGTACACATACCTTAATTACTTCCCATTGTACATGCTTTCTTCCTTTCCTTCCTTTATTCGAATTAAACAATCTTAATGTCCTTCATGTATACATTCAATATAGTTGATATATGATTGTTTTATGACTAAATTAACTGCATAATAAAAATAATATATGCACTCACTTCTTGATTAACTAATCAACTCATTAATTTATTCATAACTCAACTAATCCATTTCATTAGCTTAACTTAGAGTTAAACCCTCAATAAAACCCTAACTATACCATCCTATTACACTCTATTAATCCTCAAGTGTCTTTTTTTTCCACACTAATTCCCTTCACTGCTCCATAGGAATTAACCAACCATCACAACACTACTTTGAACCATAGATTCTCTTCCCTAACCCGCAGAGATTCAACAACTCATATTGACCATTCTATACACATTAGCTCTCATCCATTATTGATTAGACATCAATTATAAATCACTTTTAATGATCACAATTTAACTATGTAATGCTACTTTAAATATGTACCTTTAAGCCATGGCATTTGCTTCCACTTAACCATTTCTTCAAACATCTCTCGAGCAAGGGAGCACACATCCAATGCTCCATAGTTTCTTCTTCAGCGGTGGCATGGCAGTGCTGAAGGGGTGGCATCGGGCGCACGACGACACAGCGGTGGCGACAGCAGAGGCTAGGGTTGGCTAGGACACGATCGAATCCAAGTTAATGTCCTGAGTTGGTGTCGCGGCGCCCCACCGCTTCGAATCTGACAAGATCAACCACCAAAGGAACTGCGGCAAAGATATCCTCTTCCGGCGAGCTCACCACAACCTCAGATCCTCTCCCTATGTAGGAAGGGGATCGTGCAAAGGAACAAACCCCAAAACAAAGATCGCCGCCGATGATTCCCAACGAGGGTCGGGTCGCATGGTGATGGCGGTGATGAGGGGACGAAGAAAGAGAGATCACTAACGTCGACTATGATGAACGGAGAAGGAGAAGATGTAGAGGGGAGTCGGCGTGGCTGCGGCTCTCTTCGCGTGTGCGAAGAGGGGACAGAGAGTCGACGAGGTGGTCGGCGGCATCGGCTAGGGCATGGGCGCAGGTGAGGAGAAAGGGCACGGGGAAGGAATTAATAAAGGATAAGTTTATATAATATATAATAGACAACGGTTAATTAAACCCGTTGTTGTAGGTTAAAAAAATAAGCTTATAGACATTAGTTTTAAAAAATCGTTTTCTCTGACATACATAAGACAACGGTTTTTTAAAAATAGTTATCTTTTTTTGAAAAAAATGATCAACTACAACGGTTTTTAATAAAATCATTGTTAAATGAAAAACGACAACAGTTTTTTAAAAAATCGTTGTCTATTGGGTGATGTTGAATCCTAAAATTCTTGTAGTGCCTCCTTTCTTCTTCCTTCAATCTGGTATCAGAGCGCTATGGCAAACAATCTCGTTTCTCTTGTACCTCGATTCAATGGTGAAAATTTTGACTATTGGAGCACTCTCATGAAGTTATGTCTTGAATCACAAGACTTATGGAGTGTTATTGAAGAAGGAGTACCAGAGGAGGATGATCAATTAACCGAACAACAGAAAAATATTTTGAAGACCATGAAGCAAAAAGATAGAAAAGCTCTTTTTCAAATTTATCAAACTCTTGAAATTTCAATTTATGAAAGGATTTCAAAAACACCGAATGCTCAAAGAGCATGGGAGATTCTACAAACAACTTATTCCGACCAAGACCAAGTGAAAAAGGTACGCTTACAGTCTCTACAAACAGATTTTGAAAAATTAGAGATGAACGACAATGAAAAAGTTTCAGAGTACTTTACACGAACTAGCTCTATCGTGAATCAAATGGTATCAAATGGTGAAATCATGGAGACCCAAAGGGTGGTGGAGAAAATCTTGCGAAGCCTATCAAGCAAATATGATCACGTGGTAGTTGCTATTGAAGAATCACAATATCTTTCACTAATGTCCTTAGAAAGTTTGGAAGGAAGATTGGAAGCTCATGAGGTTAGAATTCTTCATCGAAGTCCTCTTATTTCTTCTTCAAATCAAGCGTTGAAATCCTAGTTCACTTTCATGGGAGGTCGTGGTTTTTATCGTGGACGTGGAAGAGGTTGGAATCAAAGAAGAGGTGGAAGATTGTTTTACCAACAATCACAAGAAAAAGGGAATGAAGAGTCTCAAAAAGAGAAAAAATAATTTTCCTACAATTTCCAAAGAGGAAGAGGACGTGGGAATTACAAAGGTACAAAACCTTATATTGAAAGTCAATATTATCATAAGCCAGGACATAAAATAAATGATTGTTTGGAAAAATATCCGGAGAAAAAATATGAAGCTAGCTTAGTACATGAAAATGAACTTCAAAATTCTAAAACTTTACTGATTGCTAGTGATGGAAATATTGAAAATATTTGGTACTTGGATAGTGGTGCAAGTCGACATATGATTGGTATAAAAGAAAGCTATCAGAAGCTAACCATGGGCAAGTAACTATTGGAGATACTAAGTCCTACAAAATTGAAGGAGTAGGAGAAATCTCTTTCAAAACAAAGTTTGGAATAATTGACAAAATGTCTGAGGTATTTTTTGTTCCTGGTTTACAGAGTAAAATCTACTTAGTGTTGGTCATTTATTGAGGAAAGGTTTTGATATTCATTTTGCCGATAAGTATTGCACCATAAAGAAGGAAAATCAATATGGTACAAAGATCGGTTTGGGATCAAATAATTTATTTCCTCTCAAACTTGATATTATAAATGATGCTTGTTATCTTACTGCTAATGAAGAAATTTCCAAGTTATGGCATGATAGATTTGGGCACCTGAATTTTCAGAGCTTAAAGGAGTTAGCAAGCAAAAATATTGTTCAAGGACTTCCCAAAATTGATGGGATAAGTGAAGTTTGTGAAGAACGTCAGCTTGGAAAGCAACATCGAGAGAAATTCCCATCTAAATCTAAGTGGGAATCACATTCACCATTGGAACTTATCCATACAGATCTTTGTGAACCTATGCATGTACCATCTCTCGGAGGTAATTTATACTTCTTATTATTCGTTGATGATTACACGCGAAAAACTTGGACATATTTTGTTAAAGAAAAATCAGAAGCTCTTTCTTGCTTTAAAGTCTTCAAAAGTCAAGTGGAAAAGTTAAGTTTATTGATTATCGAATAAAAAATTTGAGAAGTGATCAAGGAGGTGAATTCTTATATTCATTATTTGAAGAATTTTGTCAAAATCATGGTATTAGACATGAATTGACAGCTCGGTATACGCCGCAACAAAATGGTATTGTAGAAAGGAAAAATAAGACAATCATGAATATGGTTAGATGCATGTTGAAGAAGAAAAATTTGTTAGCTGAATTCTAGGCTGAAGCAGTTTCTTGTGTTGTCTACCTAATCAACAGATCATCGACAAAAAGGTTGCCGAATTCTACTCCAAATGAGGCATGGTATGGAAAGAAACCAAATGTTACTCATTTAAAAGCTTTTGGTTGTCTTGCATATTCACATATTCTTGATACTTTAAGAACTAAACTTGATGGCAAATCTAAAAAGTGTATTTTTATTGGATATAACGAAAGAAACAAAGCTTACAAGCTTTACAATCCAATAACAAAAAAAAATTGTGATTAGCAGGGATGCCCACTTTGACGAAAAAGCTTCTTATGTTTTTTCATATATGATAGGTTCATCAAGTTGGAAAATTCTTGAATTTGAAGATGACTCTTTATCACTACAACCTAATATTCTTGAAAGAGACATGTATCCATCACCATCGCTAAGGAGAACAAGAAGTTTGAGAGATATTTATGATGAAATTGAAGAGGTAAATATGACAAATCAAGTCTTTTTTGCATTCTTTGCGGAAGAAGAACAAATTACATATGAAGAAATATCAAAAGAAAAGAAATGGGTTAATGCAATGAATGAAGAAATAAGCTTCATCGAGAAAAATGATACATGGGAGCTTACTACTTTGCCACCATACAAATCTTCGATTGGTGTGAAATGGATCTTTAAGTCTAAAACAAATCCAGATGGCTCCATCAATAAATACAAAGCAAGATTGGTTACCAAGGGATACAAACAGAAAGAAGGTGAAGATTTTAATAAGGTATTTGCTCCTGTTTCAAGACTTATACGATTAATTATTGCACTTGCTGCTCAAAATAATTGGAAATTACTACAAATGGATATTAAATCGGCTTTCTTAAATGGTTTTCTTCAAGAAGAAATTTATCTTGAGCAACCACAAGGTTTTGTGAAAAAGGGTGAAGAAGATAAAGTATATAAGCTCAAAAAGGTATTATATGGGTTGAAACAATCATCTCGTGCATGGTGTGAACGAATTCATGATTAATTTATGAAATATGGTTTTTAAAGATGTCCTTTTGAGCATACACTTTATATCAAACAAAATTCTAAAAGTGGCTTCATACTTGTGAGTCTTTATGTTGATGACCTTATATTCACTGGAAATAATCTGGAGATGTTGATAGAATTCAAGAACTCTATGATGAAAGAGTTCGAAATGAGAGATTTGGGTGAGTTGCATCATTTTTTGGGCATTAATATTCAACAATCAAAAAATGGAATTTTTATCTCACAAGAATACTATGCAACTCAAATTCTTCAAAGGTTCAAGATGGAACATGCAAATCCAGTCTTAACTCCTTGCATCACAGGTTTGAAACTAAGTAAAATTGATGAAGGAAAAATGATGAATCCAACTATGTTTTGTAGTTTGGTTGGGAATCTAATGTATCTTACTGCCACTAGACCTGATATTATGTTTGCAGTAAGTTTGATTAGCAGATTTATGAAAAAATCTTATTCAAATCATTGGGAAGCTGCAAAAAGGGTTCTTCGATAGGTTAAGGGAACCATTGATTATGACATTTTCTATGAAGCACAGGTGCTCATCAAACTTGTTGGCTATATAGATAGCAATCTTGGAGGAAGTATTGATGATTTTCGAAGTACCTCAGGCTATATTTTCAGTGTTGGAAGTGGGGCAATCTCTTGGTGTTCAAAGAAGCAACCAATTGTGGCACTTTCAACTATCGAAGCATAATATATAGCAGCTTCTTCAGCAGGATGTCAAGCTTTATGGTTAAGAGGAGTTCTTGAAAACTTAAAATATAAGCAAAAAGATCCAACAATTTTATATTGTGATAACAATTCTACAATTTCTATATCAAAGGACCCAGTGCTACATGGAAGAACAAAGCACATCCGCTTGCGATTTCATTTCTTAAGAGAAAATGATTAACGAGGTTTTTCCAACCTCAAGTGACCGGCCCAGTCTCACGGAAGTTTTCCACCGGCTACACAGAAGCTTGTTACTGAAGGTGAAATCAACCTATAATATTGTCCTAGCAATGAACAACTTGCTAATATTTTTAAAAAGCCGCTTGGACGATCAATATTTTCAAAGAATCTTGAAGCTCTAGGAGTAAGAAGTATATTTGGTTTAGGGGAGGCATTATTGGGTTACACCAAATTAAAAAATTAAAGTACAATTTCATTTCAAGTATCTCTTCTACAAGATGCAAAGTCCAATTTCATCTCAAGCACTTCTTCATGGATTCATTGCACCTATTCATGGATTCATGAATCTTATTAATGTTTTTTTAATGTCTTGTTGATTTTCATATCATCCAAACATGTATAAATATAGATGAAGTGTTAAGCTTTTTTACCAATGTGAGTTGTAGAAACAAGCAATCCAATACAAGAGATCAAATTTACTTCATAAATTCTTTACTTTAGTTCCAAGTCCTCCTTTCTTCTTCCTTCACGATAAACTAAAGATAGTAGTGTAGGTGTTTGGCAGAGATTAGCGATGCATGGGGTAAGCATGACTACGGTGAAAGGATCTAAAGGACAAGGGAATCAACAAGTGTGGAAGTGGCATCCAAAACCAAAAACAGAAACATCAAACTTAAAAGCTTAATTATCAAGGCAAACACTAGCAAATTGATCATTTCACTTACTTGGGTAAGAAAGCTTATCAACTTCAGTTTTGGTTCGGTTTATATATGAAGATTTCGACTATTCTGATTTTGTTTAAAATGTTATTTCTCTAGTAATTTACTTATAAATCAGCTGTCGTCACGGTGCTTGACGTTGAAGAACAGAGCATCGTGTCATTTAATCAGTAATTGTGTGGAATCAAATATAATTTCATGATATATACTAAAATCACACAATTAATTTCTGGTTCCAAATCGACGAGCATGAAATTACTATTTGTTACAGAAATGGTTTGTTGACATGTCAAACCCAATAAACTCGAAACAACTCTGAAACTCGATATCAAAATCAACTTTATTTTCTTCACCCCGATAAGCGTTTCTTCTTCTTTCTTTAGCATGTCTAAGAGATCAAATGCCTGACAGAGGAGGAACAAAAAATCAGCCATTTATTATAAATACAAAAAGGAAATTTAACATAAACATACACTGGAATGTATCTGCAGATAAATAAACATTTTGGGTGTGCACAAACAGACCTTACAAATAGATAAGGAGATCGTTGTAGTCCCTGCCTGTAATGTAGGCCAAAGCGAATAATTATGCCCAAAATGAGATAAACCAGATGTCATGCATTTTCTTACACAAAAGCAAAATGATAAAAAATTTGATAGTTCACTTTCCAAACCTCTCTTTCTTCCTCTCCATTATCATCAAGTACATCTTCCTCCCCGACTTCAAAAGGCGAAGAGAGAGCTGCCACCCTCAATGACCTATGACACCTTTCTTTTTTCTTCTTTAATCTCTTGCAGCTTTGCTTCTGCAGCTCTCTGCCGTTGAATCGGGCAACCTAGTAACAATTCAATAAAGAAGAATAAAAACAAGATCAGACAAACGGAAGGCAAAACAGAGGAATTTCTACATCCATGTTTAGGCAATTGATTCATCCATATTCTGATGAATGTTATATCAGTTGCAAGATTAAAGGCGAACAACTGGGTTAGAATTTCAATCCATTTGACATATCTAATATATGTTCTACCTCTAATAGACTTATTTGTTGGTTCCGCCCTAGGTTGCATGTGATCTGATCGTCTAGCATGGCGCTTTGATGGATCACTTTTAAAAGAGGGTCTCTATGGAGGAGGCATGATAGCCCGACATGGTAGAACATGAGGCTAGGGTGAGCATTAGCAGCCCAGTCAGCCGTAGGGGCATTCGTAGGGGAAACCACACCGCCGACCGTGAATTCTTCCCTGACCGGATGTCCAGTTCGGATAACTATGCAGCTAGAATCCTGACCCCTATCCCCATCGGGAACACTGAGTGTGAAACTCGATAAAAATCGATCGGCGTACCTCCTACCTTACAGCTCGAGATTCCCTTGGCCAGTTGATCGTCCGGTACCCAAGTATGTTGCGGCTCAACGTGCCTCACACGAGCCGAGCGACATACCTTTTACATTACAGTTGGGCGTTCCTTCGATGGCCGATCAGCATACTCATTAAGTGTGCTACGGCTCAGAAGTTGTCATTGTCCGCTGCAGTACCTACCCTCTGACACTTTGCCGGCAAGGGCAGTAACGGAATCGGTGCACGCCGGCTCAGACCTGACACCATTCGTATCCGAATCGTGAAAATATTGTTGGCACAGTACGGTTCCTGACAAGCTCTACAACCCGTACCATGACGCCCCCTGCCTATGTTGGATAATGTGACGTCGATCGTAAAGCTGACAGCTGTCCCTAATCCTGTCCCCGCATGGGACAAAAAGGGAACAGAGGAGAGACAAGAGTTGTCGATTCCCCGGCTATATAAGACCTTCCTTCCCTTACATACAGGTATGCTTAAGATTGAATAGTTACAGTAGTCTTTTGATTAACTCTCCCTTCTTCATTGGATTCTAACTTGACTTGCCGGGACCTCTTCCGATGGGTTGCTAATGATCATCTTTTTCGTAGGATAGGCTCTCCTCGGCCGGAAGATTTTTTAACACGGCTACTTGGGATCATCATCCGTCTCTATCATCAAATTATGCTCGTCATCAAATTAGGATTTCACCAAATTCTTCGACAGAATCATTTGCCATTGAGGACAGAAATCAACAAGCAGCAGAAAGAGAATAAAATTTCAAATGAAATTTGTGCAAAAAGAAAGTGCAGGTGGTTAAGAGTTACGTCACTTGTCAAGACAAGGAGACTCATCAAATACCAGCACAAGTAATTGTGAAAAAATGACACGAGACTTGCATTCGCTAAGAGACTCACCTTTGGAAATATCTAGAAAGAAGAAAACAAGGCACTGTTAAATGTTCCCAAGACTTGCATTCTGCAATTCTCATAATTTCATTGTGCGTGTGCAAAATTATATATATTTCAAAAAAAAACATAACTGATTAGAAGAAGAAATATTTTTTGACAAATCTTCAAAAGTTCAAAGCAGATAAAATGATTCATGAAAGCAACAATGGAAAAGTAAATGATTGACAAAAAGAGAATTACGAAGGAATAGGAAACCAAGGCTGACAGATCATAAGTTACTTTATGCGATAGTTAAGCATGTGCTCGTCGCTTTTTTAGAGACAGTGAACATTCACCTTTTTTGCTCTTTGCATCGCAAAATTATCTGGCCCTCCTCCGCTGAAACTCTTCAGGAACAAGCTCCAAGGCTTCATAAATTGAAGCGAACTCCTTTGACACAGCAAGTAGATGGCAAGAAAAAGAGCATCAAAACATCAAATCAGACAAGTACTACACTAGCAGATTAAGAGAAGCGTAGGAAACTGATCCTCTGACTAAATGATTGCTAATGAAATCTAGAGAATCAATGAATTAGGTTTTACCTTCAGGTGATCCTGAGAAGTTTTAAGAACTTTTAGTCTGTCATCGTCAGCAACCTTTTCTGTTAATTCCCCAATATAAAATGGAACCTAAAGAATGTTATAAAGTCAATGCCACATTAGATACATTAGCTATTAAGGAAAAGAGTATAGCAACATCTACCAGTAATATGACATGCTGCAGATAATGGGAACAAAAATGCATTGTCAATATTTTGGTATTCAAGAGTGACAATTACAATTAAATAAAAAACACACATTTTCAACATGAGTGAAAAAGGTTTACATCACTAGGACTGCCTACCTCAGCTTGCAGACTATGGCACTGCCAACATGTAACCCAGATCTTCTTGCTATGTTAAGTATTCCGGAAGTGAATGATGTGGACGATAAATCTTAGTGGTACAGTTTTGGGTAAAGATGAGGAGGCGCTTGAGCTTGCGAGATTAATATAAGCGTTAAAGGGATACATCGGAAGGAGTGCTGGCGGAGCCCTCTCCGACGTTCAAGTCAGAAGCCCTTCAAAACAGGAGAGAAACAAGGAAGTAAATTATTTAGAATTCAGAGAGTTCGATCCCCTTACCTAGGTGCCTAAGCACCTTATATAGTTGTCGCTCCTCTCCTTCGAGCGCCCAAACGTTATTGTAACCACACGCAAGGGGACGCCGATAACTGTCGCCGCGCATATTAAGTTCACCATTATCATCATGTGTTATGAGTTATAACCACCTGCCAACTATCCTATGCAGGGGGTGTGCTAGTTACTGTTGTCGCACATATTAAATTTACCATTATTATGTCAGGTTGTTCTCCCTTTAATTTCGTCACTAGCTTTCTGTCCGTACTCGAAAGGTGTTTAGCGACTTCATGAATGAGATCCCGAGTGATAAGTCAACTGAGACCTAACACTTCACTGCACTTCTCTCCCGAGATGACCTCGGGTACTTATCTCTCGAGATGACCTCGGGCATTTATCTCCTGTCATTATAATCATGTCACGTAGCCTCCTTAGGTCATGTCTCTGTCTCCGAATAACTTCCCAATTATAAAGGATGCAGTGCATGATCCTCACTGATCCATAAATTAGGGAAAGCATAGTGGATCAAATTGCATTATAGATGCATGATTCAAAAAGGACGTGCCAGACTATAATATCAAAAGGAATCACTAATTGGAATCATAACAAATTGCAAAGGCGTTAAGTGCAAGCATGTTCAAAGAGTTCACCAACTTGCAACACACAAAAAAACACTCACTGTTCAAATTTCCAAATAGTTTAAACCATAGGCCATTTCTGTACGATCCTAGTTGTGCAACCACGACTATAGCCAATGCAGTCAAACTGATAATACAAGTAATCAGTATGCTGATTATGGAAACCTGCCAAAGCTTTCTACAATAATAATCCAAAACATCCTGACAGTAAAAAGAGATATTTGCAACTCTTTTCAATAATGGATAAGAATAACCTAAAATGAAATGTGAAAAAAATAAAAATAAAAATAGGAGCATATATATATATATATATATATATATATATATATATATATATATATATATATATATATATATATAATATATATATATATATATATATAAAAGTCGTACGTCCCAACAAAGTCGTGGTATATTCTCTGCTGTGTTTCTTTGATAACGTGGAATGCAAAAGTTTTTAGTGTTCTTTGTATGTCCCTACAAAGTGTTAACAAGTAGGGAACGCCGGTCACTCATGTTTATCTACTATCTGATCTAACATTTTCTACTAGGTGTTAGCAAGGTACAATACTTCTGTGCATCTTGCATAGCCTTCAATATTGCTGCCGTCGTTAATTAAAAGGCGCAAAAGGAGTTATAAATCATAGGCCAAGGGACATAGCCCGGATTCATCCATAGTAAAAGAAAGAAAGCATGGAGCAACGAAGGATTGGCAAGAACAAAAGGAACAATTACCAACAAATACTTCAGATTGACCGTGCTAACATCTTCCTTTTGTCTCATTGGACGAGAACAACCCACCCCAACTTACTAATCATCTCATCGCAGCGCCGCAGCGCCAGGATCCCCTGACGTAGAACATTCTGCAGACCAAAATGTTGGATACAAGTGTGTTTCGGAAGTGAATGACGGAGATAACAAATTATCAAAGCACAATCTGAGATGACGATGACGAGGAGAGGTTGACGTTGGCGCTTGTAAAATTAACACGAGTGTAAAGGAGATGCACCGAAAGGAGTTCCGGTGGAGTACTCTCCGTCGCTCAAGTCAGAAATCTCTCTTCTAAGGAAGAAACGAAGAATCAAAGTATTCGAGTCTAAATTTTTTACTGTCCCTTTTTACCTGGGTGTCGAAGCATCTTATATATCTGATGTCTTCCCTCTACATGTCTCCACCTCCCCCTCCCCTCACATTTAATGATCATTGGTTATCTGACAGTTGTTCTCCCCTCTGTAAAGCCGGTAACGACCATCATGACTATTAAGTTCATCATTACCATGCGTTACAGACAATAACTACCTGCTGAATTTCCTGTTCTGAAAGGAGGTGCTTGAAGTTTTGTTTTCTTCCCCTTAAGCTGTTCTTTGGGCTTCACTCTCTTGAGTTAGTCTCGGGTATTATCTCCCGGGCTGAACTCGGCAACCTTCCTCATTCCCCCGATATAGTCTCGGCAGCCCGAGCTCACAATTTGGCTTCGAGGGCCTTCCTCTAGTCTCCCGAGATAGTCTCGGGGCCCAACTTCCCTGCCTGGCCTCAGGTCTCTAACCTGATCAGCACTGTTACGTAACATTCCCGTGTCATGTGTCCTCCCCGATTACTTATCCCTATCATAAGTCCCCCCATTCAAGTCTAATCGAAGGAAGTGAGACTGCCTGATTAAGCTTGTGGCATGATGAGGGAGAGCGAAGTATATGTAGGGCGCACATTACCATTCCTTATTCCTTAATGACTTGTCAAGTCTTAGGAATCGAAACATTCGTTGCTTAGCCCGAGGCGATCGTTTGAGTCAATCAAAGAGTTTGTACGAGTTTCGAGACCCTGTAGCGATGGTTGTCCATCACCCATTAAGGACACATGGGGTATATTAATGACAAGAGATTTTCTTGCGAACGGATTATCATCACGTGGCAGGGTCCGCTCTACGCGATCTCCCTACGATGCGCTTAGTCGAGTCTTACCAACTGATAGCTATAATGAACTATGATGCCTCAAGATTTGTGATTCTCTATCGTTCACGCGTCGTGTATCTATTCCTTCACACTGTAGCTTCTCCTTCCTTATAAAAGGGGAGGCAGAGGTGGCCTTCCATCTTCTTGCACCGCTGGCTATTAGAGCTTGTGCCTTCTGCATTTGCTTGCTTGAGCTTCTTCTTTTCGTGTAAGTCCTACCTGCCTTCATCTTCTTCTTCCATCCCCTTCTTTTCTTTAAGATCGTGGACAAGAATGGAAAGGGAAAGAAAGGACCGAGCAAGAAGGAGAAACCTGAAGTGAAGGGGACTTATCATCCGGAGTGGTACGAGGCCACTTCATCAAAGGTTAAACCTAGTACCCTGAGAGCCGTTTGTGAGACCAAGGGTATCCTTGCAGAGTTAGAGGTCAGGGTTCCTAGGATCGATCAGCCACTCATAGAACCCCCCTTAGGGTTTTACACTTTCTTCCTAGGCCAGGTAGAGTTCGGCCTACGTTTCCCAATCCCTCCTTTTTTCATGGTCATCTCTAAACATTTCGATGTTCCCCTACACCAAATGGCTCCAAACGCCTTCACTCAGATGCGAGGGGCGTTTATCCTATTCAAATTGTTCGGCATACCCTTGACCCCCCCCCTCCCGTTCCATCAATTACTTCTTCCTTCCGAACCTAACCTCTACGGGAGCCTTTAATTTTACTGCTCGTCCCAACCATAAATTTATAGGTGGTCTCCCTTCTTCCCACAAGGGGTGCATGGAAGGAGCACTTCTTCTTTATCCAACTTTCCAAGCGCCCCTTTTGCCCGACTCGCTAGCGAAAAGATTTAGTCTCTCATCTGGATTTGGGCAGCTTCCAGCAAGATCAGGGGTATCAATGAGTTAGAAGCATCTTGGCCAGAATGGAGTTCCACGGCCCTAACCTGGTTCAATGTGAACAACTCCTGTATCGGGTTGGGATTAGCCCCAAAGTCACCAACCTTGACCACGACCTCAGTAAGTCACCAACCTTGACAGGTAAAATTTTTTGATGATTATCAAACCAAGATACCTTCCCACTACAAGGTAATGAAAATGCATCAGAATCTGTCATGCAGTGTGGGCATGCTAATTTACCAGCTATGCTCCATCCAGATAACATTGAGTATGCTGGAAAATCACTGATTGTCCATAATAATACAGCTTGCAAACGAAAATTTGTTTTACTTACAACATCATAAGTCATTGAGCTTACATTCCATAATTCATTCAATTCGGCAATTAGAGGTTGAAGGAAAATATCTATCTTATCTTTAGGATTGGTTGGACCAGGAATCAGTACAGTAAGGAACATAAATTCATCTTTCATGCACATCCATGGAGGTAAATTATAAGGTGTCAATATTACTGGCCAAGATGAATATTACTGTCCCGACTGACCAAATGGTTGAAAACCATCTGCAGAAAGGCCCAATCTAACATTCCGAGGTTCCATTGCAAGCGAAGGATATACAGTATCAAGATGTTTCCATGCAGGGGGATCACAGGGATGACACATAATACCCGCTTCGTGCTCATGCTCATGATGCCACACCATGTAGCTTGCTGTAGCGGTAGATGCATATAAGCGTTGAAGTCTAGCAGTTAACGGAAAATAATGCATGACTTTCCATGCAATATTTTTCTTTTTCTTCCCTGGTATACGAGTACGATGCTTATTACGCGGGTGACTATAGATTTTGCATTCATTCAGTTCACTGTCTTCATTCCAATATAGCATGTAGTTATTTAAACAACAATCAATCTTTTCTACAGGCAAACATAATCCTCTAACCAATTTCTTTGTATCGTAGAAACTATCAGTCATTATGTTATCAACAGGGAGTAACTCTGACATTAATTGACATATTTCATCATAATATCTTTCTGAAAAATGATGTTTTGCTTTCATATTTAACAACCTTGCAGTAGCTGATAACTGAGAATGGCCAGAAGAAATGCCTTCCCATAATTCTCTTTCACTAAACTTTAACATTTCATGTAATTGCTGATATTCAGGTTAAGGTATTTCATCTATGTTGGAATAATCAGCTGCATTCATCGCATCTTAAACCATTGATTGCATTGCAATATCATTAGTTAATGGTTCGAGGGCCGCAACAAAAGTATCAGATGATGAATCAACAGAAGGGCCAATTGATTCATATACATAAGGTTCTCCATGATAGTACCAATTATAGTAATTAGGCACAAACTCATTTCTATAAATATGTACTCTCACCGTATCTTCATCACGGTAGTTTATATTTCTGCATTTTCTATGATTACATGGACACTTTAACTTATCATAATCCATACATTCTGGATGACTCTTAGCAAAATTCATAAATTGTTCCAGATCAGTAATAAAATCATCTCTGATCAATCCATTATCTAATCGGTTGTATATCCAAGCCTTGTTCATATACATTGTTACCTAATCAGAATAAAATTAAAATAAATTGATTAAGATATACCTAAATTATTCTAATTAAAGGAAGTATCATGGTGTTCAGTAAGATATAGCTAAATTATTAATTCTAAATGTTATCTCATATAATAAGGTCTAACATAACATGCTAAATTAACAAGTACGATAAAATCATATAATAACTAAAGTTACCTCATTATTAAAAACTAAAATAAGAAATAATTGCTAATTTAATAAAATTCTAACATAACAAAAAACATAAGACCAAATTTTACCTGAATATTAGATGAAAGTTGGAGAAGATCAGCAAAAGCAATAATCTAAGAAAAAATAAATTATAGTTAAAAAGTTAATGCAAAAATAAGATCAACTCATTCAAAAGTTGATGGGTTAGGATTGAAACCATAATTCAGTAGCCAGATCAAATCATTCAAAATTTGATGGATTAGGGTTGGAACCCTAATTGAGCAGTCAGATCAACTCATTCAAAAGTTGAATGCATACAGTTGGAACCCTAATTGAACAACCAGCTTTGGCCCTAGCATTGAGCGGGGGCGGCTAGCGCTGGCTGGCCGCGCGCGGCCGCGGCAAGACCTGGCCGGCGGTGCGAGGGCGCGGCCAGCGCTGGCCGGCCGCGCCAGCGCGAGGCCAGATCTGCCGTCGTGAAAACCCTACTGGAAATATGGAGAAAAGAAAACCAAAAAACGGAGCTTACCGGAGAACGAGAACACAGCACGAGCGAGGAAGGAGACCGGAGGTGGCGACGACCGGAGGTGACGGCGAAGAGCACGTACAGAGATTGAGCGAAAGGAGGCGAAAGCAAAAAGAAATAAGGAAAGGAAGCAGATCGGGCGAAAGCAAGAGGAAGTAACGATTCTGCCCTAATATAAGTTTTTTCCAACGGAAAAATGATTCCGTCGAAAATTTCCGACGGAATCATTTTTCTGTCAAAAATTTCGTCGGTAATATATGATTTTCTTGTAGTGTAGATAGTTGTTGATGTACATAACGATCTATTATTGATTTATTATGAACCTTTGCATCTGGCATGGAGTAAACATGATGATGCTGTCCAAAATCTAGCATATCTTTTGTTGTGACAACAACAAGCATAGTTGGCCACTTTTTTAATAATAATAATAATAATAATAATAATAATAAGATAAAAATTATAAGGGGCCCTTTATTGGAATCGTAGAAGGGACCTTTCTTTTTTATTTATTATGGGTATCTTATTCCGTATAAGTACATTTAACTTTTCAAAACTATTTTTATTTTTGATATCGTACTAATAACTATGGTTCATAGTTACTACCACATAATACTTATCAAAACAAATAAACTGTATTGTAACTATTATATAATTTATAACTCTTATAATATGAGTATTTCATTTCCAATCAATATTTCAACATGATTAATATGGTGAATACAAATCAATATCATATTATACAATTATGGATTATAACTACTCTAACCTAAATAATTTATTTTTAATTAATATTAATCAGTATTATATTTTAAGAATGTGAGATAATATATATTATAAATATATAGTTGTAGCGGCTAGGGATTAATAACTACTACAGTGAGGAAGGAAGGAACTTCACTATATTGCCTAAAAATCATGCATATATAAAATATAAAATAAAATGCATAAAATAAAGAAGACAACGTTAATGGCTCACAAGGAGGAAGGAACTTCACTAGATTACCTAATATATCATGCATAAAATATAAAATAAAAATGGCCAACTAGATTGTAATAATTAAATACCATAAAATTTGCTGTAAATTATTTTTAAATCCCTATTTACATCTTAAACTTTATTATCAGTCATTATGTCAAAAAAAAGTTTATTTTCACTCTCTACATGCAAAGGTTTATTTACTTTAACTCTCTAATATATACCAATTTACTTAATTACCTTCATTATTTTTAGATACAAAATTTTAAAATGAGGTATCGTTCCGCTTAAATTCAGTATTATTTAACTAGAATCTAGTATATTTTCTATTAAATTGAGTACGATTTTTTTTCAAATTCAGTTGATCAAGAATCGATTCTTTTTCAAACCCAATTGATCGAGAATCGATCAGTGCTACTCATATATAATTGATTGTAGCTATTCCAATCGATTAAGGCAATCGATTGAGGAGTTCTGATTAATTAGAAATTGATTGATAATCCATCAATTATATTTGTCATAAGAGAATATTACTCTTATTTTTTATAGGTATAAAAAGTTTAAAAGTATAATTTTTTTTTAAATTCAACACATTTAAATTAGAATTTAGTATATTTTCTATCAAATTGAGTATAACTTTTTTTCGTTTGATCAATTGATTAGGAGTTCATACCAATCAATTAGCTTAGGATGAATCAATTGGGTCGTACCAAATTTGATAAAAAAAATATACTAAATTCTATTTAAATGATATTGAATTTAGAAGGAATTATACCTTATTTTGAACTGTTTGTACATAAAAAAAAATTCAAAGGTAAATAGGTCAATTGGTAGTTGAAGAAATAAAACTTTATATCTAGATAATTAACCTGCTTCAATTATACAACATGGATTCCGGCAATGTAATGGTGTTGGATCCTCGTGTCGATCTGAATGAATTAGTCATTCCACACAAGTAAATATTTGTCTGTTAGGCAAGAGAATAGTAAGTTACAAATTCTCTCGGTAAGACATGTATTTTTATAACTATGAAATTAAAAAAATGAAAATGGAAATAAATTTTTTCTGAAGGGTGAAAATTGAATTTATTATTTAGGAGTTTATAATTTGTTCTAAGTTAATTTTCTCAACAGTTATCCAAAAGTCATCTATAAATACAATTGTGGTTTGGCCTTAATTACGCTGCAAACTTTGTAAACAATGTTTTTCAGCTGCTTGACCTCCTCCATCTGGCGTCACCCACATGGCACCGCCACCGCCACCGCCACCGCCGCCGGACTCCTCGGCGCTGCCGCTGCCCTCCTCCTGGCCGCCAGCTGCCTCTACTCGATTCTCCGGAAACGGGACAAACGGCTTCCCCCAGGCCCGACCCCGTGGCCTCTCGTGGGCAGCCTCATCCCGTTGCTCCGGCACCGGCCTCACTTCCGGTGGGTCATGGCCGAGGCGGACGGCAAGGACATCACTTGCATACGCCTGGGGTGCGCCCACGTCGTCGTCGTCAACTCGCCGGAGCTGGCGTGCGAGTTTCTCAAGAGGCACGACGCCAACTTCGCATCGCGGCCTCTCACCGCGGCCACCGAGCACTCCAGCCGCAACTTCCTCACGGTGATCTTCAGCCCGCTGGGTCCGCAGTGGAAGAAGATGCGGCGCGTGATCGGGTCCGAGGTGCTGAGCAGCGCGAGGCTGCGCTGGCTGGCGGGGGCGCGGGCCGAGGAGGCCGACCACCTCACTCGGTACCTGCGCAACCTGTGCTTGGCCGGAAGAGTCGTCGATATTCGGCTGGCGATGAGATACTACGGCGGGAATGTGATCCGGAGGATGATGTTCGGGGCGAGGCACTTCGGGGCCGGCGGCCCGCACCAGGGCCCCGGCGAGGAGGAGGTGGAGCACGTGGAGGCGGGGTTCTCGATGCTGTCGGTGGTCTACGCCTTTTGCCCATCCGACTTCGTGCCGTGGCTGAGATGCCTGGATTTGGAAGGCCATGAGAGGATGTCCAAGCAGGCGGCGAGCACCATCTACAAGTACCATGATCCGATCATCGACGAAAGGATCAAGAAGTGGAAGAGTGGAGAAAAGAAGGAGGTGGAAGACCTTCTCGACGTCATGATCTCCCTCGCCGACGACTCCGGCAAGCCGATCCTCAGCACTGAGGAAATTAAAGCTCAATTGGCGGTAGGTGCTCTAAACGATATCATCGTCATCGTCGTCACTCGTCATCGTGTCATCGTCGTCACTCGTCATCGTGTCATCGTCATCCTCGTCGTCATCATATTTCAATTTTATTATATCTATCTAAGTCAAATTTATCATATTTCATTTCTAATCAAGTTTTTTTATTGTCCTTTTATTGATTTATATATTGGTCATGCCTCCGCCTTCGCCTATTTATATCTTCTTAAGTCCTTCTTTTTGAAATCTTTCTAAATAAATACAATTGTGAATCTTTTTAATTATTGTCTTTGCCTATCATCTTGTATGTTCATATATTCACGTCCCATCTACTCTTATTTTATATTTATGTGTTTAACATTCAAGAATATAATATAATATAATATAGTAGAAGTAGCGGTCATTTTATAGAATTATTATGAATTTATTTTTTAACAAAGAAATTACTTTTCGCAGGAGTTCATCTATGCCGCTGTGGACAATCCCTCGAACACGGCGGAGTGGCTGTTGGCACACTTGCTGGAACAACCTGACATCATGCGAAAAGCCGTTGAGGAGTTGGATCGGGTGGTCGGCAAGGAGCGGTTAGTAGTCGAATCCGACTTTGCTCGACTCCCCTATGTGAAGGCATGCGCTCGTGAGGCCCTCCGTCTCCACCCGGTCGCACCCTTCAACCCCCCACACGTAGCCATCGACGACGCGGTCGTTTCAAACTACTTCATCCCCAAGGGAAGCATGGTGTTGTTGGGTCGAGCTGCACTTGGGCGAAATCCCAAGGTCTGGGAGGATCCGACCCGGTTCGACCCGAACCGACACTTGATGGATGGACACCAAGAGGTGGAGCTAGCAGAGCTAAGTCTCCGAATGATATCGTTTACCACCGGCCGTCGACAGTGCTTGGGAGCTCAACTTGGCACGGCGATGACCTACATGTTGATTGGAAGGGTGCTTCAAGCATTCGAGTGGAGCTTACCTGCCGACGAGACTAACTTCGACCTCTCCGAGGAATGGATGAGCCTCTTCAAAGCCAAACCTCTAATGGCTCGTGCAAAGATTCGATTGCCAGATTTGGTAGAGAATCTATAAGCACATTTAGACAGTTTTTTTTTAAAAAAAGGAAAATAAACTGAAGGACAAAAATAAAACTATATATGATCCATGAACTCAAATGGGATCTACTGTAAGCTTCCTTTAAACTTGATCATCTCATATTTTGCAATTTGCATCAAAAACCATCTTATCAAATTATTTAATTTCATCTAAAATATTAAGAGTCAAATCTTTTGGAAATCACAATTGAGTTCTTGCAAAATTTGATTTTAAATATGGTTTCTGCCAAATTTTTTAGCATACAATGCGAGACCTGGTATCCATTACCCGCAAGGTGTTAATTTCTTGTTGCCGGCACCACGAGGATTTTCGTCTTTCCCGTCGTCCCATGATCTTGCCCTTTTTATCTCTGAGTCGTCATCCTCATCTGTCAGTGCAGTGATATCCTTGTGCCATGAAGAGTTTGCTTCCTCCGTGATCCTCGCATTCCTCTCCTTCATCCCCATTTCGCGCAATCCAGCTTCCTGTATACTCGTTGTTGGTAGTCTATTCAAAATAAGTTAGATGGGTTTATCCAGACTGTGTTCTAGCGAGACGATTTGCAGTTAAGCAGCAAGCATGAGAGTCGAAATAAGAATAGCACTACGTAAGATGGCGAATGATTGAAAAAATTTCTAACATCATGTGTCGCGTAAAATCAATATAAACTTGAGAATTTAATAGAATTACCTTAATTTAATTCGTATAAATCATCATTTCATCTTATTCATTTCTCAGACATCTTTATTTTCCGATCTAAAGTATCTTGCATGAACAGGAATACAATGAGTATCAATATCATCAATTGGTCGAGATTCAGGAATACTAGTCCAACCATCATTCTCTTCCTCATAACATCTATTTGGCACTGAGAGCACAATTGATCATCTTTTTTTTAATGGATCATCAATATAAAAGACTTGATTAACTTGACTTGCAAGGACAAATTCATTATTTTTGTGCCCTCGTTTGTTCATATTCACCAAGGTGAAACCACATTCATCGTTATTGATTACTCCATTGTCGTTTGCAACCCACGCACACTTAAAAAGAGGAACTTGAAATTGATGATAATCTAATTCCCATATTTCTTCAATCACTCCATAAAAAGTCACGTGCCATTAAAGGATTCTTATCTTTGGCAGTACAAACAAGCACGGTGCTGGCAACTAGAGAAACTCCACTGTTTTGGAAAATTCTCTCATCATCCCGTGTCTTTATTTGATATAAATTATCATTTATCACATAACTACTATACTTGATGTCGTGTGCACGTGGTCCATGAGCTAACCAAGTCAATGTCGAAGTCTTTCCACTATTATAGTTGTCTATTTCACCAGCCACCTAACCTGTATTCAATTTGAATAGAGTGATTAAAATAATAACTATAACATGTTTAACACAAATTGCATAAAAAATTATTGCATCCACCTAACCTTTGCATGAAAACAATCAATGAACCTCTTGTTGTGAGCATCTTGTATCCACCTTTCATCTATTTCTTTTTTTGGAAACATCGACTTCAGGAAGATTTTAAGTTCACTGTGGCAATATATATATATATATATATATATGACGTCGGGCAGAATATAGATTATTCTGGGCGAGAAGTTTCAAAGGGATTTACGAGAAAAAAATAAAAAAGTAATAACGAGATAAGGAGTAGCCAAAACTAGGCTTAAACATTATTGAGAAAACAAGAGCGAGAAGAGAAAAATAGAGATATAGCCGTAACGTGGCTTAAGCGAAGCAAATTGATTCAATATCTAAAAAACTTGTCCTAAACATCATCTAAGCATGAGTTTATGTAACACTCATATCCCTAAAAAAATTCTAAACCGACTAGACTTAGTCCCTTAAAATTTAGGAACAAATTTAATCAATAAAACTTAGTTTCCTAAGATTTAGGAACTAACTAAACAAAAATATATAATAAAAAAAAACCCAACAAGACTTGGTTTCCTAAGATTTAGGAATAAACTAAATAAAAATATATAACCAATTAAAAAAACCCTAAATATATAAATCTGAATATTATTTTGGATCCCCTCCTGCATTAGTCTCCCGGAGTTGAAGAGAACTCGCCCTCGAGTTCGGCGTCTCCCTAATTGATGCTTCAGTGTAAAGGTGAACTCCTGCAAGTAATTTACCCACTTAGCGTGTCGACTACTCAACTTATGTTGACCGTTGATGTACTTCAAAGCCTCATGATCTGTGAATAAGATAAATTCCTTCTGCACGAGATAATGGCGCCAATGCTTTAAGGATTGCACAATAGCATAGAATTCCAAGTCATAGGTAGAATAATTTTTCTTGGCACCAGATAGTTTCTCACTGAAGAAGGCAATAGGGTGTCCTGATTGACTTAGAACACTACCAATGCCAATGCTAGATGCGTCACAATTTACTTCGAATAGTTTGTCAAAATCTGGAAGTGCTAGAACAGGTGATTCGGTCATCTTTTGTTTTACTAGCTGAAAACTAGTCATAGCTGCTTTACTCCACTTGAATTGCGCTCCTTGAGGCACTCAGTTATAGGAGCAATTAAGATACTAAAGTTCTGAATGAACCGACGATAGAAAGAGGTCAATCCATGAAAACTTCGGACGTCATGAATGACTTTTGGCTGTGGCCACTCTAAGATTGTCTCTATCTTTGATGGATCTGCACGGACACCCTCAGTAGAAACTATAAATCCAAGAAAAGAAATTGTAGTCGTGAAAAAAGAACACTTCCTTTTGTTGACAAACAAGGATTCCGCCTTTAGCTTCTCAAAAACAGTTCGAAGGTGATCAAGGTGTAAAGCCCTTGTCGGACTATAAATAAGGATGTCGTCAAAGTATACAACTACGAATCTTCCCAGGAAAGGCCGCAAGACCTGATGCATGAATCTCATGAATGTGTTGGGGGCATGGGACAGTCCAAAAGGCATGACCATCCACTCGTACAACCCATGTTGTGTCTTGAAGGCTGTCTTCCATTCATCTCCTGGCTTGATTCGAATCTGATGGTATCCACTCTTCACTGTGATTTTGTTGATAGCTCGACTATCAACACACATGCGTCATGAACCGTCTTTCTTTGGTACAAGTAGGGCAGGGACTGCACAGGGGCTCATACTCTCGCGAATATTGCCTTGTCTCAATAGCTCCATAACTTGTCGTTGTAGCTCTTCAGCATCCTTAGGGTTAAGACGGTATGTCGGTCGGTTAGGCAAGCTTGACCCCGGGACGAGATCAATTTGGTGCTGAATATCTCTCATAGGAGGAAGTCCTGGAGGAAGGCCTTCGACCATCAACTTAGCGAAGTCTGATAAGAGTTGTTACACTTCAGCTGGAAGATCCGAGTCCGGGTCTATTACATTGCTTTTGAAAGGAAGCAAAGCATAGACTACATCTCTATGCTTCATCTCATTCAAAAATCTGGACATAGAAAGTAGTGTAGAATTATTGGTTACCAAATTTGAAGGGGTTCCTTCTCGTCGGGGAGTCAATACAATGTTCCTCCCTTTGATGCTGAGGGTGTATGTGTTCTTCCGCCCATCATGAATGACGCTACGATCATATTGCCACGGTCGTCCCAACAATACGTGGCATGCGTCCATTGACACAACATCACACCATGTTTGATCATAATACTTGCTGCCAATAGAAAAAGATAAAAAACACCTCCTATCTACGGTTACCTCACTTTCTTTACTTAGCCATGATAACTTGTGGGGTTTTGGATGACGATCTGTCTTCAACTGTAGCTTTTGAACAGCTTCTTCGGATACAATATTTTCACAGCTTCCATTATCAATGATCATCTTGCAAACTTTGTCTGCAACCGTGCACGTCGTGTGAAAAATGTTGGTTCTCAGCCAATCATCTTCAGAATCTTCCTTAGGGATCAATAGGCTCTTGCGTACAACGAGAGTCTCATGACCACCGCCATAAAGAACCTCGTCATCAATATCGTCATCGTAAATCGGCTCATCAATCTGTTCTAGTTCATCCTCTATGTCTTCCTCAACTAGCAGAGTCTTGTTTTTTTTATCTGGGGATCTTTTACACTCCGAAGCTCGATGCCCCTGTTCACCACATCGAAAACACTTGATAGTGGTCGCCTTGTGGTGGCTGCTGAGAAGGGCGTGGCTCTTGAGGGCGAACAACATAATTGTTTTGATCGCTCCTAGTCGTCGGTCTTCGATTTAGTTGTTTTTCAACTGTCAAGGCTCGCTGATAGGCTCCGAAATGGTCCAGAGTGAGCGAAGGCTCAGGGTGTCTTGTAAGAGTTGACGTAATCCCCCTAAATATCGCGCTACCATCTGCTCCTCGGTCTCGGACAAATCATTCCGAGTAATAAGCTGATAGAATTCCTCTGTATAGTCGTCAACGGTTCTAGCTCCTTGCCTCAAGGTATGGAGTTGTTGATACAATGTTTCGGTGTAGCCGAAGGGAAGAAATTGCGTTCTCATTAGTTTCTTCATTTTTTTCCCAATCAGTGATTTTGGATTTACCTTGTCTCTCCCGTGATCGTCGAAGTTGCTCCCACTATGCTGAAGCTCGACCTTTTAACTTGATAACGACCAACTTTACTTTGATGTGATCAGGTACTTCTTTATATTCAAAAATCCTCTCTACTTCGTTGATCCAATCAATGAAGTCTTCCGCTTGTAATGTGCCAAAAAAATCAGGAAGATCCACTCGGAAACCAAAGTTCCCAAATCGTTCCTCTCGACCATGGTGTTCCCGATATGTAGCATGACGATGATATGGGTTCTCGAAAGGAGACTCAAAGTTACCATCAGAGATCTCACGATCTTCAAGATCCCGCACTGCCAAACGCCGGGTTAATTCCGCAACTTGCTTCTGTAAATCCTCGATCATTATTATATCTTGGATACTACGATCACGGTGCTGGGCTTCCTCAAACGGAACCTGCCTGTTGCGACCACGTCCACGTTGACCCTCCATTGGATCTTAATGAGCTTTGATACCAACTGACGTCGGACAGAATATAGATTATTCTAGGGCGAGAAGTTTCAGAGAGATTTACGAGAACAAAATAAGAAAGTAATAACGAGATAAGGAGTAGCCAAAACTAGGCTTAAACCTTATTGAGAAAACAAGAGCGAGAAGAGAAAAATAGAGATATAGCCGTAACGTGGCTTAAGCGAAGCAAATTGATTCAATATCTAAAAAACTTGTCCTAAAAAACATCATCTAAGCATGAGTTTATATAGCACTCATATCCCTAAAAAAACTCTAAACCAACCAGACTTAGTCCCCAAAAATTTAGGAACAAATTTAACCAACAAAACTTAGTTTCCTAAGATTTAGGAACTAACTAAACAAAAATATATAACAAAAAAAAACCCAACAAGACTTGGTTTCTTAAGATTTAGGAACAAACTAAATAAAAATATATAACCAATTAAAAAACCCCCCTAAATATATAAATCTGAATATTATTTGGGATCCCCTTCTGCATCAATATTATAAACAATAGATATTGACAATTATACAGTGTACAAATTAATAAATTAATACAACACATTTACATTATGTAGGGAGATACTTCTTCTGTATTTTCCAATATAGTCAAATGTGTTTGTTGGAGATCAACTTGTTGCACTACAATTGGTGCTTTGCATGCTAAGAAGCCAGGAGCATTTGCTTTAGGGTCTCAATTTGATTGAGTGACCCCAACAGGATCAAGGTCATTGAGGTCAAAAACAACAGTTAAAAATCGTTGTCTTTTAATGTGATCGACAACAGTTTAACAATAATATTAAACCGTTGTGTTTCAATTAAAAGATAATAGTTTTACAACAATTTAAAATCGTTGAATTAGGGATTATGTTTAGCATCATTTTAAAAATGTTATCTTATTTAATTATTATATTTACAAAACTGTTGTCTTATATTTAAAAATAAATTATTTAAATAATTAAAAAATATTGAGCAAATATACTTCAAACTATATATTAATCAAACTTTATATAAAATTAGTACAAACATCATCAAAATATCATTGATCAAGAACCTATATGCACGAATTACAATGGATATGTCATCAATATACTTATAATCTACCAATAATTAAACCAAAAAGTATATATTTATATTCCACAAACTCCTGACCCAAGTTTACAACTAAATAGTATCTTTGCATCATCATTGTGCAGAGAAATCACCAGAAATAAATCCTCTGCATAATTCTCTTTGACCATGTTTAAATTTGATATCTCCACAATCACAATGTCTCCAGTTGAATGTTGAGTCTGTTTCCCATCCAAAGCAATTTTTGAAACATGTTCAGAAAAAAGCATCTAGAGAAGTTGAGCCTGATGCATTTGGAGTAAGAGGACTACTAAGAGATTCAGAACCACCAATGGCAGCAACATTGTTGCTTTCAAACAACAGAACAATTGTTCATGCAAATGATTGTCGAGAAGGCATGATCTTTGATCAAACTTAGAGCTTCTGCTTTTCTCTCTTAGTCATATGAATATGACATATGAGATAACATACAAGTTAAAATACCCAAAATCTTTCATATCATATCAGTGCCAGAGTCCTTCATAAAGTTGAAGAATAATCAGGATCATAAGAAAAGGAAATCTAGTAGTGGCTTCTCCAGCACCAGTTAAATTTCTATTGTAGTTAGGGAGTGACAATTAAGTAAATTTCAATGCTTAACAAAAACCAGGAAAGAAAACAAATTTTTAGAAGATTCAATTTTAACACAGCAAAAAATAAGTGAATCCCTGTTTCAATTGTCTTCAAAGTATGAACAAAACACAATGCAATAAAATATGTAAAAAGATCAAAATTTGCAAATTTCTACTTACAGGTTCCTTGTGAGAATAAACAGAAGTTGTGACTCCCCCTTCCTCGGTAGTTGTCTGCTTGAGTTGAATGAGTAGGCAAATTGACACTGATGGTGCATCCAAGGAAAAAACAGCACGGCGTAACAAGGAAGTATTAGCCTACAAAAAGAGTTCTGGTAAAAAAGAAACATTCTTTTCAGATAAATGAACCATTGTCATAACAATGGAGCAAAAAGTAGCAAAATAGGTTCACTGATAGCTTCACTTAACCACAAATCAAATTAAACAAGCAAATCTTACATCCTGTCCTTCAGTTGGCAAAATACAGAAGTGGAAGTCCTCAAACAATTTTTCTTTCCTGTCTCTGTTATATAAACAAATTGTGCCATAAAAGGGTTCTGCAAAAAGAATCCCCAAGTATCAAGAATTAACATGACCAGACCAAAGATTAAACATAGATTCAATAAGTACAAATGTAGATTGGCATATGAAGACCTATCAATAAGATGCACTCACCAATCAGTAGTCCAGCTTGGAATGATAATGACATCACCTTTACAGTTATTTTCAATCTACTAGGACCAACAACACATATTTATCAAAGCAATGGCCAAAAAGTGAGAAAGCATATTAATGCTATGGTGGTAATCTTGAAACACCCTTCGAGTTATGTGAACCTGGTATGGGTTAGAAGAGTTTCAGGAGTTCTTTGGCCAACTATTAGTGACCTTACATTTTCCCAGTCAAAAGTTGGTTGGAACAAAACATAATTAATTGGAAAAAATGATAACAAACTTCTAATTATTTTATATAATAAAGATAATATTACTATCGATCGCAATGCTGTCACGCCCCGAGACCCTAGAGCCGCTGATCCAATAGAAAATTGGACAACACCTCCTCTGTCCGACGGACAATTTACCCACACACATAAATACAAATAGCACAACCACGCAGTTAAATGGCCTCAGGCCTCAAATCCATGCAGAAACAACAGTTATATGACTATAATCATCGTAAAACCAAAGTACGAACTCACCTGAGCTGCCAGGTAGCAGGAGCAAAGCCAAAACCCCACGAAGTCCAACATAGGACTCAAAAGTACAATCCCATCGAATAAAACACAAATACATGTCCAAAACATGGTAACGGAAGCAAGGTACATAACACAGGGTCCACAACCGTAAATCAACATAAAATAAAACCAAAGCAGAGCTCCTCTCGAGCTGGGGACTGGCGACTACGGCTCTCCTGGCAGGCATCAACCTGAAATAAAAAAAAATGTATGGCAACGGGGTGAGTCCATAACTCAGCGAATACCCAACAGATATGCATAGAAAGTTATACTAACAACAAGAGTTCCGCTAATACAGTCGCATATCAACAATAAGGAAAGACTGGTACTGAAAATATTGGGTAGATACATACCAGAATCCATCTAACCTGAAAAGAGGGTAATAATCACCTCTAGAAGACCAGTAGACATATAATCTCAGATAACAAGTCTCCAGTATATGCATGTCAAACAAGTGCAGAAATTAAGTGCAGCAAACAATGCACAACGCAAAATATGCACATGGTGCAATGACATGTGTCACCCCTGACACCAGTCAGATCATCGTAAATCTGTCATAGGTGACGTCTGAGAGGGTAGAGCTATGACAACTGTACGCACCCTGCTATCACTGCTCCTGAGTGACCGGATGGACAGGATGCTAGCGGAGACTACGCTCCTACCCCAAGCAATGGGGGAGTCTAGCTCTCATCTCCTCGTGGCTCAGTACGAGAAGGGATCCCTGGCTGCTACCACGCCCGAACCCACCCTCCAAATAGTGGTCGAACGGAGCAATACAGGGTAAATGCACACACCCTACGGTATCCACTAACCCATGAGTGGTCGTGTGCGCATATCGTGTACCGGAAGACGATAGGCTCAACCACAAGGGAGTCGCTGATCGCCAGCATGCAATAATGCAAGGATGGTATATGATAGATACACATACCTCCCTCCCCAAGTCCTCAGTATACTAAGTCTCAGTCTGAAATCCTATAACAGGAAATACAGGTAACCTACAAGGTATACTGGCCGGAAACTACAGATCCCTCAAGGTTAAATGCAAGAGATACATCACGATCTCTAAGCATACATATAGATATGACAATACCTGAGACTGTATGGAACTAATAGCATAATAACTCAGGGATAAACAACAAGTATCCAGAACAAGCAGAATAAACAAGGATAGCGTATAATCTTACTGCTATCTATAACAGTGTATGCATAACCACATGACAATATTAGAAAAGATAAGTCAAAAGATACCCGCCTCCAAGAGTGGAAGTCCGTATCACGCAGAAAGAACCACCCGTCAATAATCCGATCAAGCTCCTGTATAAGGATGTATTCAATTAGCTATTATACAAATGATAGCTAGCCAATAAATCCCTAAATCAAACCAGGATTAACCCAATTGTTTCCTTTCCATTTAATTACCTCTAATTAAATGAAAGGTTTCCTAATTATCCCACGCGATTAGAATTGGGTTCATTTTAGGTTATGAGATTTACATCTAAAATTATACCCCATCTCAACCCAACTCTAAGTAACATGTAGCAACACTTCATGATCTAAATACTAGGTTAACAACCTAGTCCGGTCAGATCAAATAGGTGCGTAACACCGGTGATTAGGATTGATTTCAAAAGGCATTAAACACAAAAGCTTCATGTTCACATCTAACAAATCATAAGCATATAGGAAATTTCTATCAACTCCCGTCACCGATCAATACCTGAGCATCAATACAAGTAACCCACCTATCCCACATCTCCGGCTTATCCATTGGATGGCACGGCAACAAAACCAACCCCTGATCTAATCATACACCCGAATCACACAGTACTCCAAAATGGCAGCAACAATCGAATGAGACAAATTAAGCAGGGGTTTAGAGATCACCTTACACAGCAGGAATTCCTTAGGCTAATGACAGGGATTGCTCACCACCAATGGCTACAAGATCATGAGAATAAATCCATCATACACAGATCTAAATCGATAGAGACCCTTCTGAGTTGAAGAATTAAAACCCACCTCAACTCGAACTGATCAAGTTATCAACATCAGGAATCCTTACCTGAGCTCGGTAGGTCTCCTCAGTAGCCACTCCTATCGATTTGAGATAGCCTCACCAGGGAACTCCACGAAAGGTTATGATTCCAAAGCTAAGCATCGATCGAAGAACAAAACCAATCGAAACTCGAATCTCAGTTTATCAACAACGAGACAAGCAAACAGCATACCCCTGATTGGAATCCTTACCCTGCTTTGCTACTGGCCCTGCTCCCTTGAGCCGAGACTAATCATGGATTAGGGATGTCACCAATCCAAATGCGTCGACTCACGAGTTCCTGGCTAAGAGAACCCTAGCCCACTTCCGATGAGCTCCGGTCGCGCGAAGGAGTCGTCGACCTGCTTTCTTGACAGCAGCGGCAACCCGAATCACTGGTGGCGAATCCCCAAGCTTCTACTCGCGAGGTGATTTGGGAATCTAGGTATCGAAGCTCCGTTGCTTGCTCGACTCCATGAGTGGGGTTCGCCGGAGGGGTGGATCACGCAGAGCGGTGGCGGCTTCGATTAGCCAGAAGAGGCATGCGGCGAAACCTAGAGCCCTAATCGGATTTTAAATGGGCCTTTTGCAGTTAGCCCACTGATTTCATTATTTTCCAATTTCTGCCACTAATTGTCAGATTCCACTTTAAGCCCCTGGTTTTAAAATTTTAAGCCCTTTAGCCCTTAAAATATTTAGTTTAGTCCATTAAGATCCCCGGAACACTAGGAAATTTCCCCGAAGAATTTTCCATAGTGAGATACACGTGTCGGATTTTACATCCTCCCCCACTAATAAGAATTTGGTCCCCAAATTTCGTTATTCACTATAGTAACCACTATCAAGAAGTATGCTGATATAAATACCCAACAGTAACTAATCATACATACCTCAAGTGAACAGGTGGGGGTATCGAGCTCGGATGACATCCTCAAGCTCCCATGTAGCCTCCTCATCTGAGTGATGCTGCCATCCGACTTTAACCAATCAGATTGTCTTGTTCCGCAACTGACGCTCCCGGTGACCTAAAATCCGTACAGCAGACTCCTCATAAGTCGCGTCAGGCTGGAGTGGAACTGAGACATCCGACAACACGTGTGAAGGGTCTGCTGTGTATTTCCTCAGCATGGATACGTGAAATACATCGTGTACACCAGTAATAGATGGTGGAAGAGCCAGACGATAAGCAACTGCTCCCACCCTCTCCAGAATCTGGAACGGACCGATGTAACGCGGAGCAAGCTTACCTCGAAGACCGAATCGTTTCACCCCCTTCGTGGGTGAAACTCGCAGGAACACATGATCACCTACGGAGAACTCCAGAGGTCTCCGTCTCCTGTCGGCATAGCTCTTCTGCCGATCCTGCGCCTCAGATATCCTGCGTCTGATGGTACGGACTAACTCTGCCTCGTGCTGAGCTCTCTGAGGTCCTAACAGCTGGGATTCCCCAACCTCCTCCCAGAGGGTGGGTGTCCGGCAAGGCCTACCATACAACGCCTTATACGGTGCCATCTGGATAGCCGCATGATAACTGTTATTGTAGGCGAACTCGACAAGATGCAGATGATCCTCCCAACTGCCTCCAAAATCTATAACACAGGCTCGCAGTAAGTCCTCCAAGGTCTGGATAGTACGCTCTGACTGACCATCGGTCTGCGGATGGAAGGCGGTACTAAATCTAAGCTCGGTACCCATGGCCCTCTGCAGACTCTGCCAGAAGCGTGAGGTGAAACGCGGATCTCGATCGGAGATGATACTCAACGGTATGCCGTGCAATCTGATGATCTCTCTACAATACAACTCTGCTAATCTATCCAATGAATCGGTCCTTCGAATAGCTAGGAAGTGCGCGGATTTGGTCAATCGGTCAACGATCACCCAAATCGCGTCAAGGCCTCGTCTAGTCCTAGGCAATCCCACCACGAAATCCATAGTAATGTGTTCCCACTTCCACTCGGGAATGGGAATACTCTAAAGTAGTCCAGCAGGTCTCTGCTGCTCAGCCTTAACCTGCTGGCAAACTAGACATCTAGCTACAAAATCCGCGATGTCTTTCTTCATGTCGTTCCACCAGTAGGAACGCCTCAGGTCTCGGTACATACGAGTCCCGCCCGGGTGGATAGCAAATCGGGAGCGATGAGCCTTCTGAAGTAACTCCTCTCGAACCGGATGTGACTCGGGTACACATAGTCTCCCTCGAAAGTAGAGAGTACCCTCGTCATCTCTGGTGAACTCAGTCTGCTGTACTGAAGCTATCTGGCTGCCAAGGGACTGAAGGTGCTGATCCGTGGCCTGGGCCTCTCGAATCCTCGTCCGGATCGACGACTGGGCAACCATAGTCACAAGAATACCCTGCTCAGTCCGTCTCTGCTCCTCTAAGCCCAACTCTGCAAAACCCTGAACTAGCTCGGTAACTGATGCCCGGAGGCAGGCCAAAGTCCCTCTGGACTTCCTGCTCAATGCGTCCGCCACAACATTAGCTTTCCCTGGATGGTAGCTAATGGTGCAATCATAATCCTTAAGGAGCTCCATCCATCTCCTCTGTCGGAGATTGAGTTCCTTCTACGTAGATAGATATTTGAGACTCTTATGATCAGTGAAAATCTCAAAAGTAATACCGTACAGGTGGTGCCTCCAAATCCGCAAAGCAAAGATGATGGCGGCCAATTCCAAATCATGAACCGGATAGTTCTTCTCATGCTCTTTCAGCTGTCGAGAAGCGTAGGATAGTACCCGTCCATGCTGCATCAGAATTGCGCCTAACCCCTGATGTGATGCGTCGGTATATAGCACAAATCCGTCCTCTCCCGAGGGTAATACAAGAACGGGTGCTGTCACCAATCGCCGCTTCAGCTCCTGGAAGTTGGTCTCGCAAGCCTCTGTCCAAATGAACTTCACGTCTTTCCTGGTAAGTCGTGTCAGTGGCATAGCAATAGTGGAAAATCCCTCTACAAATCGTCGATAATATCCGGCCAAACCCAAGAAACTACGAACCTCAGTAACTGACTTCGGCTGCTCCCAGCTGGTAACCGCCTCGATCTTCTGGGGATCTACTGAGATGTCTCGGCTAGATATCACGTGTCCCAGAAAACCTACTTATGACAACCAAAAGGCACATTTGCTGAACTTCGCATATAGTCGCTCTCGTCTGAGAGTCTCCAATACGATGCGAAGATGTTGTGCATGCTCCTCCTCGGAATGAGAGTAGACTAAGATGTCATCAATGAATACTATGACGAACTGATCCAGATACTCCAGAAATACGTGGTTTATCAAGTCCATGAATACCGCTGGAGCATTAGTAAGCCCAAATGGCATTACCAAAAACTCATAGTGTCCATATCTGGTGCGGAACACTGTCTTCTGGACATCTGACTCTCTGACCCTCAACTGATGATATCCGGATCGCAGATCAATCCTGGAATACACAGATGTGCCCCTGAGCTGATCAAACAAATCCTCAATCCGTGGCAGGGGGTACTTGTTCTTGATGGTCACTGCATTCAATTGTCTGTAGTCGATGCACAACCTCAAAGAACCATCTTTCTTCTTCACGAAGAGAACTGGGGAACCCCATGGTGAGACGCTAGGTCTGATGAATCCCCTGTCCAATAACTCCTGGAGCTGGACCTTCAACTCGTCCAACTCTCTCGGTGCCATACGATACAGAACTTTCGATGCCGGCGAAGTCCCCGGTATCAGCTCAATAGTGAACTCCAGTTGCCTCCTGGGAGGCAAACCCGGTAGCTCCTTTGGAAATACGTCCTGATATTCTCGGACCACTGGAACGTCTGAGAGCGGAGGGATACTGCTGTCGTCGGTGCTAATAAATGACAGTAAGAAACCCTGACAACCGTGAGATAGCAATCTCTGTGCCTGAAGCGCAGAAATAACTGATAAGCCCTCATCCCTGATGCTAGTGAAATCCCACGAGGGTTGGTCCGGAGGCCGAAAAGTGACCACCCTCGTCTGGCAATCGATTGTGGCATGATAAGCGGTAAGAACATCCATACCGAGAATAATATCGAAATCCACTATCTCTAGAACCAACAAATCAACTGTGAGGGTAACACTACCGAAATCTAGGGCATGCTCTGACCTCCTGTGTAATACTCAAGATCTCTCCTGAGGGTAAGGATACAGATAACTGCCATAATCTAGCGGTAGCCAATCTACCAATCCTACTCATAAATATCCGCGATATTAAAGAATAAGAACTACCAGTATCAACTAATAGCTCAGCAGGAAAGGCATAAAGAGAAATAGTACCGCGAAATACTGATCCGTCGGCACGCTGGGCCTCCTCACTAGTGACAGCATAAATCCGTCCGGTCTCAGGCGGTGGTGGCGGCACTGCTGGGTAGTACTGAGGTGGAAACTGCAACTGAGACTGAGGCTGCTGCATCACAGACTGATAAGCTGGATAGGTTTGCTGTTGAGGTCCTACAACTGAGCTCTGAGATAAGGTTGGGCTGTAACTGGCCTCGTGTCCTAGCATACCGTATGCAAGTGCTGGTGGGGCAGCATGCGGCTGGCGGAATGAAGGCTGAGTCCTCCGTCCGCCTCTATGAGCTCCTGACTGTCCTGAATGTCCAGTCTGGCAAAGTGGCTCCTGTCCTCTCATTCTGTGCCTTCAAGGCACAGTCCCGGCTCAAGTGTCCTGGTAGTCTGCAGTAGTAGCATATGTTGG
>JAGFNQ010003051.1:71119-374690 GCA_024364735.1 Boesenbergia rotunda | reverse complement strand
AGCAATAACTATTTAGACATTGAAGAAAGTTGCTTGACAGTAATTTCCAAACCATCTGGTAATAAACCTTGAGAATTGGAGCAAAAAGGTAGTAAAATGAAGGTGCCAAAGCTAAAACTTTTCCAATCCATATTTTACCTTGTCAACTGGACTAAATCCTCCTTCACCTATCTTATTTGACGATCAAAATCCCGATGGCAGCTTTGATACACTTTAAATTGAATTACCAAGTTTGTAGTCCCATTCCTTTGAGCTTTGGCAAGCATCATGCCAATGTTTTGAAAATGAGGTAGACGAAAATAGACTTCCAATCAAGTCCAAATTTCACATATGTTACATAGTATTATTGATATCGAAAGAAAATCTAGAAACTTACCTCATCTTCAACTGCCATCAAGATCCTTTACAAGTCCTTTTTATTAATTCAAACAGAGACTTAACCTAAAAACAAAGAGAGTTTGAATTCAAGAGGCCATTTTACATTGCAAATAAAGATAGGATAATACATATTTTATAAACTACAAACCAGTTGTCTGCTACCTTCATGATGAGATGAAATTTCATGTTTCAAATGTATCATAAGTGTTGATAGATCATTCCTATTTATACTTCGAGCGTTCAATTCCCAGAAAAAAGCAAAGTAATTTATATTTAGGAACAATCTGCCACAATAAAACATAGATAGTATTTACTACTACTAGAGGAGAATTCCACCACCTCAAGCGTCAAAGGGAAATGCAAACTACTTAAATCACCTCAGCAAGGAATTCTTTGGTCCCTTCTGATGCTGTTTGAGATTGCATATTGACTGCAACTTGAGAGCCAACTTCTAAGCACCCATAGAAGACAATCCCAAATCCTCCTCCTCTTAGGATTTTCATAACGTTGTTAGTTATGTTCTTCAACTCTAGGTACGTAAATTGGCGAATCTCCAATTCCAATGAATCATGATGTTGGCCTTTTACTTGAATGGAGGAAACTTGATTCCTTGGATTCATGGTGGTATTACACCAGAAGCCTTTGAAGTTAAGCACGAAATCAAGAATTGCAAGTCATTCAAATTGGATCACATGACAAATACTCTCTTTCATTATCTCTTAGATGGACTGGGTTTTTAAGAAAGCTCACCCTGTGGCCTTTTCAGCCTCCAAATTATAGCCATCACTACAAGCAGAATGAAAATAGGAATTGTATAAAGAATGGCAATCATAGATGTTGCTAGTGTCTTCTTCCCTGATCTTAAAATAGCTCCACATGAAGTTCCATTGTCACAGAGAGATGGCATGAGATCTTACATTTTTATTCTTTTAGGCTACTACAAATATTCTAGTTTTTCTAAGCTATTAGAGAACACAAACCTTAAAGTTAGCAATCCATTTTGTGACCTTTCAAGTAGGGCAGAAGGAATTGATCCATTTAGCTAGTTGCTTGTTAAATATCTACAAGTAGTTAGGAGTTAACCACTATATTTTCATTTTACATATATCGAAAACAGAAAGAAGCAATCACGCAATAGACTTACAGAACTTTGAGGGATGTCAATTCTACTAGGATAGCGGAGATAGTCCCTGTTCAGTTGTTGTAAGACAAGTCCCTGAAATATTACAAAGCTATTGTAATTAGAATGAATCTATCAGTTATTATTGCTAATTTAGTTTCAAAAGCATAATTACAGCGCCGAGGTGTTGTAATTGTCTAAAGGAACATGTTATAGAAAAATAATGCCATGATCACTAGGGTTGTAAACGTGCCAAACCGAGCTTTGGGGTGTTCAATCATATTAGAGAGTACTGATGACTGATTCATAGTTTATCCACCATCATTATGATATGATTAACTTAGACGACTTTAATCCAATAGCTTCGAGTACACAACTTACCACATTATTATTTTGTTTGATTATCTTGTTTTCTTGTTATACATACTGTAAGTTGTTATATTATATTATATTATATTATAATTATTTTATTTTTATTTTTATTTTTATATTATATTTTTATTATTATATTATATTATATTATATTATATTATATTATATTTTTTTATATTATATATGTTTTACATTTTTTTATTATATTATTTTTTTTATTATTATTATATTATATTTATATTTATATTCATATTATATATTTTTAAAATTATTTTATTATATAATATTTTAATTACTTTATTATTATTATTCTTACCTATATTATTATTATATTATATTATTTTTATATTATATATGTTTTACATTTTTTATTATATTATATTATATTTATTTTATATTATTATATTATATTATTATATTATATTATTATAATTATATATATTATATTATATTTATTACTATATTATATTTATTATAATATTATTATTATATTTATATTATAGTATTTTATTAAAAATCTTATGATATCGAAAATACTTCATCTGTTGTATGTAGTTTATCCAAAAACACATCAAAAGTCAATGATTCTCCTTTTTCTATTTCTTTCTTCTAGTATAACTACAAGTGTTACACAATCGACATATAGCTTATGTAATCATTCTTTAAATAAAAAAAATGATTAACGAGGTTTTTCCAACCTCGGGCGACCGACCCGGCCTCACGAAAGTTTCCCACCGGCCGCCAGGGTAAATCGGGAAGCGCTCGCAATGGCTGGTCTAGAAGCCCAGCGTCCCAGGATTCACGCCCCATTTGGAGGAAAAATTCTTACAAATACGCCGTAGCTGGGGATCGAACTGCGGATGCTTGGAATCAAGCAACATACGTTGAGGTGCTACGGTTCTATTATAATCATTGGCCAAACTAAACATTCCATTGATCATAAGATTCCCTCAAACACTAACGTGCTAAACCACTGCATGAATTTGTTGACACAAATTGGATGGAGTAGGAAAATATCATTTGAACAAAATGGTATTTGCTATCTTGGCTAGCATGATAATTCATATTTCATAGTAAATCCATGACTAATATCTGATGTATAGAAAGGGTCATGGGAATACAATAGCAACTTTGCCACCCGAGTACCAACTTGGTATCATCAAGGGGTATACAAGATCAACAACAAAAAAGTTTGAACCTATTGAAAATTAACATTTTTAATATAGATTAATAGGGTTAATCTGACAGAGATATTAATACAGCCTACAAGGTTAGCCAAATGCAATTTTGCTTAGATGCATTACCTTATATACTAAGGACACAAACAATGGGGACACAAACATTGGGAAAGAAAAGAACAAACATGATTAAACATGTCACCAACAAAGGTCAAATAACCAATGATAAAGGGACAATAATAAAACAATTCTTGTGTGAATTTATTACAGAGGGTGGTTGTATGATATTTTTGGTATAATGGCCAGGGGTCGATCCCCAGGAGGTGATGAACTACACACCATGCACCTGTTGTCTATGTACCTGCATGAACTTCCCTCCATATCCATGGGCCCGGCTCTAGAGGGTCGTTAAGGTAGCGGATCTACCTTTTGTGTGTGTGTGTGTGTGTGTGTGTGTGTGTGTGTGAATTTAGTAGCATTACTGTTTAGTGACAACTTGATATCATTTGGTTGCACTTCCATAACTTTTAATGGCACCTAGATAATAATTTGGTAGCTCTTAGAGGCTATGAACACAAGTTCAAACTTCTGCATACTAAATTGTTAGGCACTTTGATAACCATTTGACACCTTGATAGTCATTTGGTGGCACCTGAATACTCATTGACACCTTGGGTTTTGAAAAGAAGACACCTTAAGATTCACACATGAATTCTCTATAAGATTTGTGCACAAACAAATAACCTCCTTCACGTGATTAAAAGTGAAGCAGGACTGGATATTATAGTCATGTCCTGAAAACTATATGCAAATGTGGGGAATGGTAAGGGGGGATAATTTGTTTTCCTCCTTAAAATTTTCCTGAAAAGGATTTGGTAATGTAACTAATTGTCGAAAAGAATTTACCAAAGCAGAATATAGTTTGTAAAACACGTCAACGTTAGAAAGATCCAAGAAAAAAATTGTCAAAATAAAATTTAGAACACTGGCTCCTACTAACCTGGTACACATACAGATTTACATATATTAGTGGCTTTCATTGGTTCATCTTGTTGTAGTGTTTGATAACTCGATGAATTGTCTTTGGAACATACTCTAGTACTAGGTTCAAGTAAAGGTCATCTTTCTCAGTAGCTGAGAAAAAACAATGCTTCATAGAGATAACATTTGGGTGGTCAACAATGTGCATAGTCTGCAAATTCTTGTATCTTTTGTCTTGTAGGTCCTTCTTAACGGCCTGTTTCTCCAGTCTCTAGGCATTTGGCCTATAAAACATAAAACTTGACTTTGATATTGTAATCTCTAAAAACATATAGACATATCAATATGAAAACTAATGTAGCATCAAGTAGAATAGACAATCAAATATCAATCAGTGTACTTTTATATTGGCTAACTGAGGACATAAAAGCAATGCAGTAGAATAGAACTTAGCAATTTGACTATCTCACAGCTGACCTAGAAAACTACACCAAATGATCCATGTCCCACTACACGTTCAGCCATATAGCTTATTGTCTGCCATCAAATTGAAAAATGTATTGAGAATGAACATGAGTTTGCAATGTCCAAGGAATATAAGAATGAAGAAACAATGAAATTTGATGTTAATTGTTTACAATATAAATTCATTAAGATCATTGAATTGATCACAATATTTGATTCAGATGTCTCTTGATATTCCATAGTCTACACTAAAATCATTAATCTCTTTTAAAAATGGAAAATATGATCATTCTGGCATAGATGCATTGGCAAAAGAAGATTTACCTGTTTTGGTTCACCATTTCTTCCTCTAATCATCGTCACAATTATATGATCTGCTTCAGTGACATTCCCATCAACCACAGTTGCTTCAGATTCCTATAGTAATCCAACCAACTATGTGATTATGGTAAACATTTGATCTTTCATCTCAGTCATAGCATACAGTACAACTGTCATCAGACTAACAACTGATATTACCTTATCATCCCTTATTTTCATTTCTTTCATCTCATTTGGCAACTTGTCCATAGCACCAGTTGTGACACTTGTTTCTTTAGATTTTAGATTCATTGAATTCATGTACTTAAAACAAGAAACGCAATGACCTCCACATTTCAATTCATCTTATGTTGGTTAAAATAAAAGTACATATCTGTTAAGAAATGGAGGTAAATATTAATAGAACATAGAGATACAAACTTTTATTTTTTTAATGCAACGATATTGTAAGCAAAATCTCTTAGTCACATAAAATCATTTAAATACGAGAAAACATAAGAAAAGAAAAAGGTTCAAATGAATAGATCTTTCTTTCTTGCAAGAACTTTTGATGACATATTCATACCAAAACTGAATAACAAACAGAAAATTGAAGAAAGTAGATGAAATTAATGATCTACTTTGAGAATTTTGAATCTTTGATACAATTTTGCTATCAATTCTAAACATCTATTATCTAATAGGACTTCTCAAGAAGTGTGCAGCAAATCAAATGTTTGAAACCCCATGAAATTCTAGGCATATCATTTCAGTTCAGTGGAATATATTCAGCTAATACAGCTTCTCTGTTAACAAATTTGTGTCACTATGAAGCAACAAAACATGTTTTCATGCAACTCTAAAGAGTTCAGAAGAATGGTCTAATTATCTAGCATGGTTATCAGAAAAATAAAAATATTTGAAGGAAGCCCTAACAGAGTATACAATAAATTACAATCTAGAAATCATAATCTAAATAAGAAATAGTTTCATATCTAATATTGTGCGGTCATGACCAAACAATAAAAATCACCATCATTCAATGCATTTCCATAAATAGGTGCAATGCATGCTTAATTGTGTCATTGCATTATACAACTTTAAGTTTTATGAACACACCATATCTTCCTTTCGTTACTAGTATAAAGATATATCCCATTGGTGCTGAATCACAAGCTTAACTATTTCACTACATTTGCATGCAACTTTACTCTATACAATACCCGTGCAGATTGCAGAATATAGATCTAGAAAGTGGGAGAAATGATGGACTACCAGAAAGGTCTAATTGACTATCTACCAGGCAGAGAAAGGAAAGCATATCAGATTCCATATGTACAGTAAGTCTTAAGATCATTGAAGATCTTCAACTTCAAAATGAAGATATCAAAATTACCTTTAAACCCCCCCCCCCCCCCCTTCCCCAGAAAAAAAATTCTTACAAAATTTTCTATACATCGCATATTTTTCCCATCCAAAAAGACGAAGGGCCACAAATTCTTGCATTTATTCCATACGAATAACAACAACAACAAAAACTTTGAAACTGTTAGAAGGATCCAACTGGAATCTTTGTTTACCACAAGGAATGCATAGATTCTCACAAAAACTAAAACTTCAGACGCGCACTGGAAGAAAAAAAAGTGAACAGGGAGAAAGAAACTAGGAAATCCGACGATCTAGCCATGAAACCACTAAACGACCAATTACATGGATACTATATTCAAAGAAACAGAGATTATGGCTTAATCAAGGAAACAAATATGCCGATCTTGATCAATAAACACAAGCAACAAGCCTAAAAAATGCTATAAAAATTTCAGTTTTGAGAGGCATGAAGAGATCTTACCAAATCGACCATGGATCCCTGGATCGCCTCTCGATCTTGCACGTAGGACACACAACACACTCAAACACTGCTCTGCTTATGAATCTCCAATCTACCACTTGCTCAGTCCCCCCAGTCTCGCTGATCGATGACCTAGCGAAGTCAAAGGGGCTCCCTTCTTTCCCTTCCCTTGCTTGTAGAGTGCCCCGCTTAATTATTGGTTTAGTGCTCCTTTAATAGCTGTTGAGAAAGGTGTAGGAGAACTGGATGTCCTGCTTCATCGAGGTGCCTAAGGGGACGATGGCGAGTTAGTAAACCCCAATCGAACCCCTAAGTTTATGTGGCGCTGCACAAAAAGAAGCCATTTGGCATCCTCCCCTCTGTCTAGAGTTTTGAGAAAAGGGGCACGAAGAGAAAACCAAAAGCAAGGACGAGAGAAAGCAATGAGGCAGTAGGGGGGCGATGAACACATAATGGTGTGAGATTCTATTTACCTTCATCCATTGGATGAAGGGGGTTGAAATGGAGAAGACGAAGCTAAATAGAGCAAGCGAGGTGAGAGCAGAGCATTAGCCTTTGGGATCGCACCCTGTAAAAGATGAAGAAGATGAGGTTTGGGATCACATCGGCGGAGGAAGGGTTTTTGGACCAACGAAGAGGTTTATGGGTTTTGATTATTGAGCAATGAAAATTGGTTATCGAGGTGCGAACATAGGTTTCGTACTTTCTGGTGCAAATTTTCAGTCGAGAACAAGATAACGATTCAATTTTTATTTACGGTTTAAAATCTGTCTTATTATCAAAAGAAAAATGATAGGGCGAATAAAAATGAGAAAGTGAAAAAGTAAAGTGAATAACGTGGTATTTTACATAGAGCAGTTTTCGACGGATTCACCGTGCCCCCCATGGTACAGTTTGATTCGAGACAGTGGCCGAAAGCCGCCGATGATGTCCAAGCAATAATCGGACGTGTGCATGTAAAGTGTCACGTTATTCACTTTGCTTTCACTCTTCCATTTTTACTCAACCTACAATTGCTCTAGTTTGGAAAATTATTGTGAAATCCATTATTATTTATAAAAATTATTATGTTAAATACAACGGATAGTATAAAATCGTTGTCTTTAATGTTAAGGGGGTGTTTGGTTTGTTCTATTTTCATTTTTTAGAAAATTATATTTTCTCATTTTCTGAAAAATGACTTTATTTTATTCTCTAGTTTTCTAGAAAATACTATATCTTTTTTTGGAAAACAAAGCCAGAAAATACAAACCAAATACGTTTTCCAAAAAATCGTATTTTTTACGGAAAATGAAAATGGAAAACAAGCAAATCAAACACTCCAACATTGCCTTTTGTAAAAATCATAACGGTTTAAGTCAAAATCATTATAAATATACAGTTGTTAAAGCTAATTCTTCTTATAGTGTTAAATCCACTTGACTTTGCCAACCGTACTCGGTTCTCCTTTACTTAGTGGACTAGGCTCTTTGGCCCAATTAAATCCATATCTTGTGGGCTTATGCAGGCAATTGGATCGGCAGACGTGGGATATCGCATGGGTTGTCAAAGCACGTTAAGCAATATGATTATACAGATACAGGATATGGGTGATCTAACGATATGATACAACGGAGATATAGTGATGTGACATTTTTCTACTATGATATGACATCTAATTAATGAGAAAAAATGAATCATTCCTTATAAAGGAAGCACACTACTACGATAGGGAAATATATGCATACACATGCGCATATACTCCTCATTACTTATATACTATTCATCCTCTCCATTCTCTCCTACTGGAGATTGACTTAAGCATTGGAGTGGATTGAACCAAGGCACCCCTGACCTCCATTCTAACCCTCCCATTTCTCTCTCATTTGCAGACTTGCCTAGTGGTCAACACTCCTTTATACATACAAAGACTTACTCAACGTAGAAGACAGCTTACCGGTAGCTCACCCGTCGATGATCTCAGACAGGAACAGTGCACATGGAGCTCGTGGAGCTTAGTGACTTAACATGATCAAGTTGGTTAATCCTTAATGGCTTGAGATATGCAACTAGTGTTGGAGCTTTATGTAGGATCGGGTTGGTCCAACTAGAGGGGGTAAATAACTTGCAAATAAAATTTCAACTCTCTTGCCTACTACTTTAGTAAAGACAAACTAATTAATTAACTAAACATAAATATAGAATAGAAAGTAGGGACTAAAGATTTACTTTGTTACAACCTACGTGGTTGTTAATCTAAAACAATTCAAAGCACTAACAGAAACTCCTTCAAAAACAATCGGAGGCTGAGAAGCCCCTTACTTGATCATACAAACAGTTAAAATGAATTTAGAAAAGAATATAGAGTCTTTCGTTTCGAGCTCAAGAGGCTCTATTTATAGCCTTCTGGTCCAAGACACTTGCTAACGTGACACATTCCGGATGCTTGGACTTGGTCTAGTCGATTCACTTGGCAAGAAGTCTTTCCAATAGTTCTGGGCATTCCGGGCGCTTGGAGTTTGCTGACATGGACTCATGTGCTTATCCATTTCGACAACGGTCTGCTAACATGGCCGCCCATTTCAGGGGCCTGGATTAGATCCGGGTGCCTAGATTTCGGGTGCCTAGAATGGCCAACTCGTCATTCCAGTCACTTGGGTGATGCTCCGGTCGTCCAGAGTTGAGCTCACCCAAATTCAATTCCGACCTTCTCTTTGAGCAGACTTCTTCCCCTACTTCTTATCCCTTAAATGTGTTGTGTGCGTCTTTCTCGCTCTATCGGTGTACTCTTTCGTAGCTCTTCATCCCTCAAGCACCGAACCTATTGACTCCCTTCATATGTCATCCTTCTCACTCACTGCATCTTTCGTTCGATTTTTTATGTCTAAATGTGCAGGAACTTAGACATAAGAAATCAAAATAACACATGACCTAACTTATCTCGGTTGACCACATCAAAACCAACCCCGAATACTTATAATTTGTTTTCTTTTAGATGTTGATCAACCCGAGTTAAGATTAGATAAATTAAAAAGAGTTGAAATAATTTAAAATTAATAATTAATAATTAATAATAAGCTAAAATTTGTAATTAATCTTCCCCTTAACTTAACCCTATAATTTCTTATCTTTTGATCACATTAAAAGATAATTAATTGAAAAATCTGAAAAAAATTCTAGGGATAGGTACATAGTTGTTCTAAGGTTTTGAAATTTTTTGAAAGTTTATTGCAAATAATATAATTATTAATACATAAGCCTTAGATTTGGCAAAAATAATTTGAAATTTATTTTTAATTGTTGAAAAATTCCAAATCTTTTTGTCAATATTAAAATATATTATTCTAATTATGATAAAAATTTTCACAAGAAAATTAATTTTCTTTATATGAAAAAAATATTTTACTTGAGATTTTGAACTTAAATCTTAAAAATAAATATTGACTCCAAACAAAAATTCGTACTAATTTTTCTAAATAGTCAAAATATAAGGGTTATTTGTCACAAAATTGGTTTTCAAAAATTAATCTTCAAAAAAAATTTAAATTTATAAAAACTTTGAATGTTTTCATTTCATGAATGCTTCTTCGTCTTCGTCGAGAGAAGACTGTGAATCTGTTTAGGCCTTCTTGGTTTGTGTCAAGTTCTGGGTCGACTTCTCCTCTTTATTTAGGCCTGCACATCTTACATCATGTAATTCAAAGATAGAAAATAAGCTTTCAAAACTTCTTACCTCAAGGTCTTTGGAGATATAGTAGGAGTTTAATATAGACGTCTATTCCAGGATTCTTGGAAAAACATTCAAAGCATACCTTAGTAAATTCTGATTTATTATTGTCTCTCCGGGGTTGTTGAGTCCAATGATCAACTTCTTGATCTTGACATGTAGTTGAGCCATCGTTTCTCCCTTTTTCATGCGGGGGTTAGTTAGTTTCGGACTTGGTCTCGACTTGCTAGCTTGGCCTCCGAGATTCTTCAAGTAGTTCTAGGAATTTCTCCCAGAATTTATTGGTTGACTTATAGGTGTCGATCCTATTGACTTCTTGTGGTGGTAGTCCATTCAACAAGTGGAATTCCGCTTTATTATTGGCCACGAAGTTAGCTTGATTCTTGTTTCAAAGATGTTTCTCCTTGGCTTCATCGTTCTCATCCCTGGTACTTCAAAATCATATTTTATTGTTAAAAGTACATGAAAATCTACTATGAAGAATATCTCCATTCAGAACTTCCATAGTGCGAACTCTCCCTCAAATCTTGGTAGATGAAAGTTTGATCAGACCATTTTCTTATTGTTTTAGTCTACGATTAGTCCTTTTGAAGCATTCGATATCAATTGTAGGATTTTTTTTGTCCAGCTAGAGGAGGGGTGAATAGCTTGCAAATAATATTTCAACTCTCTTTCTTTCTACTTTAGCAAGGGTACACTAATTAATCAACTAAACATAAACATAGAATAGAAAGTAGGGACTCGAGATTTACTCGGTTACAATTTGGGTAGTTGTTAATCCAAGACAATTCAAAGCACTAACAGAAACTCCTTCGACAACAGTTGCAGGTGGAGAATGTTGGTGCAATTGACCCAGGTTTAATCGAGTAGATCAAGATTTTGATGTGTGTGTCAATATGATTTAAGTTAGGTTTTCATATTGATTTGATGTGTGTGTTGAGTCATGCAGGACTTGGTAAACCACATATGAGGAATAACTGAGTGAAACCATCCGAGGAATGAGGGCCAAAGGAAGAGGACTTTAAAGGGCGAGCCGAGGAAGTAGACTTCAAAGGCATACGCGAAGGATGACATGGAGACAAGCCGCAGGCTTATGTGCATCTGAGGGACGAGAGCCAAAGGAAGAAAACTTCAAAGAGCAAGCCGGGGAAGTGGACTTCAAGGCATACATGAAAAATGGACTCCAGAGAGGTTGATAGTGAGTTTGTAAGTTGAGCAATTGACTGGAGAAGGAATCAATCGACTAACAGCGTTGGGTGAAATTCACAGAAAGATCGATCGACTGGGGTTAAAACCAGTCGACTGATGCTTTGAAAATACTAGCCGTTGGCTATGTCTAATGGATAGGACTAGTCGAATGGTGTTTGGATTAGTCGACTGGTAACAAATCTGAGTTGTGTATCAACAACTCTTTCCTTTATTTAAGGGGAAGCTTTGAAGCTTGAGAAATGTTAGCCATTCTAGTGAAAAACCTTCTTGCTGAAGTGCTCAAAGCTTCCAAAGTCTCCTGATCACTTCCTCAAACCCTAATTCTCATCTTGTAAAGAGAAGAGAGATATTGTGAGAGGTTATTCTCTATCGAGAATTAAGGAGAAAGCTTAGCCGAAGATTGTCGGGTACTAATCAACCGAAGAATTGACGGTTCATCCACCTCAAGGGCACGTCGTGGAGTAGGAACAAGCAATCTCCAAACCACATAAAGGTTTTGTGTTAGTATTGGTTTTATTATTTCTTGTATTTTCGCTACACAACTAACACGTGTAGGAAGAACTGACGAATTGGGTGACGAGATATTCACTCCTCTAGCCGGCCTACGATCTCATACAATTGGTATTAGAGCAAGGTCGCCCTTCAACAAACTAACCGCTAAGAAGAGCAATTTCATCAACATGGCAGGTTAGCACATTCAACCACCCAAATTTGAAGGAGATTTTTGTTGGAGCAATCGGCCCTAAGATGGTCCGGTGTGACCATGGGTTTTGATGTTTGTGCAAAGGGTTTAAGTTAGGCTTACCCTTGTATTTGATATGCATATATGGAGTGTGCAGGTTGTACAGGTTACGCATATGGACCTGACTGGACGGCCTCAGTACGATGAAGGATGACATGGAGACAAGCTGGAGGCTTGTGTGCGCATCTGAGGGACCTTGGAGTGCAGGGACGATGAGCTGATGGGCGCGGACTTCGAGGCGTACGTGAAGGGTGGCATGGATGCAAGCTGGAGGCTTGCGTGCGCATCCGAGGGACGAGGGCCGAAGACGAAGAGGGCGCGAAGGCAACAGTCGAGACTGCGGAGGAGGAGTCAGTCGAGTCATGAGGGTACGAGTGCTGTGTGAATGTACTCGGGAAGTCTAAGGGGTCAAGTGTTGAGTGAAATGTACTCAGGGAGGCTAAACCCTAGGCTGGTAGGCAGGGCAGTCGACTGGCCCGAAGGCAGTCGACTGCTAGAACACACAGAGAATCGGGTCGACCCAAGGAGGGTCGACCAGTCGACTGCCAGTCGACTGGAATTGGTTCCAGTCGACTGACTCCAGTCGACTGGTCCTGTACCAGTCGACTGGTGAAGTCTGGAAACAGCTAAGAATTCGAACGTTGGGTGTAACGGTCGGATTTTAGTGGCACCAGTCGACTGCCATTTGGGCAGTCGACTGGTGGCGTGATTTTCAGCCCGAGTCTATTTAAAGGGGGACTCGATCGGGCTGGGGTTTCTTGACGAAACTCGCTTGGGTAAGGCGTGTTAGTAGTCTTTTGTGTCCAGATCGTGTGCTTGGTGCTGTGGCGAGATTTCTCCACCCATAAGGAGCGACGAGGACTAGCCGGAGGTTATCCGGGGAGTGATCCGCCGAAGAATTGTTGGATTAGTCACCCGGTCGGGGTGGATACCAACTAAATCAGGTTGTTAGCGTTTGCTCTTTGTTGTTAGTTTTATTATCTTGTATTTCCGCTGTGCAAACTAACAACGTAGGTACAAGAAGATTAGACGATTTGCTATTCACCCCCCCTCTAGCTAGGGCAAAGATCCCAACAAGTGGTATCAGAGCGAGGACCGCTCTTGATCGGACTAACCGCCGAGGGAGCATATGCTAGAGGAGAAAGCTATGGAGGACAAGGTGGGTGAAGATATTTACACTCCGCCGGCCTACAACCATGAGGATTTCGGGTATTGGAAATCAAGAATGGAGACATGGTTGGGCATGGAATGGGAGTGCTTGATGATGATAAATGAGCCCTTCGAAATTCCAAAGGACAAGCACGGCAAGAAGCTTCGTCCTAGATGTTGGACTCAAGAGCAACAAGCCTATTCCAAGGCAAACGAAAAGGTAATGAGTATTTTAGTAAATCTTTTGCCTAACAATGTTTTGAGTAATGTAGGGAGTTATAAGAATGCATATGAGTTGTGGAATAAATTGGAAGAAGTACACAAGAACCCTACAACAACTCAAATAGTAGAGGAGCCCAAAGGGATGAGTCAAATGGTTCAAGAAGAAGAAAAAGAAGGAGAATTGACCATCTCATCAAGTGAAGTGGAAGAAGAAAGTGAGAGGTCATTCACCTCATCTAGAGAAGAGGAGGAGGTCACCACTTCAAGAATTGAGGGGGAGGAAAGATCTTCACTAATGCAAGAACAAGAGGAAGCATCCACCTCTTCCAAGGTTGAAGAAGAAGTCAACCTAGCCTCCACCTCTACCAAAGCCAAATTGAAAGAGCATATCACGTGCTTTGGGTGCAATGAAAAGGGGCACTACAAAGACAAGTGCCCAAAAGGTAAAAGGGAGGTAAAATCTAAACCCATTTCAATTTCGGTTAAATCTAACATGGGTTGTAGGAATAAAGAGGCTCAAGCTAAGAAGAAAATTAGATGCTTCACGTGTGGAGAGCTAGGACACTACCACACAAGATGCCCAATGAGTGGAAAGCTCAAGAAAATGGAGCATCTAAGAAGATGGGAGAAAGAGGAAAGGAAGAAACAAAGATCACATCAAGGAAGAACTTCAAGGGTAAGGGAGGTAATTCCTAACCCTAGAGTAAAATGCAATTCAATTTCAAGTTCTTCCTTACATTTTAGAAATAATGAAAATTGCCCATCCATGCATGCTAGAATTAATGAGAAATATTTAATGGTGCATAATTTTGGATTTAAGTATAATGATAGGAATAGGGATAACAAGGTAGATCATAATTCTAGAAAGAGCATGCATCATGATAGACCTACGACTTATGCACCTAAGGATCAAGGTATTAACCCCAAGAAGGGGAGACAAATGCCTAAGAAAATGGATAGGTCTAGGAATGTCCAAAGTGGACATATGGAATCCAAGGTTAGAGGGCTAAAAAGGGAAAATCAAGCCTTAAGGGCAAGACTTGATACTTTAGAGAAGACCTTAGAAAGATTCAAGATTGGATCTAAAGGTCTAGACATGGTGTTGGGTAGCATCAAACCCAACTATGATAGATCAGGATTGGGGTACCAATCTAAGACCTCCAAGGGAAATGGAAAGAAGTACGTTGGGAAAACATACAATCTTAGTAAGGAGGGAAGGTCTAAGAGTGGCAAGGGGATGCCATCCAAGGGTAAAGAGAGTGACCTAACCAAGAACAAGGTGTCCAAGGTTAAAAAGGTCAATTTTGTAGGCCAAGAGTCATCGGTGGCACACCGGTGTGGCCTAGCGTGGATGGAGTCACCTAGGGAGGTGGCTAAGGCTAAGAGCTCAAGGGGGAGCTCTAGGAGCCTTTGGGGTCCATGGTAGATGGATCTCAAAAGGTTCTTCCTTAGGAAATTAGGTGAAATATGCCAAAAAGGATTGGAAGACTTGGGTAAGTCTTAATCCTAGATTTTGGCACATCAAAAGGTGAATTTTAGGGAGAAAAGGTGAAAATAGGGCTATAATTGACAAAATTGAGGTTTAATAGTGGAATACCATGTAACTCAATAATAAAAATGAGTTATGATCAAGGAGAAGTGAATGCATTGAAGAAAAGTGAGAATTAGAACTTTTAGGATAAGTTTAATTGATACACTTTAGAGAGATTTGAGTTTCGTGCCAATCTTGGGATTTGGGGTGCATTTATTTGGAAACATATTTTTCCCAAGTAGATATTGGCTTCACAAATCTCCCCACGAAATTTCATAATTTTTGGAGATTTGTAGAATTTTTACGACATTTCTGAAAATCACCAAAGAGGGCTGAAATTCAGCTACCAGTCGACTGGCTCAGATACCAGTCGACTGGTGGCAGGCGACTAGCAGTCAACTGGGAGGTCGACCAATATCTCTGTACGCCAGAAAAACTGAAGGGCAGTCGACTGGGAATACCCCAGTCGACTGGAGGCAGTCGACTGGGACCATCCCAGTCGACTGGTCTCAAGCCCAGAAACATTCTGAGGTTTTGAGTCGACTGCCCCATGGGCAGTCGACTGGTCCGTAAGCTGAAATTGATAATGAGAATGTTGGCCAATCAGAAATTGCAAACTTGGTTATGGGATATGATTTAGGATTAGAATTCTCGGTTATAATTTTATAATCCTTGAAAGAAGTGTTATCCCATGACTTTATAAGGATTTATGAGAATCATTGAAAACCAAGGAAATTGATAAGTCTCCCTAGGAATCTAAGATTTAAAGGTCAAAAAGGAAGTTTGAGGACAATTCCATGTGTCAAATTAAGATGGGTAGATGTGACAAACACATGAAATTAGAAAGGAAGTTGGAAATTGATACTTAATGAAAAATCCTTAAGAAGCTTAGAATTGTACCAAAAGTCAAGCACACTTGATATTTCCATGATATCATATTTTTCTAGGATAAGGGTATATCCTAGCAAGTGTGCTTGCAAACCTTAGAGTTTTTAGAGTGGTTTGAGAGAGTGGTTTGAGTTCGTTTTGGCACTAAGGGAAAGGGTGCTTGGGAGCAAGCCTTAATAGTGTTCAAAAGGGAAAGAACTCGGATGTTGGGTGGGGATAACTCAACATGGTGTTAGGAGGTTAAGTTGGGTAGAACTTAACCCTTTGAAAATGAAAATTAGGAGAAGGCATGGGTTAAGGGGGAGGTTGTCTCCTATTTGCCTTAATTTTCATAAGAAAATTTTTGGGTTTTGTACCAAACTTAGGAATGGGAATAGATACATGGTGAAATATATTTTTCTCAAGTAAGTATGGGTTCCACAAAGTTGTCCACGAAGTTTGGAAATTTTTGGAAATTTGTGAAATTTCTGGCGCGTTTCTGAAATTCGACCAGAAATCTGACTATCAGAGTATCAGTCGACTGCCCTGGGGGCAATCGACTGGTAAGAGGCTGATTTGGGTATCAGCAGCTGGTTTGGGCCCAAATGACGAGGAAAGAGTGTATGGGAGACTAGTACACTGTGAGTAGGATCATTGGGAATGTTAAGAACCAATAATTGGGTAACTATTGGGGTCTTTTTGATGTATGGCAAAGGGGGAGAGAAGTTTGGGTTTAAGTTGGGAAACTAAACTTACCTTTGCTAGAAACCCTAGGTTTAGGGTGAGCTGAGATTAAGGGGGAGCATGGTTGCTCCCTTCTTGGAGTAAGGGGAACCTTGGAGAGGTTCTTAAAAAGCCTTTGTAAGTCCAATGTAGGGGGAGCTTGGGAGAAGCTTTAAAAAGCCCATGTTGGTAAAAAATCCTAACTTGGAGGGTTAGGTGGGAAAATCCTAGCCTGGAGGGCTAGGTGTTAGAAAATCCTAACTTGGAGGGTTAGGTGTGGGATGCCTTGGGATAGGATCTAGTTATGCATTGCATATGCATTCATTTAGCATGGTTTTTGCTATTTACTACTATCTTGTTTTCCCTAACTTAAACGAATTGCCAAACATCAAAAAGGGGGAGATTGTTGGAGCAATCGGCCAGATGGTCCGGTGTGACCATGGGTTTTGATGTTTGTGCAAAGGGTTTAAGTTAGGCTTACCCTTGTATTTGATATGCATATATGGAGTGTGCAGGTTGTACAGGTTACGCATATGGACCTGACTGGACGGCCTCAGTACGATGAAGGATGGCATGGAGACAAGCTGGAGGCTTGTGTGCGCATCTGAGGGACCTTGGAGTGCAGGGACGATGAGCTGATGGGCGCGGACTTCGAGGCGTACGTGAAGGGTGGCATGGATGCAAGCTGGAGGCTTGCGTGCGCATCCGAGGGACGAGGGCCGAAGACGAAGAGGGCGCGAAGGCAACAGTCGAGACTGCGGAGGAGGAGTCAGTCGAGTCATGAGGGTACGAGTGCTGTGTGAATGTACTCGGGAAGTCCTAGGGGTCAAGTGTTGAGTGAAATGTACTCAGGGAGGCTAAACCCTAGGCTGGTAGGCAGGGCAGTCGACTGGCCCGAAGGCAGTCGACTGCTAGAACACACAGAGAATCGGGTCGACCCAAGGAGGGTCGACCAGTCGACTGCCAGTCGACTGGAATTGGTTCCAGTCGACTGACTCCAGTCGACTGGTCCTGTACCAGTCGACTGGTGAAGTCTGGAAACAGCTAAGAATTCGAACGTTGGGTGTAACGGTCGGATTTTAGTGGCACCAGTCGACTGCCATTTGGGCAGTCGACTGGTGGCGTGATTTTCAGCCCGAGTCTATTTAAAGGGGGACTCGATCGGGCTGGGGTTTCTTGACGAAACTCGCTTGGGTAAGGCGTGTTAGTAGTTTTTTGTGTCCAGATCGTGTGCTTGGTGTTGTGGCGAGGTTTCTCCACCCATAAGGAGCGACGAGGACTAGCCGGAGGTTATCCGGGGAGTGATCCGCCGAAGGATTGTTGGATTAGTCACCCGGTCGGGGTAGATACCAACTAAATCAGGTTGTTAGCGTTTGCTCTTTGTTGTTAGTTTTATTATCTTGTATTTCCGCTGTGCAAACTAACAACGTAGGTACAAGAAGATTAGACGATTTGCTATTCACCCCCCCCCCTCTAGCTAGGGCAAAGAAAAAGAAAATTGTGGTATTCTTCGATATCCATTTTGATATCATGTTAATTATGGAAAACGATTTTGAAGTGCCTAAGGATCAAGAAAATAAGTCAATTGAAAAAATAAGGTAGAGCAAGAAGCAAAAGGATGAGCATTTAGCAAATTTAAAAGTCTTGCATCATTTTCTAAGTGTGCTTCCTCAACAAGAGATAACAAGAATTGGAAGCTCCACAAGTGTCAAGAATTTATGAGAAAAGTTAGTAGAACTTCATGAAGGCACATTGGAAGCAAAATTGGCAAAGAGAGATCTTCTACGATTTTAACTCAACAACATCAAGCTTGACAAAGAAGAAAAGGTATCTAGTTTACATTCTAGAATTAAAGAAATATTGAATGGACTAACAAGTGTAGGCGAGACACTTACAAACCGAGACATCTTGACGAAAACCATTAACGCTTTCCCAAGAAACACAAATTGGAGTTCAATGGTGAACTCATACTACATCTCTAAGGATCTAGAGAAAAACCCTCTAGATGAATTTTTCTCAACCATAGAGCTCCAAGAAACTTGGATTGGAGGATTAGATGGAGAAGTCTACATACCAAGAGGAGTAGCCCTTATGGCAAACAAGGGAAAGGGCTAGAAGAAGAAGACTTCATCCTTCGATTCGGAAGAATCAAACACCTCAATAGATAGCGATGAAGAGACATATATGGTAAGAAAAATGAGAAAAACTTTTAAATATTTTTCATCTTACAAATCTCATGATAGGAAAAGTTCAAGAAGCAAGAGTAGGACAAGAAAGATCGTATGCTACAATTGTCAAAGAGAATGACATATGAGGGATGAATCTTGAAGAAAAAGGAAGGAAAGAAAAAGAAAGAAAAGAAGAAATCAAAAGAAAAGGGGAAGAAAGTCTAAAACTTGCAAGCAACATGGGATGACTTATCATCATTGGAAGAAGAAAATCATGTATCCCATTTTGCCTTAATGGGAATTGAAGACAGTCTCCACGTCATCTGAAGTTGAAGAAGGAAAGAGCTCAAGTGAAAATGAAGGGAGCTCAAGTGAAGGGGAAGAAAGTCTAAAACTTGCAAGCAACATGGGATGACTTATCATCATCGGAAGAAGAAAATCATGTATCCCATTTTGCCTTAATGGGAATTGAAGACAGTCTCCACGTCATCTGAAGTTGAAGAAGGAAAGAGCTCAAGTGAAAATGAAGGGAGCTCAAGTGAAGGGGGGTGTCAAACTTCGAACTCGGACGTCTTGGTAAGTGACAACTATAATCTACCCACTACTACTTTGGTTAAAATCATTTCTAGCACTAATGATAATTTGTTTAAGCTAAAAAGAAAATCAAATGCTTGAAAAATGATATTTTCATGCTTAGAGAAAAATTAGAATCCATGACTTCTAAAGATATGCATGTTTCCTCTTCCTCTAGTCTAAACGATGCATGTTTAGAAAAAGAAAATAGGGAATTAAGGAAAAAATAGATAATCTTACAAAAGCCCTTAAAAAATTTAAGATTAGCTCTAACACTCTATACATGATCATTAGGAGCCAAAGGGCAAATTTAAGAAAACGGGGCTAGGATATTGTCAACCAAACCATAAAAAAGTCTATCATTGCTTGCTTGCTAGAGAACAACCAAAAATCAAGACCTTAGATAGAAAATGGATCCCTAAGGAGTACTTAGTCAACCCAATTAGGAAGCGTTTCTATTGGGTACCAAAGTCAATCCTCAAGGGTTAGAGAATTTAGGGATAAGTCAACCATGAATGTTAAAATTCAATATTATTGAAAAATGGTTGACTTGGTACATTAAAGGGGAGGACTTAGCTCAAATATATTCATGATCAAATGGACTAAGTAAAAGTTACCTTTGTTACATCTCATAATGACTTGATTTATGTTTTTATCTATGTATGTGAGATGTTAGGATAATGTAAATAATTCACTTGTACTTACAATACTTTGATGAGTTATTAGATGTATCACTTTAGTAATAATAGACCAACTATGAAAAAAATAAATGTTTAATTAATAGACATCATGACCATAGATCATAATTAGATATTTCAAATGTTTTGAAAATAATTCTATATTTTATTTGTTGTGGTATATATTTGAAAAACATATGATTTCAAAACTAGGGTTTAAAATTGATACAAAGTTAATGTTTTCCAAGATTTTGAGTTTTGGTCAAAAACTCAAAAATATTTTGACTTTTATGCAAACTTATTTTTCCTTATTAGAGAATATCAAATGAAATATGTTTGTAAAATTTTATAATTTTTTTAAAAAATTAATGCATTTATGAAATTCAGCTCAGAAGGCTGAAATTTGGAACAGCTTTGTGCCAGTCGACTAGTGCAAAGGACCAGTAGACTGGAATGTCTATGGGGATGTTTCTACGGGAAGACAGTCAACTGGTACCCTGATTTCTGCTGTTTTTTAGAAATGTTACTCACTTTGCTTTATTTTGATGTCATAGGTTAGAATTGATTGGTACAATCTTTTTGATGATGTCAAAGGAGGAGAATAGAAGGGTTTAAGTTAGAGCTTAACTTATTTCTCCATGTTTTCTTGCAAAATTTAAAAATCATATGATAGAACATAGGTTAAGGGGGAGTTTGCATGTTTATGCCTCATATTATACTATATCTCTAATTTTCAAATTACTATTTTTGTGCCTAACTTAAACATATTGTCACACATCAACAAGGGAAGATTGTTGGTACAATCAACCCAGGTTTGATCGGGTAAATTAGGATTTTGATGTGTGTGTCAATATGATTAAGTTAGATTTTCATATTTGTTTGATGTGTGTGTTGAGTTATGCAGGACTTGGTGAACCACACATGAGGAACAACGGAGTGAGCCGTCTGAGGAACGAGAGCCAAAGGAAGAGGACTTCAAAGGGCGAGCTAAGGATGTAGACTTTAAAGGTATACACGAAGGATGACATGGAGACAAACCACGAGCTTGTATGCATCTGAGAGACAAGAGCGAAAGGAAGAGAACTTCAAAGGGCAAGCTAAGGAAGTGGACTTCAAGACATATACGAAGGATGGACTTCGGAGAGGTTGAGACTGAGATTGTAAGCTAGGCAGTCAATTGAAAAAGAAATTAGTCTACTGATAGCGTTGGATGAAACTCATAGAAAGATCAGTCAACTGAGGTTGAAACCAGTCGACTGATGCTTTGAAAATACTAGTCGTTGGTTGTGTCCAACGGATAGGACCAGTCGACTGGTGTCTGGACCAGTCGACTAGTAATGGGTTTGAGCTGTGTTGTCAATAGCTCTTTCCTCTATTTAAGAGGAAACTTTGAGGCTTGAGAAAGGTTAGCCACTCTAGTGAAAGACTTTTTTGCTCGAGTACTTAAAGCTTTCAAAATTTTCTCTCTTCTTCAAACCCTAATTATTATCTTGTAAAGGGAAGAGAGACATTGTAAGAGGTTATTTCCCACCGAAAAGGAGAAAGCTTAGTCGGAGATTGCCGGGGACTAATCCACCGAAGGATTGAGAGTTCATCCACCTCAAGGACACACCGTGAAGTAGGAGTAAGCAATCTCCGAACCACGTAAATGTCTTGTGTTAGTATTGATTTTATTATTTTTTGTATTTCCACTACTTAACTAACATGTGTATGAAGAATTGACGAATTGGGTGGCTAGCTATTTATCCCCTCTAGCCTACCTACGATCTCATACAGAGATGTGCCTTACAGCAGTTGATCAAACAGACAGTTAAAACAAGTTTAGAAAAAAATACAGTCTTTCATTTTAAGTTCAAGAGACTCTATTTATTGCCTTCTAGAATAACTAGATGTTTGCTGACGTGGTGCATTCTGAGCACCTGGACTTGGTCGAGTCGATGCACTTGGTAACGGGTCTTTCTAGTAGTTCTGGGCATTCCGGGCGCTTGGAAGCGGTCCAGGCGCTTAGTGTCTACCGACATGGACTCCTGTGCTGATACATTTTGGTAATAGTTTGCTGACATGGGCGCCCATTCCGGTCACTTGGATTAGATCCGGGCGCCTAGAATACGAGTGCCCGAACTGATCCAGGCAAATGGAATTCGAGTGCATAGATTAGGTCCAAGCGCCTCGAATGGTCAACCGATCGCTTAGGTGATGTTCCAGTCATCTAGAGTTGAGCTCACTCAAATCCAACTCTGACCTTTTCCTCTAGCAGGTTTCCTCCATGATTTCTCGTCCTTCGGATGCACCACGCTTGTCCTTGCTCTACCGCCGTATTCTTTTGTAGTTCCTCGTCTTTAGGAATTCGGATGCACCAAGCTGGTCGACTCCCTTCTTATGCATCCTTCTCACTCGTTGTATTTTCCGCTCGACTTCTTATATTACAAAGTCCATGTACACTTAGATAAAAGAAACAAATATGGTGTCTTAACTTAATTCGGTTGAACTATGTTAAAATTAATCTGGATACTTACATTTTAGATGACCTTGGAGGATGGTATAAGGTGAGGACGGTACGATTGTAGATAGTTTATAGAGTTCATGGATTCTTTGAGTTGGAGGTCCTTTGTAACTTCTTCGACAATTTACCAAAGGGCACACCTGAGAATTGGTATTTATCAAAAGACATACCATAGTTTCATTTTTACCAAAAGGGGTATTCATTTTAGTGAACTTCCTTTTATACCCCTTCCGCCAAAAATAATCTTTCTCTTTCTCTTTCTCAGTAACAAATCCCGAGGCAACTGAATCTACTTTTTCAGATTTGTCATTTTAAAATAATATATTTAGGAATCGACTAAAAAACGTAAGGTAAAGAAAGAAAAATTATTTCCATTAACAGAAAGCTCTCTTCCAACGTGATTTTAAAAATCTAAAGGAATGATTTTTTATATTTGATTAATATAAATTAATATATTAAATAATATTTAATAAATATATTAATATATATATATATATAAGACAAGAAATTAAAAATGCCTGAAATCTTTTGATTTTAGACCAGGGTGGGTCTGAAATCAAAAGATTTCAGGCTTAGCGTGGGCCTGAAATCAAAATATTTTAGGCCCAGCGTGGGCATGAAATAAAAGATTTCAGGCCCAACGTGGGCCTGAAATAGAAATATTACAGGCCCAGCATGGGCCTAAAACAAAAGATTTCAGGTCCTGCGTCGGCCTGAAATCATGTGTTATGATAGGGTTTTTTACGTAGGCCTGAAACGTAAAGAAACATCTCTTTATATTTTTGAAATCACAATAAAAATCACTGAGAAAGATTACCTTACGTGAGACATTCTAATTAATATAAAACGTGCAATATATTAAAAAGGAACTTTTATATATATATATATATATATATATATATATAAAGTAAAATAACTTCAACACCAGGGCTTGAAATCAGTTGATTTCAGGTCCTGAGCAGGGCCTGAAATCTTTAATTTCAAGCCCGGTATGATTATATAAAATTAATAAATATAAAAAAATAATTAATAAAGATAATAATATATATCAATAAGTAAAATTAAAGATATAAGGATAATTTACTAAAACAAGCTATGATTCTACATTATTTCTGTATCGTTCTATGCCAATTGATACAGTATGAGAACATCAGTGGGTTTTGGTGAAAACCCACTGATAGACCTAAAAAACTCCTATTGCAACATAATTTATAATCATTAGAAAAATATCATCTCCTAAGGTGTCCTAACCTCTAACCTTGATATATCACCAATGTTATAGGAGTAGTTTAGGTATATCAGTGAGTTTTGAGCAAAACCCACTGATGGACCTACCATATCTGGAATTCTGAAAACCCTATATCAGTAGACAGGGTTGAGCTAGGAGATGATATTTTTGGTGTCCAAACCTTTAATCTTGCTGTCTCACCAAGGCTATAGGAGTAGTTTAGGTATATCAGTGAGTTTTGAGCAAAACTCACTGATGGACCTACCATATCTAGAATTCTGAAAACTCTATATCAGTAGACAGGGATGAGCTAGGAGATGATATTTTTGGTGTCCAAACCTCTAATCTTGCTGTCTCACCAAGGCTATAGGAGTAGTTTAGGTATATCAGTGAGTTTTGAGCAAAACTCACTGATGGACCTACCATATCTAGAATTCTGAAAACTCTATATCAGTAGACAGGGATGAGCTAGGAGATGATATTTTTGGTGTCCAAACCTCTAATCTTGCTGTCTCACCAAGGCTATAGGAGTAGTTTAGGTATATCAGTGAGTTTTGAGCAAAACTCACTGATGGACCTACCATATCTGGAATTCTGAAAACCCTATATCAGTAGACAGGGTTGAGCTAGGAGATGATATTTTTGGTGTCCAAACCTCTAATCTTGCTGTCTCACCAAGGTTATAGGAGTAGTTTAGGTATATCAGTGAGTTTTGAGCAAAACCCACTGATGGACCTACTATATTTGGAATTCTGAAAACCCTATATCAGTAGACAGGGATGAGCTAGGAGATGATATTTTTGGTGTCCAAACTTCTAATCTTGCTGTCTCACCAAGGCTATAGGAGTAGTTTAGGTATATCAGTGAGTTTTGAGCAAAACTCACTGATGGACCTACCATATCTAGAATTCTGAAAACCCTATATTAGTAGACAGGGATGAGCTAGGGAGATGATATTTTTGGTGTCAAGACCTCTAATCTTGCTGTCTCACCAAGGCTATAGGAGTAATTTAGGTATATCAGTGAGTTTTGAGCAAAACTCACTGATGGACCTACCATATCTGGAATTCTGAAAAACATATATCAGTAGACAGGGTTGAGCTAGGAAAAAAAATGATGAACCAGGCAGCAGACAAATTAAACCTGGGATGACTGACCCGGCCTCACGGAAGTTTCCCACCGGTCACCAGGGTAAATCGGGAAGCGCTCACGGTGGGCAGTCTAAAAGCCCAGCGTCCCAGGATTCGTGCCCCATTTGGAGGAAAAATTCCTGTAAAATGCGCCATAACTAGGGATCGAACCACGGATGCCTGGGTTAACAACTAGTTGCCCTACCGCTGCACCATAGCCCCAGGGGCACAGGGTTGAGCTAGGAGATGATATTTTTAGTGTCCAAACCTCTAATCAATATATATTATTATCTCACTTAATTATTTTTTTATATTTATAATTTTATAGAATCATGCAGGGCCTGAAATCAAAGATTTCAGACCCTGCTATAAACAATTGTTTTAACATTCTCAGTTCAGAAAAACGATTAAATAGAAAAGTAATGCTGTTTCATTTTTTTCTTCAAAGGAATATATATATATCTATTAATCTATTAATATCTATAAAACACAGTTTTATATGTAGATGTGACATTCACAAGGAGCTTAGGATTCCCGTCTAAACCGAATATAAATTTTCTAAATAAAAAATTTATAATTAAAAATACAAATTTAAAAGAAAATATATATTTACAAATCCTAAAAAGAAAATTTTAGATGTTAATCCAAAATTAAAATTTTAAAAAATAATTTATCAAATTCAAAAATGATAATTTTAAATTTTGTATTTTAAAATTTCCAAAATTAAAATTTTAAATAAGTTATAATGATTATAGTAAACTACATAAAAAAATAAATTTAATTTAATCTATCTATCTATCTATCTATTAATATCTATAAAACATAATTTTCCATGCAGACGTGACATTCACAGGGAGGTTAGGATTCCCGCCTAAACCGAATATAAATTTTCTAAATAAAAAATTTATAATTAAAAATACAAATTTAAAAGAAAATATATAATTACAAATCCTAAAAAAAAATTTCAGATCTTAATCCAAAATTAAAATTTTAAAAAATAATTTATCAAATTCAAAAAAGATAATTTAAAAAATAATTTTGATGTAAAAAAAATGATAGTCCCACATCTGAAGTTACCAAAGCGAATTACACACAGAGCAATTATAAATATGGACAAAGAACAGTAAAGCAACTCATACCTTATAAAACTATTAGGGTTTTCATGTGTCGCTTGTGTGTTGCATTATAGCACAGGCCTGACACACCCTTATCAAAGCAAAGTAAACTTTAGATCGTATCCACATCCACCACCCTTATAAAACATGATCACCATTAATATCTTATTATAAAAAATAATAACATGATCACCATTAATATCTTATTATAAAAAATAATACTATATCTTATATTGACATGAATCCATGATGAAATAAAATTACTTTTCATTTTAATTTTTTATTTAATAATAAAAATTGACATATATATATATTATCACTAAACATGTTATTTGAATTGTGTAAGATTCTTGTGCATCGCACGGGTATTATACTAGTATTATAAAAAATAATACTATATCTTATATTAACATAAATCCATGATGAAATAGAATTACTTTTCATTTTAGTTTTTCATTTAATAATAAAAATTGACATATATATATATATATATATATATTCACTAAACATGTTATTTGAATTGTGTAAAATATGTTATTTGAATTGTGTAAGATTTCCGTGCAGGTATTATACTAGTTTTAATGAAATATAGGCCTTTAGCTTCTCTTGAGTTGATGTAAGAAAAATGATAGTCCCACATCTGAAGTTACCAAAGCGAATTACACACAGAACAATTATAAAAATGGACAAAGAACAGTAAAGCAACTCATACCTTATAAAACTACTAGGGTTTTCATGTGTCGCTTGTGTGTTGCATTATAACACAAGCCTGACACGCCCTTATCAAAAGCAAAGTAAACTTTAGATCGTATCCACATCCACCACTCTTATAAAACATGATCACCATTAATATCTTATTATAAAAAATAATACTATATCTTATATTGACATGAATCTATGATGAAATAAAATTACTTTTCATTTTAATTTTTATTTAATAATAAAAATTGGCATATATATATTATCACTAAACATGTTATTTGAATTGTGTAAGATTCCTGTGCATCGCACGAGTATTATATTAGTATTATAAAAAATAATACTATATCTTATATTGACATAAATCCATGATGAAATAGAATTACTTTTCATTTAATAATAAAAATTGACATATATATATATATATATATATATATATATATATATATTATCACTAAACATGTTATTTGAATTGTGTAAAATATGTTATTTGAATTGTGTAAGATTCCCGTGCATCGCACGGGTATTATACTAGTATATATATATAAGTTTGTTTATATATATAAGTTTGTTTTTAATATAATACTCGTTTTATATTAATTAAAATATCTCACGTACGATAGTCTTTCTTAGTGATTTTTATTGTGATTTCAAAAATATAAAAAGATTTTTTTTACGTTTCAGGTCTACATAAAAAACTCTATCATAACACATAATTTCAGGCCGACACAGGGCCTGAAATATTTCTATTTCAGGCTCACGCTGGACCTGAATTTTTTCTATTTCAGGCCCACGCTGGGCCTGAAATCTTTTGAGTTCATGCCCTCCTTCTAAAATTTTTTAATTTTAAAAATATTTTTTATAATATTTAATTATGATTTATTAAATTAAATAAAAATATCAATAGTCGTAGGAGATGATATTTTTGGTGTCTAAACTTCTAATGATTATAAATTAAGTTGCAATAGAAATTTTTTAGGTCTATCAGTAGGTTTTCACCGAAACCCACTGATGTTCTCATATTGTATCAATTGGCACAGAACGATACAGCAATAATATAGAAGCATAGCTTATTTTAGTAAATTATCCTTATATCTTTAATTTTACTTATCAATATATATTATTATCTTTATTAATTATTTTTTTATATTTATTAATTTTATATAATCATGCAGAGCCTAAAATCAACTGATTTCAGTCCTGGTGTTGAAGTTATTTTTCATTATATATATATATATATATAAAAGTTTGTTTTTAATATAATGCACGTTTTATATTAATTAGAATGTCTCACGTAAGATAGTCTTTCTCAATGATTTTTATTGTGATTTCAAAAATATAAAGTGTTGTTTTTTTACGTTTCAGCCTACGTAAAAAATCCTATCATAACACATGATTTCAGGCCGACGCAGGGCCTGAAATCTTTTGTTTCAGGCTCACGCTGGGCCTGAAATATTTCTATTTCAGGCCCACGTTGGGCCTGAAATCTTTATATATATATATATATATATATATATATATATATATATATATAAGTTCGTTTTTAATATAATGCACGTTTTATATTAATTAGAATGTCTCACGTAAGATAGTCTTTCTCAATGATTTTTATTGTGATTTCAAAAATATAAAGAGTTATTTTTTTACGTTTCAGCCTACGTAAAAAACATTATCATAACACATGATTTCAAGCCGACGCAGGGCCTGAAATCTTTTATTTCAGGCCCACGCTGGGCCTAAAATATTTCTATTTCAGGCCCATGTTGAGCCTGAAATCTTTTGATTTCAGGCCCACGCTGAGTCTGAAATCAAAAGATTTCAGGTCTTTTTAATTTCATGTCTTATATATATTATTATATTTATTAAATATTATTTAATATATTAATTTATATTGATCAAATATTAAAAAATCATCCCTTTAGATTTTTAAAATCACGTTGGAAGAAAGCTTTCTGTTAATGGAAATAATTTTTCTTTCTTTACCTTACGTTTTTTAGGCGATTCCTAAATATATTATTTTAAAATGACAAATCTGAAAAAACAGATTCAGTTGCCTCGGGATTTGTTACTGAGAAAGAGAAAGAGAAAGGTTATTTTTGACGGAAGGGGTATAAAAGGAAGTTCACTAAAATGAATACGTCTTTTGGTAAAATTGAAATCATGATACGCCTTTTGATAAATACTAATTCTCAGGTGCACCCTTTGATAAATTACCGTAACTTTTTCGTATGCTCATTCTTACCAAGTAGGTTTACACTACCACGTGTGCACATAGTCGAACTTTTTGAAGTTGGGTGTCTACAAGTGCACGCGTGATGTTAAAGCACCGGAACGCCTTCAAGTGAAGTCGAATTTTCCATTGTTTCTAATTTGTTTGTTCCACATCTATTGTCTTGCCTTGCACCATTAACGATACAATTATTTTAAATTTAATTAAATTTGACTTTCAATCTTATTTTCTAAGTCGATTATACATTTTATATTTGATCCCATCAGAACTAACATTTAAATATTAATCATCAGAGTCAATCCAGGATAGTCAATTTGGGACATGTACATAGGGCCCCACCTGATATAGAGCCCTTTTCTCTTTTAAACTTTTTTTATAATAACCAATTGTATTCATCGAAATCAAATTTATATATATATATATATACTAACACGATAATGTCAAAAATTAAATTAAAAAAATATAACATAAATTTTAAAACATTATGAATTTTTTTTAAAATATCTAAAAAAATATTCAAACAGACATTTTCTTCCTCCTTCGCATTAATAATTTTTTTTTATAACATCATTTAATTATTTTAAATAAAATATAAAGAATATTTTTTTTATACCAAGCCCTTCAAAACTTAGGGCCAGCCTTGGTTATCATCATCAAGTCTAAGGGTCAAAATCTAATAAAATCAATGTATCCATCTTTTTTACACGTTAGTCGTATCATCCGGGCAAATAGTCTCTTGATTTATCTATTTCATATTGTTTCTGAGATGGATTGACAAGGATGCTAAGACCAATAATGTCACGCCCCGAGACCCAGGAGCTGCTGATCCAATAGAGAATCGGACAGCACCTCCCCTGTCCGACGGACAATTTACATACACACACAAGATACAACAACACACAATATATATATATTTGCACAACCACGCAGTTTAAAGGGCCTCAGGCCTCAAATCCACACAGACATAACTGCATATATGACTATACGTCGTAAAACCAAAATCCGAACTCACCTGAGCTGCCGGGGGGCAGGAACAAAACCAAAACCAAGCGAAGTCCAACATAGGACTCAAAAATACAATACCATCGAATAAAACAGAGATACATGTCTCAAAACATAGCAACGGAAGCATAGGAAATACTACAGGGTCCATAAGCAAAACAACGTAAATATAAAACCAAGCAGAGCTCCTCTGGAGCTGGGGACTGGTTGCTAGGGATCTCCTGACAGGCATCAACCTGAAATAAAATATATGGCAACGGGGTGAGTCCATAGCTCAGCGAATACCCAACAGTTATGCATAGAAAGTTATAATACAATAAGAGTTCCGCTAATACGGTCTCATATCAACAATAGGAAAATACTGGTACTAAAAATACTGAGGTAGATACATACCAGAAATCATCTAACCTGAACAAGAGAGTAATAAGTACCAAGGGAATATCAATAGACATATAATCTCAGATAACAAGTCTCCAGAATATGCATGTTAAATAAGTGCAGCAATCAAGTGCAGCAAACAATGCACAATGCAAAATATGCACATGGTGCAATGCCATGGTCACCCCCTAACTCCAGTCAAGCCACCGAGACAGGCGATATTGTGTCGGCCGAGTGGGTAGAGCTGTGACACTGTACGCACCCTGCTATCACTGCTCCTGAGTGACCGAGTGGACAGAATGCTGGCGGGGGACCGCCCCCCTACCTCATGTATTTATGAGGGAGCGTCGCTCTCATCTCCTCTGGTCTATGGAAAGAGAAGGGATCTCCGCCTGCTACCACGCTCCGAAACCACTACCCCTGAGCGGTCGAGCGGAGCAGTACAGAGCAAATGCACACACCCAACGGTATCCACTAACCCATGAGTGGCCGTGTGTGCATATCATGTACCGGAAGACGATAGGCTCAACCACAAGGGAGTCGCTGATCGCCGGCATGCAACAATGCAAGGATGGTGTATGATAGATACACATACCTCCCTCCCAAGTCCTCAGTATACTAGGTCTCAGTCTGAAATCCTATAACAGGAAATACAGGTAACCTACAAGGTATACTGGCCGAAAACTACAGATCCCTCAAGGTCAAAAGTAGGAGATACATCACGATCTCTAAGCATACATATAGATATGACACTACCTGATACTGTATGGAACTAACAGCATAATAACTCAGGGATAACCACAGGTATCCAGGACAGGCATAATAAACAGGGATAACCAACAAGTATCCAGAACAGGCATAATAACCAGGGATAAATAACAAGTATCCAGAACAGGTATAATAAACAGGGATAGCGTATAATCTTACTGCTATCTATAACAGTCTATGCATAACAAAATGACAATATCATAAGAGATAAGTCAAAGAGTACCCGCCTCAAAGTAGAGTAGTCCGTATAGAGAATGAAGTCGCACGACCACACGGAGTACACCAGTCAGAGTCCTGTATCAAAGGCATGATTATTTAGCTATTTACGCAAATATCAAATAGCTAATATAACACAACTTCATTAGGATCATCCTAATCCTAATGATCAATCCCAACATACCCCAATCTCCAAAGGTATACTCCCTATTTGTCATATTACCAATACAAATCCAACACAGAAGTGATCCCTAGTAGAGCTGTTGCCCGAACCACAATTGATCAAACCTATAGACCCAAGATTAAACTCAACCCATTATCACTTAGTGTCACCAAATCAATGTTGATATACATAATCTGATTGAACAGAGGTAAATTCTCACAATGATCCTATCAACACAAATCCACAGCTCCCAACAGCTAACTCAACTCAATAGCATCAACAAGACATTTGGGTTAATCCCAACTTCAATTTGAAACAAAAGGAAACTGATCCACACAGATCAAACTGACAACATCAAAATTGAACGGAAACGAAACACAAGCTCAACCCCAAACTAGCCATGGCTAAATTGACCTAAACTCAACCAATCGTCCACAAACACCATTCGATCTTAAACAAAATTCATCAAACCAACAGTTAATCACTTTGATCAAATACTAATGATCTTAGCTACATATGTGACAAGTTTGGACCTTAATCGATCACCCAAAACAATTAGCTTACTAAACCATCCTACAATCCCTATTACAAATACTCAACTCCAAGCGTGATCTAATCTGATCAACTCACAGAACTTGTTTCAACAAAACTCACATTTAACCTCCATATTCATAATAAGAACTCATCTCCACCAAACCAATCAGAACCCAACATTGAGCATAATAAAACTCCACAAAACCGGATCCTCAACAAAATCAAAACAATCCCAGTTGTTCTCGATCAGACTACACAAATTCAGCATGTTACAATGAATCAAACTCCAAATTGATTTACTTTCTTACCCTATAGCCGCTGGATCAATGTGGCAGTGATGCACGACATCGGTGGTGAGAAGGTTTCGATGATGGTCGCTCAAATCAGGGAGGGCGATGAGAGGCCGGCGATCGAATGTTTGAACCCAACCCATCCGAAGGGATGACGGCACAGGGGTCGATGGTGTCGACTTCAATCGCTCAAAGCAGATCGGGGAGGAGGAAAATGATGTGGTGTCGAAGAGAAATAGGGCACGACTCCCATCTGACCGGTGGCTCCGGCGACGACCAGATCCCCTTGTATAGGTAGAACCATTGGGGAAGGAGAAGGGAAATCGAGCGCTGGCTGCGGGCTTCGCGAGGGGAGGAAAACGCAGCGGCTTTGGCGGCTGCAGCTAGGGCACGCGAAGGAGAAGGCGGCGTCGGGTGTGGCTGCGGCGTGTGAAGAGGAGAAAAGAAAACTTATAAAGGGATAGGACTTTTGCGAAAAAGTCCCTCCATTTTCTCAATTTCAATCCTTACCCTTAAGGTAAGGATTTTAACCATTTAACTCTCCCATTCATATTTTAATTCACCTCCATAATTTTCTAGGATTAGATTACTTACCCTTTCTTAATTTAAAAGTCTACCTGAAAGCCCCATAACTTTAGGTAAATTTACTTAAGCCAACTATTTAAGATTTTCTTCCATGAAGCCCTTAATAAGTTTTACGTTTTTACAATGAAGCCCCTTGGGCTCCTCCCGTAGGGCCGAAAATCCTAGACTCAATCTAGAAAAATTTCAAAAAATTTTCTGGTCCGGATTTTCGAATCGCCATATTTTACAAATAAATTACATTTTACTACTATAAGATCTAACACTTACACAAACTTGAGTTAGCACCCATGCATTCATGTCTATGGAACATGCTCGTGTTCAAACTAATTTCTTTATTTGACAAAACTTAATTAAGCCTTGATCACTCAATATATATTTAATATTTATTTCTCATTTACTTAAAAAAATAATTTACTATTGTGCAACACCTGAAAAAACATAAAAACTCAAATAAAGATTTTTTTTCCTTTTTCATATTTTTGATAAGCATTTGACTAAATGCTTTTCTCTATTTAAAGTATTTGGCGTTTTACTTTTAACATGGAAAACGAGCTGACTTTATAGTTGAGTTACAAATAAATCTATCCGTAGGGCATTTTCAACTAGGGATTAAATCATTAGATTTAAAAATAAATTTTACTTTTAAAATTTATTATTATTGCATGGTTTAGATTTTTAATTTAAATAAAAAATTTAGTTTCAAAAAGTAAGAATTAGATTTTTATCAAATTTTAAGGATCATTAATATTTAGCTAATATTTTACTCTATTTTATTTTTATGATTTAAATAATTTTATATTTTTCCAAAAAACATATATTTAAATGATAAAGATTATATTTAATAATCAAATAAAAAAATTATAAAGTAAAATTTATAAATAAAGATATATGAAATGAAGGTAGAAAAAATATATATAATAAATTTTGTATTTTGTTTGTGAAAATGCTATATTTAAATTATAAAAATTATTTAATTACTAAAAAAACATATTAAGTGAAATTTATAAATACAGATATATAAAATGTGAGTCTAGAAACAAAAATATGAAATGAATTAGTAGATTTATCCAAAATGAGGTATAATTTTTTCTAAATTTCATTTCATTTTAATTAAAATTTAATATATTTTTCATCAAATCAAGCACAACTACTTTTTTATCTGACCAATCGATTGGGGCTCATACCAAACGATCCAACCTAATCCAATCGATTGATATTAGCTCCAATCAATTGGTTAGATAGAAAAAGAATCGTACTCAATTTGATAGAAAATATATTAGGTTTTTTTTATAATGGTACTGAATTTAGAAAGAAATATACCTTCTTTTGAACTTATTATACCTATAAAAAAGAGGACTTCTATTCTCTCACGGCAAGTCCATCTGTTCGATTCCCAATCAATCAGAGTTCTCCAATCAATTGGGCAACTCCGATCGATTGGGGCAATCGATTAGGCAGCTTCGATTGATTGGGAATCGATCAGTAATCAATCGGTTGGATTTGTCGCGAGGGAACAAAAACTCTCATTTTTATAGGTACAAAACGTCATTTAACTAGAATCTAAGTATATTTTCTATCAAATTGAGTACGACTCATTTTTCACCTGATCACTCGATTGGATTAGGTCGAATCGATTGGTCAATCAATTTGACCTAATCCAATCAATTGATATAAACTCTGAATTGATTGGTCAAATAAAAAATGAGTCATATTCAATTTGATAGAAAATATAATAGATTCTAGTTAAATAAAATTGAATTTAGGAGAAATTATAACTCATTTTAAACTTTTATATCTAAAATAATTGAGAGATAATTAGGTAAATCGGTATGCATTAGAAAGTTGAAAGGGAGTTGAAATAAAGAAAAATTTACCTGCAGGGTGCGAATAAATTTTTTTCTTACGTAGGGATTGAAGAGGATTTTGAATTTGCTATTAGGGAGTTTAGGGTTGTTTCTCAAAAAATAAACCTTTATTTTTTTTACTATTGGGGATGTTTTTGTAAGTTTATAATTTTTGATGCGGTAACTGATGTGGCAAAAATAAATCTAATTTTTAGATTTATCATTGGAGATGCCTTTATAGTAATTAATAAAGGATCTATTTAAAATTATAAAATTCTTAAAATATATATAATTTTTAAAAGTTTAAATGACATATTTTTTTTATTTTTCCTTCCTCTCAACCACTATGATATTACATTTAAAAAATCATTGTAATATTATTATTTAAAAAATGATCAACAAGATTGGGTAACGATGAACCTTGAATGATCGATTTGATTTCACGAAAGTTTTTCATCGGCCATCAAGATTAATTTTAAAATACAATATCATAGTTGTGTTGATTTTAAGATTTATATAGTATCAATATTATAATGGTGCCAATGAGGATGATTTTTAAAATACAATATCACAATGATATTATCTTTGAATGTAAGGATGCCTAGTTAACTATATGGTGATAAATTTATTATAATAAAATAATGATTAATTTTCGACAGGTAAGACCTCAGGGAACAAATCCCCCCCCCCCCCCCCCCCCCTAACCACTTAATGATAGGCTATAAGTTGATCTCGTAATTTATCTTCCTTTATATAAATTGGGAATGGATTATAAGAGACGCTTGAGATGAATGTAATAACTTTTTGTTATAATTTGAATGGAATATCATGAATATTAATGAAAGAGATAAAATAAAAAATAAATACATCCTTTCATAAATTGAAAAGTTAGTTGCATATAATCTCGGGATAATGAGTTAGATCCTTTAGTAGATGATTAAGGAATCTAAGATTTAAGTTTAAACTACGATGTACTACAAAATAATTTTTTTAATAAGAAATGGGTCTAAGAATGTTAACTGTGATAAATTTTTATTAGCACTTTTTAATTTATCGAATGGTATATGAAAAAATTTTATCCAATCGGATCTGGATTAAAAAAGAAAAGTTAGGTGTTTATAAATCATCGACTTAATAGTTGCGTTATCGACAAATCTGCCTTCTATAAACATTATTTCAATCTTATCATTTATTTCCTTTTTAAAAGAATTTTATCTATCTGGTAAAGTATTAATAGACCATTTATAATAAAATATTAATTGATTAATATTATCCGGACGTTTATTTTCCATAAGACCATAACTATCCAAAACGTTCACTCACTTCCAATTTACTTGTTGATGGTCGACTCCAGAAATAAAATTGATTTAATTGTTATTTTATAATATAATTTAAAAATTATTTCAAACATGAATATAAATAATATTTTTAAAAATAATATGCCAGCTGGTGCTTATCCCTCATGGTCATGGATGACCTCACCTTTCCGTTACCCACCGTCCCTTACTGATGTCAAAAATCAAAGCAACTCGACCATCCAATCCGAATGATCTTAAAAAAAAAAAAAAATTAAATTCAGATTAAAAATTTTTTGTTCGGGTCGGATTCGAATTAAAAATTTTCAGATTAAATTCAGGTCAGATTCAAGTTGACTCAAATTTAATATTTAGTAGATTTTTAGGATCAAATTAAATCAAATTTGGGTTAAAAATTTTCGGTTCATGTTGAAAATTTTTAGGTCGGATTCGAATCAGATTCGAATTGACTCAAATTTAATATTTAATAGATTTTTAGGATCAAATAAAATTTTATTTTAAAATTTTTTATATTTTTATGTATATTAATACCAAACTCATATATGAGTATCATCATAACGAAGTATTAAGATAAAAATAAAAAATTATAAAGAAAATAACGAAAACAGACTTTTTGAATCGTTTTTTTTGGATTATTCGAGTCGGATTTGGGTTGGTCGGGTTCGGATTCAGATTTGGACGTTTCGGATTGAAATCGGATTCGAATTGGGAATTAAAATTTTTTTTTCCAATCCGACCCGAATCCGATTCGATCCGACCAATCCGAATTGACACCTCTACCGTTACTCCTGCACGCCTCCTAATGCGTGCCTCCCATCGTCCTACTTAGGACGCTCATCATCTTCTTCGGTTCTTTCACTGCGTCTTTGGTACTTGGCAACTGACTTCCGCGTTCCAGCTTCATGGCGTCTTCCAGACGAGGTCAGGCTCCTCCTTTTCCTTCCTCGAATGTGATGGTTTATTTAGATTTCTTAATGTTTTATTTTGCACTGAGTACGGATTATCTGGTTTTGAATTAGTCTATGAAGTTTGATCTATTGTGATTAGTAGTACAGGGAAGTGGAGGATCCCATTTCACTTCCATGATGGAGTGGTGACGGACGTGTTTTCGTTTGGTTTGGGCTAAAATCGGTGTAAGATCAATATGCCATCTTATTGATTCGAGGTTTTTATACTCTTGATCCAGGGTGTTTTTGTTTAGTGATCGATCTTAGTCGATGGGAGACACGTTAGGTCGAAACGGTTGGTTTATTTTATGGTTCCAATTGCATGGGTTCAGATAAATGGAGTTTGATCTGATGATCAGGGGCTTAGGAGACTTTGAGGATTTTTCATGTCCTAATTGTCACTGCCTTAATAATCTCCTAATGAACCTCCTGGCATTATGGATTCCATATCTTTATTCAAATGCAAGACAAAAAAGTCATTTTTGATGAAACACTATGTGTATGTTGCCATCATTGTGCGTCTAGAAGGGGTGAATAGCTTTTGACCTCAAACAACCAAGCTTTTATCCACTAACTGGAGGTGAATAGCACTTAACCTGAAAAACTAAATTTATTTCTCTCACAAAGTTAAATATAAAGATTGAGGTCAGTGGATATGCCAAATAATGAGAGAAAGGACAAACACTCACAAGAAAGGGTTACGAACTTCAGGTACTACTTCATGGCCTAGCGATTAATAGGTGGATCAAGATGAAAATTTTCATTATGAAAGACTCCTTTGAGAGAAGTGGAGAAACCTCATACAAAATATGGTCTTGTAAATATAAAATGTAAGTACAAGGAAGATATTACTAAACGCAAGCACCGAAGCCATAGAATGAGCACAAAAATGTGAATGCTTGTTGTGGATAAGTTGTTTATTCAATGTTCCCTTGTGTCCCTATTTATAGTAACAAGGTTGCATTCAAATTAAGATAAAATATCTTATTTTGATAGCTTTTGGTTGGAATTCGTCAACTCAACTACCAGTTGAATGATATTCAGACAAGAAAACTTTATCTACCAATGATAGTTGATGGCTAATATTTTTAGTCAACTTATTATTCATCCAACCGAAGGGGAGCCTCGGTGCAACAGTAATGTTGTTGTCGTGTGACCTTGTGATCAAGGGTTCGAGTCGCAGAAATAACCGCTTACAATGCAAAGTAGACCGAATGTGGTCCCAACCCTTTCTCGGGATCTAGTATTGGCGATAGCTTCATGCACCGGGATGTCCTTTTTTTCATTATGCATCCAATCGATTGGGTTGGATAAGGTCATACTTAGACAACTCATATTTCTTGGTTGAAGGCCCTCAATCAAGCATATCTGATTTATCTTTCATTGTCATAACTTTATGTCGTCTAAGAGTTCACTTTTTGTAAGGACCTCAATCCCTCATGTGCAACAAACCCACAACCTATCTCCCATGCCTGGCTTTATTATCACGTACAAAATCCACCTCTTATGACTCCTATCAATGTTGAAGAACTAGCTCCAATCTACTCGCCTATGGTCCTGAGGAGCACTCGTTGTCCCATAATATCCTTCTCTAAACTCGCGAACTTCTCGAGTCTTGAGTTGAACTAATTTAGTTGTGACAAAGTCAATAACATAACGACTCAAGTTTCGCGAGCTCCATGTGCATGCTACCAAGCCATTGCAAACTCCATGCACACATCGATAACACTAGTAAAAAAAGCTAACTTGAAATCCTTCGTCAACCACACCAAAATACACTAGTTAAACCCACCTTAAGGCATTGATTGCACCAACTATGTATATGCACATGGAAAGAGTTACATTAATCCATGATGAAGATTTGTTCAACTCCTTTTTTTTTTTGTCTTTTCCTTGGGTATCTCAACAATCCACTAAATTTGAGGCTCTTTGCTATTTTTTTTGACTTATTACTTTGTGTAATCTAAAAACTCTACAATGGTTAACACATCAAATCTTGTTTTTTTGTGGATCTTCTCATGCAACTAATTGAAAAGTATAGGGAATAGAAGCAAACTTACATATGATATTATGACCTAGAAGAAGCTTATGATACAGTCTCAAAGGAAATTATATGGAGAATTCTAGAAATGAGAGGTGTTAGCATAACATATATTAAACTAATTAAGGATATGCATGAGGATGTAATGCCAAGAGTGAAGACTTCAGGCGGATTAATCGAAGTGTTTCCTATAAAGATAGGATTACATCAAGGATCAGTTCTAAGTCCCTACATTTTACATTAATAATAGACGAACTCACTTGACACATTCAAAAAAAAGTACTGCGGTGCATGTTGTTTGCAGATGATATTGCTTTGGTAGATGAGGCATGTGAAGGAGTCAAATCTTGACGGGAAATACTAGAAGTGAAAGTCTTTAAACTTAGTAGAGTAAAGACATAATATAGAGTTTTAAGTATTTAGGATCATTTTTACAAAAAGAATAGAGAGATTGAGAGATGTCTTAGATAGAATACAAGTGGGATGGTTGAAATGGAGGACAACATCAGGTGTTCTTTGTGATTGTTAAGTACTTCTAAGACTTAAAGGAAAGTTTTACAAAACGGTAGACTTGCTATTTTATATGAAGTTGAATGTTGAGTTATGACTCAAGACATAAGCAAATAATAAGAGTTGCAGAGTTGAGGGAGTTAAAGTGGATGTACGGATATATAAGGATTAACAGGATAAGAAATGAAAAAATTAAAAAGAAAGTCAAGTTGCATCTATTGAAGGAAAACTCCAAGAGACAATTTTAAGATGGTACGAATATATACTTAGACGTCTAATAAATTCTCCACTCAGGTGATGTGAAATTATGACAAATGTGCATATCAAATGAGGAAGAGCAAGGCCAAAAAATACTTGGATTGCAATAATAAAACAAGATAAAATTTATTTACATATAAAAGATGATATAGTAGGAGATAGAGCCCAATGATGTAGAGGAATCCATATAGCTGCCCTCACCTAGTGGGATAAGGCTTGGTTGATGTTGTAGTATTGGATACCTGACATTAATTATTTATTTGACTTTTGTCATGCATAAACTAGTTTTCCACAATCCATTTGGTAATCTTTCTCAGTGGGAATGGTAAAGTGTCCTGCATGTTCTGATAAGGTGTTGCCATCTTAATTATTTGTTATTTGAATATATGATGCTTCATGACTAGATATTTAAGTACTCTATCGACATAGTAGTGAGTAAATTTTCCTATGATATCAATACTCTGAGAAGCGAAGTTGTTTTTCTAATCTTATCAGGTGATCGATCCAATGGTACCATTGATTCACAATCTGGAGCCCCACTAGAGCTTTCAGTTGCATTTCCTCAAGCAACACCAGCATCAATCTTTCCTCCTGCATGTAAGATGATTATTTACTCTAGCATGTTTTTTCTTAATAGTCCTTTCCTTTATTTGATCCACAAGTCCGAATTTCATGTTGAGCATGATATGTTGTCATGGTTTGAATGAAAAGTCTGACATTAAAAACACATGAAGTAGTGACTTCATGTGCTAATTTTTATAGGTCTAAAAACTCTTAACAACAAATAAATGCTACATAAAAATCCCTAAGTGCTGTAGTTCATCTTTTTGATTGGGACTATGTAGACAATTGTAGTTAGAATTGGTAAGTTCTAGGTTAGTGTTGGCTCAATCTGTTTCACTGATTCAGTAGGGAAAACGTGTGCATAACTTTCATGTGCCTAAAATTTTAGTTGGTAGGTATATTGGGATAGATGGTTCATTCATGGGATTCATTCACACTACTATCTATCTACATTACATGAAGTTGATTTAATCTTTTGTTATTTTTAGTTATGGGGGTTGGGTTATATAAGCATGTCTTTGTTGGGGATCTGGATGAAATTTATGAGAGGATCACCAAAGATTCCCCAAGCAACTGACTCTGTATAGTCCTATCAGATTATATACTATATCCAAAATTTTCACCATTGGGCTATAGGTCATAACCATCTCTCATCTTATTTAGAAATTTGTGGTATCCTTTATATTCTTGCTTCTTCTTAATTTCTTACAAGCTCATAGTTTTGAAGTTTTTATATTCAAGATTTTGTTCAGTAGATTGTTTGTGATTGTTGTTTGTTTCTAAGACCAAATGTTTTTTTATATATATTTTTTATGGTCTTTCGTGCTTTATGGTTCAGAATACTGGGAGAAAAAGTTATCACACCCAAAAATTGGCATAGCTAAATGTCATCCATAAGATCTGTGGAGTTTATAGGAGAGAAAAATAGAAAACTATTATTGTTTGTGAATAATTATATGCAACCTTAGTTGATGAGGAAATGAATAAAAATATGTAAGATGATATGAACACGCCAGTCAAGACCTAAGTTCCATAATATTTGATAGACTGTTGAGATAAATAAATATTAATTATATAAGGAGTAAGGTAACTAAAAAATTTTATGGAAAAATTGACGAGATTGAAATGACCTTCATATCAGTAAAAACATGAAAAGATCTAAATGGCCTTAGTATTAGTAATGAGCAATCTTACATAAAGCTTAGCAGTGGGAATAAATTAAGGCTTAGTCTGATATAACTTTTGTAGACACAAAAAAGCTACATTGAGAAAGGTGTTGTGGGGAAATTGCTTATTTGTTTGATACACCAAAGTGATTTTTATTGTTGAAGTGTTAGGTAAAATTGTGATAAAAGCGCATTGAGAGTGTAAATGCCTTAAATGGACATGGTTAGAGAGTTATAATTACTTATATTGCACATAATTCTTAGATTATACATAATTGAATTCAATGCAATATTAATATGAATGAGATTTTAATTAATAAACTTGTAAGTATTTGTATTTTCAGCTCATAGTTATAAATTTAGAGCATCGCTAATGTACATTGACAAGAATATCATATGTAACTATCAAATTATATGCTTAGAATAATAATTTAATAAGTATTTCAGGAGTTGCCATTGACAGGGTATTTCTAAATAAAGAAGAGTAAAAGACTAAAAGTTTCCTATAAGATTTTTTTTTTTTTTGAATACATTCCACAAGTTTTCTCCAACAATTGCTTTTTAGTTTTCCATTGAAGTTTGACAAATTAGTTTTTCTTTGTAATTATTGAAAAGCACTTTTGATCAAGAAGTGTGTCTTTTAAACCACTCTACCAAATAAAGAATTATGTGCTTGATGACAGATGGTTGTGACTTCAGCTTGTTGATGTGGTGGTGTACATTTTTGTTGCAAGTTCTTGTTCTATTTACTGATTTTACAGACAACTCATCTCTTGAGCTTCTTTTACAGCATTTGACTACTATCAGTTTGATGATTTGTTGAGTTCAGAAGAGAGGGCCTTACGTAAAAGAGTCCGAGGTGTAATGGAAAAAGAAGTAGCTCCAATGATGGCAGAGGTAACTTCTTATCATTTCTCGAAGTGATGTGTTCAAATGATCATAGTGATTGGTATTATATTGAAATACTAATGCTATATCTTCTAGTCACATCCACTTTTTCTACAAGTTATAAGAGCAATGAAAGACCAGTCTATGTATGTTCTAGTTATTTGTATCCAAGTATACAAACTTTGTTTGATCCTCAAAAGCCACTATATGTTGTAACAAACACTTTTGACAATTTAAAAATGCATTTGTTAAGTCATGCATGAGTAACTTGCAGTCACACCAATTCCATCAACATCACTTGTGTCATTCTTGTTGGTCTATGTGACAAGGGAATTATAAAATGCATGCATATGATACAACCTCTAGCTGCTCATTAGTTTATAACATGTAAAGGGGCAAATAAAAAAACATATTTTATTGATAAAAATTATATTTGTACACATTCAAACCTTTAAAGATACTAGCTAACATAATACTAAAAGAATAAAAAATGCAAAAAAGAAGAAAAAAAACAGATGAAGAAGCCTTTGAAGACCTTCATGAAAAATCTACATGAAAACCTAGTAACAAATAAGTCTCAAAATAATCATTTAACCTCCCATAGGATTTTCCTTTGGTAAATCATGAACCAAAAGCAAAGGAATATCAACTAAGGAAAAGAGCCAGCAGGAATGCAGCGATATTAATGAAGAAAAGGGCTAGCAGAGGAGCAAGGATGTGTAGAAAATAACACCGCAATTGAAATATCCTTCATAGTGCAATATTCTATATCATTTTATTTTAGCATTATAGTTTAATTAGGCTGAAGATTAGGGATCTATGGGTTTTCCTTCTGCATTTTGACGCCATAAAGAGGGACTCCGTGCATGCTCAACATGGCACACTCACCAAGGACCAATTAAGTGTAATCACCAGTAATACATACGTGTGGTTGCAAACCATACCTAGATCTTGATTAAGTATTCATTTATTTGTCCCATTTAGCATGTTAAATTACATGTGTCAGGCGCGTAACAATGGCAATGAAAGCAATAATGATAAGCACATCGTAGACTCATTGACCATGTCAATGAAGCAATTGATATCCACAGACAAAATTATGCAAAAATACATTCAAGAAAGTATTAAGTGTAGAGTATGCATATTATGTTATAAATGTAGAAAGGAAGATAATATAAGAGCCAATGCATAAAGTAAACAAAACAAGCAGTTGAGAGTTGAAAGGAGGTCAAACTGGATTATCAACTAGGGTTTCAAGGGTCCCTTAATATACCTTACTACCAAAACTTGCCACAAAGCTCTAAAAAAATGCCAGAGATCGATGACAATGTGTGAAACTGAATATGAGACTCTGGTTACTAGATTTTGAATTGTCATTATCTAGAAATTCCTTGTAGTAGTTATCTCAAATAACTAATATTGTAATCTAAATAACATAGAGATCCTTCCATGACCACACTATATCTCTCTTATTATAAGCACATGCATCTCACTTTGTCATCTTTGCTCATTTTACTTGCTGTAGTCCTGTCCATCTACTATGATTATTAGATGTAAATGTCATTCTCCTTGGGTCCCATGATTGTGCAGCTTTAGGTACACTCAAATATTGATTATCTATTCTTGATTAATATTGCAATCAGGTTATGCATATGATGTAGTGCGGCCGTGGGTATAATTTGGGTGTGTATATCTATTCACGCTAAGATTTGCTATTTCTTAAAAGGGTGGAACTTCTATTTTTGTAGTACTGGGAGAAGGCTGCATTTCCTTTTCACATTATTCCTAAGCTTGCTGAGTTAAGTGTTGCTGGAGGGACTATAAAGGTATTTATATTGTGGTTATTTTTGATTGATTCTTCTTAGTCTGTATGTGCCAGAAGACAATTTAAACAATGTTTCTACAGGGATATGGGTGCCCAGGGCTCTCTATTACTGCTAATGCTATTGCCACAGCAGAAATTGCCAGAGTCGATGCTAGTTGCTCTACATTTATTTTAGTCCATTCTTCGTTGGCGATGCTTACAATTGGTGGGATTTAAATTTCTTCTTGAGTTAGTTATATAAATTTTTTAATTTAATCATACAGTGTGTTTCTTTGATTGAATCTCTTACCTTTATTTTTGTTGTTGTTGAGGTTAGCACTGTGTGGATCAGATGCACAAAAAGAGAAATATTTACCATCGCTTGCCAAACTTGATAAAATAGCTTGTTGGGTATGATGAGTTTGTAGTTCCTTTTGATTTAAAATTAGTTAGTGGTTTGCTGACTTTTTTTGTATAGGCATTAACAGAACCAGATTATGGAAGTGATGCTAGTGCATTGAAAACAATAGCCACTAAGGTTTGTAAACTTACAAGTCAAGTCATCTACATTGAATCTTTTCATCATGTAACGAATTTGATTTTTTTTTTTTTTTTACTTCTCGATTAGGTTTCAGGAGGTTGGGCTATATCTGGCCAAAAACGATGGATTGGAAATAGTACATTTGCTGATCTGCTAATTGTTTTTGCAAGGAATACTAGCACTAACCAGATAAATGGGTAAATCTTTTTTTTTTCTTATGATTCAAAAATTACCTAGCATGACACAAGCAACAAGAAAGCCTGAGGGTTTTTTTAGCTTATACTAAATAAAATTGCCTGTGTTACATGTTGCAGATTTATTGTGAAGAAGGGTGCTCCTGGATTAAAGACCACAAAAATTGAAAATAAGATTGGCCTGAGGATGGTTCAGAATGGTGATATTGTTTTGGAAAAAGTTTTTGTCCCTGATGAAGATAGGTTACCTGGTGTAAACTCCTTTCAAGACACAAACAAGGTGACACACTGAAATGCTAGTAAACAAGAAAGTTATGACAATCCTTTCTTATGATAGTGATATTGTTTTGATATTGATGGAACTAACTGATTTATCTGTTGAAAGATATGCACTCTTCATCATAATACTTCTTGTAATGTTCTAATTTAACTCAACTAATTGGTTTGTGTTTAGAAATTTCCTACGATTAGACCATTGTGTTAGCCAATATCAATAAAGTTGGAGAGCTTTTTATTTTGGCCTAATGATCTAATCTCCTTCCAGCTGAAATTATATTCCCTTTGATTATTTGCTTACAGGATCTTGTGTACAGCTATAAACACATTCTTGTCTTTTCTGCTTTTCAATTGTTTGTTTTTGCTATTGAATGTTTTTTATCCACTCAAACAGGTTCTTGCTGTTTCACGTGTTATGGTTGCATGGCAACCAATTGGGATAGTGATGGGGGTCTTTGATATGTGCAACAGGTATGAACTGTAATTGTATAATCATTTTGCAGAGGTCTAGAGTATGTAATATACTAAAGGCTCGAGTTAAAACAGGTACTTGAAAGAGAGAAAGCAGTTTGGAGCCCCATTAGCAGCATTTCAGCTTAATCAGGAAAAGCTTGTTCGCATGCTTGGTAATATTCAAGCAATGCTTCTCATTGGTTGGCGTCTATGCAAATTGTATGAATCTGGGAAGATGACTCCAGGGCAAGCAAGTTTGGGAAAGGTAAAATCTAAATTTATATAAAAGAACACTGTCAAGCGGTCGTCTTTAGTTTAAAATGACTGAGTTAATTTTATCAATTGGATTTTTCTGGTAATTTTAGGCATGGATTACCTTAAAGGCAAGGGAGACTGTTTCCCTTGGGCGAGAATTACTCGGTGGCAATGGAATTTTGGCTGATTTTCTAGTTGCAAAGGTAAAGGATTGCTTCTCTCTTAATTATATGGAATACAATATTCTTTTGCTTTGCTAAAGATTATCTTCATTTCATGGCTTTTGTCCAAATATTATCTCAACTTATGATGACATTAAGCAAACTTAAGAGGACTTAAACTTTGAAAGATATTTTGCTTCTTTAATTACTTGTGTCCATATACTCATACGCTCATGAATATATAGTGCTTTTGAATTGTAGGGGTGGCATCTGTAACCCTTCCTTGACTGATAAATCAAATCGAACCAAACCAAAAAATAATTGATTTATCTATTTGGTTTTGGTTTACAAGATAGGTAAAGTTATCAATTTCAGTACGGTTTGGTTTGAACCTATACAAACTAGTAGAATTGAATTGAACTCTTAAGATTATACAGTGTTCTAAAAATCAGTCTAGGCAGCCGCCTAGGCGCTAGACGCCAGCTAGCCGTAATGAAATCATCCTAGTCGGCCCCCTAAGCGTCGACTAATCGGTCGAATCGTCTAGGAGCTGTGGAAATAGTATAGGTTTTCATAATTTTTTGTTAGTTTGAGCTTTTAAATTTAAAGTCCAATTAAAAAAAAATGAAATGTAACCTTTTTTTTGTGTGTTGGGCTTAAGTTTTATAAGCCCTAAACTTTGGTCAAATAAGAAAATTGATTTGTTGGCTTATCCTAGCGGCTAGCACCAAACTTCATCTCCAAGTAACCAAAACTCGAGAAATCAGAGCGAATGAAGAAACCCACATTTTGGAGAAATCAAAGCGTTAAAAAGTATTGTGATATTTTATTAGTTGTGTAATTTTGAATTCATTTTAAATTTGATATTATTGTGTTGGAGTTATAGAGTGTGATTTATTATATAATTTATGTTGATACCGTGGAATCCGTCTAGGTGGTCTGGGCGCTAGGCGCCTAGTCTCCATCTAGGCGGCCTAAGCGCTAGGCACTAACCTGGCGCCCGGCTAGCGCCTAGCGAATTTTAGAACCTTGAGATTATACAAACATATATGTGTATATAACTATGTGGTTAGTATGTTGTCTTATTCTTATTAGTTTGTTTTGTTCATTGTTCAGCATAAACTCTAAAACTACCATAATTATTATATTATTATATTCAATAGTAAACTTTGTTTGGAAGTGTTTTTTCTTAGAACTGTGCCCGCCCTTCATGAATTACTATTGCTTTTCTTTGGCTGTCTTTTATTAATATGGGTGCAAGTACAAATCATTGTAGAAAGCAACTACAGCTATGATCCTAGATCGATTTCATTAAATCAGCCGGTATATATAGCAGCTGATATCAATTCACAAGCTGATATATAGCAGTGTTTTTTTTGTAGTCCCCACGGGATGGACTGATGGTTAGTGTGTGGGTGTTGCCAGCATGAGGTTTGGGGGTCAAAACTTGGCAAAGCCAATGTGCCTGCCCTCCCCACGCACTAGCCACAACATCTGGACTAGTAGCCCTGTGATTTACCTCCTCCGTGTTGATCCTGGACGGGTTGGCGGGGCGCTGGGGGCGAGCGAATCGCCTTTTGCCAGCATGATATCAATTCACAAGGGGTACTATAGTACCCTGGTTCTGGGTATGCGGGTTAATATCCAGTAGTTCTTTGTTGGACACAAATTCCTGTTGATACTGTATGTATTTGGAGATATTAACCAGCTAATTTTTATCGACATGTTCCTAATGTGGTTTTCAACTGCTCAACTATATTTCGAGTGTTATTCTTGTTGTAGCTTTCAGAGATCATCCAATTTTCACATGGTAGAGATGACTTATCTGAAACGTTTACTTGAGTCTACAAATTATTTCCGCCTTTATATTTCCTCAATCTTGGCCCATTCTACTGTGAAACTCTAAGAAAAAGCATCACTGATATAATCATATGCAAACTAGTAAATTATAGGTTGAAATTTCATTTGCATGAAAAAGTATCAAGCATGTCAATCGAACATAGATTGTTAGTGGTCACTCCTATTTTCTAGGTGTTCTTTTTTATCTTGTAAGATCTCAAACAACATAATGTACCATTTTGGTTTAGTTTCCTCAGGAGAAAAAAGTAAGAGAGAATTTGAGCTGGCTTGTAAGTGCCATCTATATTGAAGACTTCACACTTGACGTGTTTTATTGGTTATTATTTCAGGCATTTTGTGATCTGGAACCAATTTACACATACGAAGGAACCTACGATATAAACAGTATGGTAACTGCCAGGGAGATCACAGGGATCTCTAGCTTTAAACCTGCTGCTTTGAGGAAATCAAGTCGTCTTTGATACCATCTATCTACTTCAAGTGCATAGTCTGTTCAAAATCTGCACTGTTGGACTCAAAGGTAAGGTACATCCTGCAAATAAACTGACAGGAGTAGAAAAGAAATTTGTGATCACTGACTGTTTTGTTAATTATTTCCTTGTCGAATGTTATTTCAGATATCAAATTTGAATGTGTAAAACAAAATAAATATCATCTTATTTTATGTATGAAAATTTAAGGCTGTGAGTTTGCTTGATTTTTATATATCCGGTTTTATAATTTAAGATCTGTGAAAAAAAGAAGATTGCTACTGATCATTTGATTTAGAATGTCTGTTTTAGTTATTGATGAGATTTCGGATTTATATATCTCTTTGGTTTGCACACTGTGAACTCAAAGTACTTTCTGCATTCATTAAAAATAATCATATTATTTAAAATTTATTGAGACTAATGCATGTTCTTTATCGTATATGTTTGGTTGTCTTCTAGCTTACTTGAGTCCTCAAGCCTAGTTGAATCTCTTCAGTCAGACAAAGTCTTTCAATTTGACAGTCTTCCAATGATCAATCTAGCCGAGTTACCTCTCGGACGAGTTACTCTAGTTGAGTCATCAGGCTGACTTAGTCTGAGTTACTGAGTCAGTTCGAGCCTGTTGAGTTAGTCTAAACTGCTGAAACTAGTTTTAGCTAACGAGTCACCTCATAGTTGAGCCATCTGGTCGAGTTAGTCTGAGCTACCCAGTCACTCAGAATTGAATCACCTCCTCTTGCTCGAGTCACCATGCCGAGTTCTTCTGGTCGAGTCCTACCGGCTAGTCAAGTTCTTCTAGCCGAGCTTAACAGATCACAAAGCAAACATGAGCCACGATCCTCACCTACCTTAAAATTTTAGGATCCGTATTTAGAGATTTAATCATTGCATCATAATCGCTGAGAGCAAGATATTCATTTTAAATGATGAATTAAGTACCACCGAACTTAGGGCGATCGGCCTGGCTCCAAGAAAGTTTTCGATCGACCGTCAGGATAAATCAAAAAGCGCTTATAATGAACGACTAAAAGTTTAGCATCTCATGGGTGCGTGCCTTATTTGAAAAAAAAATCCTATAAATATGTCAAAGTTGAGTCGTAATTTAAAATTTTCATTTAAAAAAAATGACGAACCATGTGACAATCGACTGAGGCTATCAATTCGATTCTACGAAAGTTTCTCATAAGTCGCTAGGATAAATCTGAAAATGCTTGCGGTGGGCCATCCAGTAGCCTAACATCTCATGGTTGTGTGTCTAATTTGGAGGAAATTTTTTTGTAAAATACGTCATAGATGAGAATCAAATCGCGGTGTCTGAGTAACAACTTGCGCTCTTCCACTGCACTATAGTTCCTGGGCATTAATATGTTCGCTTTAAATGATTAACTAGGTAGCAGTCGAACCTAGGATGATCAGCCCGGTCTCACAAAAGTTTCTCATCGGCCGCTAGAGTAAATCGCGAAGTACTTGCAACAGGCGATCCGGAAGCCTAATATCCCGTGGTTGCGCACGCTTCAGAGGAATTTTCATTTTGGTGGCAAAAGGTGATTCGCTCGCCTCACCGCCCCTGTCAATCCGTCCCAGGACCAACACGGAGAAGGTAAATCATAGGGGTTGTTAGCCCGGACAGTGACTAACAGCTCGACCCCACGAAAATGTTCTACGACATTAGATCGCGAGTGCCTGAGTAACAACTTAGCGCTCTTCCACTGCACTATAGTTCCGGGGCATTAAAATGTTCACTTTAAATGATTAACCAAGTAACAGTCAAACCTAGGGTGATCGGCCCGGCCCTACGAAAGTTTCTCATCGGCTACTAGGGTAAATCGCGAAGCACTTGCAAAGGTGATCCAGAAGCCCAATATCTCATGGTTGCGCACGCTTCGGAGGAAATTTTTATTTTGGTGGCAAAAGGCGATTCGCTCGCCCCACTGCTCTTGCCAACCCGTCCCAGGACCAACATGGAGAAGATAAATCATGGGGGTTGTTAGCCCAGACAGTGACTGGCATATAAAAGAGGATAGACACCTAACTTTGTTCGAATTTGACCTCTAGACCTTATGGTGGCAGCACCTTATGCATTAATCATCAGTCCATCCCGTGGAAATAGGAAATTTTTATTTTTTATTTTAAATTATTAATCAGGTTAGGTAACGTCGAACCTGGGCAACAGGCTCGGCCTCCGACCGCTAGAGTAAATTGGGAAGCACTCACGGCGAATGATACAAAAGCCCAATATCCCATGGTTACGCGTCTTATTTGGAGAAAAAAATCCTATAAATTTTGTGAATCACGAGTGCTTGGGAGACAATTAGTTGTCCTTCCGCTGCACCATAGCCCCGAGGGCTAGGAAATTTTCATTTTAGGATGGCAAAAGGCGATTCGCTTGCCTCCAATGTCCCCTCAACACGTCCTAGGTGTTGGAACTCGGATGGCTAGAGAGGGGGGGGGTGAATATAGCCAAATACTTGGACTTTGACACTTATCGAATTTCTGCACTTCAATCGTTAGTAGCATAACGGAATCACAATAAAACAAAGTATATGCAGAAATATAAACCCTAAACTATGAGCAAACACAAGAACGCTAACAAGAGGATTTACAAGGTTCGGGGATAACTTGCCCCTACTCCTTGGCGCTTAAGGTGAGTGATCCCTTGATCGTCGGCAGATCAAGCCCCGGTGAACACCGGATAGAAAGCAACCTCCTTCTCGGTGGAGTAACCTCTCCACAGCGTTTCAATCAAAGATATAGTTTTAAGCACAATGAAACACAAGAAAGATCTTACTTAGCACTTAGCAAAGACAAGAACACAGCAAGCTTCTTCCAAGCTCCACCCAGCGACGATCTCACGCAAGAATCCTTTCTTCGTGTCTTCTCGCTGTTGGACTCAAAGCCTCTTGTTCCTTCTTCCAAGTGCTCAAGCAAGGGATGGTTGCTTCAAGGATCACAGTAGCTTTCTCAAGAGAGGTTGATCAGCTAGGAGCACAAGCACGCAGCAAGAAATCACAGCTCAAAACCAAGGCAACAACAACTTCTTCTTGCTCTGCTCCAACCCGCTCCTTTTGTTTCCCTCTTGAACGCCAGGTGACAACATCTCATTGCAGCCTCCAGCTGCTCACCTGTAACCACCAGCCACCACTGAGCTCTTCTGGACTCCCTGAGCTTCCTTCAGACCAGCCCCAGTCAGCAGCTCCAGCCAGCGCCAGTGCCCGTTGCAACCTGAGATGGAAAAACAGACAAACCTGCTCCAAGGAAAGACCTCCATTGACTCTCCTTGAGTGTTTGAATCCTTCCCTGTTACCTGCAGCATAATCAGAGCATTAGAACAGCATATCACTCAGAAAATCAAGTATCAGGAATCAAATGCAGAGAATCGGATACGGTCAGACGCGATCAGAGCGTCTGATAGTGCAATTTGAACTAAAGTGGTCGGGCACCGGACCGATCCAAGGCTCGTGGGTCGGTCACCAGACCGATCCACCGCTTTGCTGGGACTCCCAGCTCTCGCGGTGACACAAGCCTGATCGGTCACCAGACCGATCAGAGTGAAGCCTGATCGGTCACCAGACCGATCAGGACAGACACTGTCCGATCAGGCTCAAGCCTGATCGGTCCACGTCTGAGTGAACAGTAACCACGGAAATCAAATCCTAAGTCTTTGATCGGTCACCGGACCGTTCATGAACTGATCAGCGGGAGAACTCAACTCACTGTGGGCTCCCTGATCGGTCACCAGACCGATCAGGAGCAAGGCAGTGAGGAAGCTGCTTGCTCCCTGATCGGTCACCGGACCGATCAGGAGCCAAGCAATGAGGCAACGGCCTGCTCTCTGATCGGTCACCAGACCGATCAGGAGCCACACAGTAGGTTCCCAACCTCACTGTGCACTCCCTGATCGGTCACCAGACCGATCAGTCATCGCTGGATCGGTCACCAGACCGATCCACGAAGGAGCAACGTGCCAACTTCCCTGATCGGTCACCAGACCGATCCAGGACTCAAACCTAGCCCTCCAAGCTAGGATTTATACACCTTCTCCTTTTCTCCTCTTGGGATTTTCACCTAACCTCCAAGTTAGGACTACCTCCCTCTAGCTAGACCACCCAACCTTTCGAAAGGATTTTCGACCTAGCCCTCCAAGCTAGGCCTGACCCTAGAGGATTTTCACCTAACCCTCCAAGTTGGGACTTTCCACTAACCTCCAAGTTAGAACTTTCCACCTAGCCTCCAAGCTAGGAATTTTCACCCAACCCTTCCGAATTAGGACTTTTCAAACCTAGCCCTCCAAGCTAGGATTCATCCAACCTAACCTAATTAGATCACAGCTAGACCAATTAGTTTCCATCCATGCCTAACCCTCAGGCTAAAAATTTTCATTAATGACAAAACGTGTCCCCCAATGTCGCTGCACATCTAGGGTCAATACAGAGGAAGTAAATCACAAGGGCTACTAGCTCATATGTTGTGGCTTGCGCGTGGGGAGAGCGGGCACTACCTTTGTCAGGTTTTGACCCCTAGACCTTATGATGCCAACATCGCACGTGCTAACCATCAGTTCATCCCATGAGACTTTGTTTTAGGTGGCAAAAGGTGATTTGCTCGCCCTAGCTCCCTAACAAATCTGTCTCAGGGTCAACACTGAGAAGGTAAATCACGGAGGCTACTAGCCTGGATGTTGTGGCTAGCGTATGGGGAGGGCGAGCATTGGCTTTGTTAGGTTTTGATCCCTAGATCTCAGGATGACAACACCACACACGCTAACCATCAGTTCATCACGTGAGGACTTCATGAGGACTTTATTTTTAAAAAATGATTAACCAAGTTGGGTAATGTCAAACTTGGGATGACCGACCCAGTCCCACGAAAGTCTCCCACCGGTTGCTAGGGTAAATCGGGAAGCGCTCGCGGTAGACGATCTAGAAGTTCAATATCTCATGGTTACACAGCCATTTGGAGGAAAAAATCCTGTAAAATTTATTGTCGTTAGGGATCGAACCGTGGATACTTGAGAGACAACTAGTCGCTCTTCCGTTGCACCATAGTCCCAGGGCCTGTGGGAACTTCATTTTATGGTGGCAAAAGGTGCCCCCGCTAACCCGTCCTAGGGCTAACACGGAGGAGATAAAATCACGAGGTACTAGCCCAGATAATGAATAGTTCATAAGGGAGGGCAAGCACCTGACTTCACCAGGATTTGACTCTCATGCATCATGATGGCAACACCTCATGCCTACTACCAGTCCATACCTTGGGGACTTGGGGGCTTTATTTTAGCAACTAGAGAAGTAGTAATTTATGGCGTATCAATAGCAAAACATAACTAGTCATTATAAGCTTAAAAGGGAGGAAATAAAGTCCTCATGGGATGGATGATGGTTAGGATGTGAATATTATCATCTTGAGGTCAGGGGTCAAAACCTTACAAAGCTAGTGTGCTCGCTCTCCACACTAGCTATAATATCTGGGTTAATAATTTTCATGATTTATTTCCATATTAACCTTGAATGAATTAGCGGATACGCTGAGACGAGCAAATCATCTTTACTACTAAAAAGAGTAAAATAAAGAAAGTGAGGAATTTCAAGGAGTAAAATAAAGATAGCGAGGAATTTCAAATATAGTACAATACTCCAATTATCAACGATATTTTACAAACGACGCACGTGAGAAATCATAATTACCAAAAAGCATCCTAGGTTTGGTTTTTACATAAGGGTGCATCAAAAATTATCTTCTTCCTTTATACCCTCCGCCAACAACTCCCTTTCTCAATTAGCTTTCCGAGACATCCAAACTACTTTTTCAAAGTTTTCATTTTAAATAAGAGTGTGTGGTTCGGATGCCCCAGTATTCTCCTTTTTCTCACCCTACATCTCTTTCTGCCTTGCACAACTCGACTCATCACGAACCATTTACTGTATTTTGCTACGATTGCAAAAGAGAGAGTTGAAAGTGGGAGTGTGTTCTAGAGGTGACTTCAAAGAGTCGACTTAAAAGAATCGTTGAGGAAGATAGGTGTTGAAGGAGAAACTTCAAGCAATAGTTTATTTGGTAGAAGGAAGAAAAAAATTTAGTAATGTACGTATGATTTGACTATTTAAAATTTGTGTATACTGTGAAAAGAAAAAGTATAAGGGTTCTTATAGGGTTTATTTCATCTAGACCATGTTCTGCTCTGATATGGTATCAGACCTAGTTTTGTACATGATCAACTCTTCCTACTAATTTTTAGTTTGGAGAAGGACTCTAACGGTGTTATGCATTACATAAATAGGGTTCTCAGAATTTGTTTAATCTTACGATAAATTCATGCTTGAATACGACCTCGGGCCTGATATCGGAGCATATCAAGCCCGAGGAGGGCCTAATGGTATGATTTCAGGCCCTCCTCGGCCTATACGGTATGATATTAGGCCTGAGGAGGGTATGATATCATCTTATATCAGGCCACCGTGGGCCTGATATCATACCATATCAGGCCCCGAGGAGGGCCTAATATGGATTTGTATTGATGCTTGTTTGCTTTTTGAATTACTGAAACACTTGATTATGAATTTGAAAGTTTGCCAAATTTAATTGTAATTTATTTTTCAGGGATGATAATATTATTGACGAAATTCTCTTAGAGATATGGAATACACTTGATGATAATGTTGTCATGCGGAATGGAGCAGAAATATCCAGTAATAATATTTTATTATCTTCCAAGTATAGTGGTAATAGAATTACAAGGAATTTAACATTTGATCTAAATGATGAAGCAAGTAATCTAGAAGATGAGTGTCTGAATTCTTCTACAAGACTTGTTGAATACTTTGAGCCAACCTGGAGTAAGGAGGAAGATCATGAAATCCAAAATGCAGATAAATTACAACCCAGTACAAGTGTACTAGAATTCCAAGCTGATGATATATAAATTGAGCAATATGAATTTTTCCCAGATCGGTACAGTGACTTAGAGGAGGAGTTTCCAATAACTGATGATCCTTATATTTTGAATTCTCGATTGCTAGCTGGGCCAATTGGAGAGGCAGAGGCAAGAGATGAGCATGATTTTTTTATGGACAGATTTTTCCATCTAGACAAGAATTCAAGAATGCATTTATGAAACATGTCATGGTTAAGCATATGAGATATAACCCAGTTGACACCGAAAAAATAGAGTTAAAGCAGTATGCTTCAACCAACCATGTACATGGAGAGTAGTTGCCCGGGGAATAGAGTTCATTGTTACAAAATATGTAAAGGAATACCAATGTGGAACTGTTAGGGAAAGTGTTGATCATCATGCATGCTCTTCGTCATTTGTAGCGTCTTTTGTTGAAGAGCAATTTCTTCATAATGAACAATATAAACTAAGTATGATTATATAAGATATTAAAGCTAGGTTTGTAGTGATCATATCATACAGAAAAGCATACATAGCCAGGGAAAAGCGTTGAAAAAAGTCATTGGAGATTATGATGAGACATATAGAGATCTTCCACAATATCTGCGTGAGTTAAGAGCTAGGGATCCTGAAACTTATGTGACACTATACAGGAATAGTAACAATGAGTTACAGCGGTGTTTTTGGGGTTTTGGTGCTTGTCGAAGGGTGTTCAGGTCTTATTTGCGTAAACTTATCAGAATTGATGACACATATCTAAGAGGGAAGTATCCGGGTGTATTGTTGATCGCTACAACGATCGATGGTAATGACAATGTTCTCCCAGTTGCCTTTGGAATAGTTGAAGTTAAATGTGGGTCTGCATGAGAGTGGTTTTTGGAGCATACAAAGAGGTTCTTTTTGTCGATGAACAGTCAATGACCATAGTATCAGATAGACATCGTGACATTATATCAGCAGTTAGGAAAGTGTACACAAACGCCCATCATGCTTTTTGTTACCACCACATGTCTTGTAATATAGTAACGGATACTGGAAGTATAGCAGTTTTAGGTTTGTTTTGGGCAACAACACGAGTAAACACAACACTCCAATATGATCTCATAATGCAGTCAATGCTTGAAAAACATCCAGATGCCCATAAATGACTTTAGAACATAGACCCTAAAAGGTGGGCTAATGCACACTTTACTGAGAGAAGGTACAGAATGTTAACCACTAATTGTGTGAAGAGTTTAAATGCTTTGTTCAAGAATACACGTGAACTTCCCATAAACAGGTTAATTGATAATACAAGAAGAAAGGTAGCTCAATGATTCTTTAACCGTAGAGAGGAAGTCTCAAAATGGTATGTTACTTTGACACCTCATGCTACAAAAGAAATGGATTCAAGGAGAGAGAAAGCTAGAGCATATAAGGTTCACCCGTACTCTCAATCATAAATGGAAGTAGAGACATGGGGTGCTTCATATATTGTTGATTTGGAAAAAAAATATTGTCAATGTGGGGAATTTTAAAATTAAGGACTCCCTTACTCACATGTTATTGCCGTCATCATTCATCGGAACATGAATAAACTCTCATATTATGAGCATTATTTTTATTCACAAAATTGAATGACATTTACATGATCATATTTACCCTTGTCCAAGCAAGGAGTTTTGCCTAGAGGCGTAAACAACATTATAGTTTTATGTCCCCGTAGCCTTGTGCAGCACGGTAGGCGAAAGAAGGCACAGATTGAGTCGAGACACAACGGGAAGGTAAAACTCAAATGCAACCACTGCTAACAACTTGATCATAATCGAAAGACTTGTAGAATGCCCAGCCCCAGGTTCTTGAGTTATTGATACATGTATGCAGGAATATTCTGCTTGAAGTATATATTGTGTAAGCAGGGAAGTGGATCTATATATTTTGTATCTAGTACAACGATAGTATTGTAAAAAAATTAGTTGTGGTTATGTTGTCACTTCCAGAGGTATTCCAATAGTATGATATATTTCAGCTTGTTTAATTCAATGTAAGCAGAATATGATCATAGATCAGTCCACAATACACGAATATTTTTTGTCAAAAGATTAGTATAAATTTTGAGATTAAATAAAGATAAAAATATAAAATATACAAATACATAAAGAATAAATATAAAGGAAGAAATATAAAACAATAAATAAATAATTAGAGTTTAATGATTAAAATTATAAGAAAAAAATAGAATAGAAAGTAAAATAAATAATTATGAGGTGATGGTGTGCAAGTAATCGAATTGTGTTATGCATTGTGTATTTTGGGGTTTTCCAGATGTTGTCCGATACTACGATATATTTAAACATGTTTCAAGTTTAAATAAGTGTAAGCCTGTGTTGATCATGTGGGATCGGTGGCGTCGATAGAGGGGGGGGCGGGTAAATATCGACTCGTAAATTTGCTCGGAATCTTGTCGTTTGTTTGTTTGTTATTTCTATCAAGAGAGTTAGTATGCAGTGGAATAATAAATAAGAACGAAAAGACACAACAATAACGTACGGGATTTACTTGGTTCCCAATCCCCCATGGTCAGTACGTCCAAGGCCGAATTATGGGAAGCGCCCGTCCACTAGTGGTCTCCTTTTCGGAAGTTTTCCAGAGGCGGAGAAATCCGTCTTATAGTTTAAGTACAAGCACAATAATAATAATAAATTACAACTTATAAATAAATGCAAACCAAACAAAAGATGACCATCCCGACCAATTCGGAACTCCGAAGCGTCGCGCACTTTCTCCTGGAGCCTCCTTGGTCACATAGTTTCGTCTTAGCACTTTTTCTTTGTAGAAAATGAGTAATCGGATGTGAGGGTTGATGTCCTGAAAACACGAACCCCCTTTCATATACTGCATGATGGGACCTTGACGTACGGCTAGAGAGGGGTGAATAGTCGATCACCCACTTCGATTGCGATTTTCTTCCTACAATATTAGCGTGCACAAGCGGAAATACTAATAACACAAATAAACACAAATGCTAACACAAACCGTTTACGTGGTTCAGAGATAAGGCTCCTACTCCACGGCTGTCCGTAAGATGGACTATCCCGATCCGTCGGTGGATGAGTCCCCGGAAGACCTCTGGCTAGCTCTTGTCGCTCCTTGTGGGTGGAGAAATCTCGCCACAAACTCTTGACAATACCTGAGCACTAGAAGACTACTAATAAGCTCTAACCAAGCTTTTTTCGTCAAGAACTCTCAGCCAAAACTGAGCTCTCTTAAATAGAGCTCTTTGCTGAAATGACCATTACCAGTCAATTGGTCAAGCACCAATCGACTGGTCCCACTTGGATTCGAACATTATAGCCCAACGTTTGAATTCCAGCCGTCATCAGTCGACTGGTCCTTGGATCAGTCGACTGATCTTTCTGTGGACTTCATCAGTCGACTGATCCAAGCATCAGTCGACTGGTCCACCCCTAAACCTAAGATTTCCCTTCCCGAGTACATTTCTCTCAACACTCGAACCCTAGGATTTCCGGAGTACACTTCTCTCAGCACTCGAACCCTCACGACTTAGCTGACTCTTCATCCAGCAGCCTCGATCTGTTGTCTTCAAGCCTTCTTCGACTTTGGCTCTCGTCCCTCGGATGCATGCAAGCCCACGGCTCGTCTCCCCATGTCATCCTTCACGTATGCCTCGAAGTTCGATTCTCTCTGCTCATCGTCCCTGCTTTGTCCACAGTCCCTCGGATGCATACAAGCCCACAGCTTGTCTCCTCACACCATCCTTCACCAGACCCGAAGTCGTCCAGCTAAGTCCATATGTATCCTACAAATCTGCACACTCAAATACACACATCAAACACAAGGGTGAATCTAACTTAAACTCTTTGCCCAAACATCAAAACACATGGTCACTCCGGATCATAGATTGCCCCAACAATCTCCTCCTTTTTGATGTTTGACAATACATTTAAATTAGGGAAAACAAATAGCAAATACAATGCTAAGAACCATTTGGACTTACGTTGCCAAGGCTTCACCTTGGACTTATACCGCCAATGCGTATGCAATGCAAACATGCATGGATCCTATCACAAGGCATCCCCACACATAAACATCCCCAATGAGTTTAGGACTTTTACCAAACCGGACTTTTTAAGACCTCTCCAAGGCTCCCCCTATATTGGACTTACAAAGGTTTTTTAAGAACCTTCCCAAGGTTCCCCTTTTGCCACCAAATGAGCAACAATGCTCCCCCTTTACCTAAGCTCCCCCTTGACCTAGGATTTCTTGCAAAGACGTGTTTGGTTTCCCACTTAAATCTAACACTTCTCGCCCTTTGCCACACATCAAAAAAGACTCCAACAATTTCCCTCTTATTAGACCCTTTGACTTCTAATGATCATAAACACAGTGTATTAACCTCCCATAAGATTATAGACTTGTTTTACATCATTACGACACTTGTCGATTGCTGAAAAATAATTTCAGCCTGTATCAGTCGACTGCCCTCTGAACCAGTCGACTGGTATCCTGAAAATCCCATTTTCAACATTTCTGACCCAATTTCAGAAATGCACCAGAAATTTCATAAATCTCCAAAAATTTTCAAATTTTATGGAGAAGTTTATGGTACCCGTGTCTACTTGGGAAAAATACATTCAAACATGTATCTATCACCAATCTCAAGATTGACATAAAACTCAAAACTAGCTAAATGGTTCAATTGAACATTGACCTAAAGTCCTAGTTTTGACCTTCTCTTGATGTCTCCGCCCATACCAAACCATAATACATCCCTAGCATTTGTTTGTATGACATCTACACATCAAAAATTAACTTTCATGCTATATGACCCCAATATCATATTTTCATGCATGAAACTCAAACTCATTGTACCAAATCCCTAGGATTGAGACTTTAAACTCATCTCCACATCCTTTGGCACACTCCACTCATCTAGATTTCTGAGAGAAATCCTCCCGGGCTCCATAGACCATGGGTCACAACTTGACTCCTAGAGCTCCCCCTTGAGCTCTTAGCCTTAGCCACCTCCCTAGGTGACTCACTTATAAACACAAGGCCACACTGGTGTACCTCCAGTGACTTTTGGCCTACTTTCTTAACCATGGACCCCTTGTCCTTAGTTAAGACTTTCTTCTTGCTTTTAAATGGACTCCCCTTGCCATTTTTGGACTTCCCCTTGCTATAGTCATATTACACCCTTGCATATGACTTCTCCATAGCGTTGGAGATCTTAGATCGGTATCCTAACCTCGATCTATCATTGTTGAGTTTTTGACCACCCAACACCATACCTACCCCCTTAGATCCAATAGTGAATCTATCTAGGGTCAAACTCGATCCAGCCAGCGAACTCACCAGAACTCACAAGTGGTCAAACTCGATCCAGCCGGCGAACTCAGCACAAGGATAAAAACCAACATCCCAGGCTCCTGGGATGTTAGGGGCGCCTGGGAGCAATGAGGCGCTTGGGATGGGCTCCCTCAACCCCTTGAGGGTGCCCTCCACATAGGGCACTGGGTTGATGGGGGCGCTCGGGAAGCCCTTTCCTAGTACCTTGTTCTCTTACGTTTACTCTCCTATCTTGCCTCCAACTCCCGGTTCCTGCAAGACAAACAAACACAAGACAAAAAAATAATCCTAAGCCTTAATGATTGCCAGTTACAACTGTCTGCTTCTGACTTTGGATTTCAAATGAAATCCTAGGTCGAACCGATGCCTACTATTCCCTTTTTCGGGGAATGCGTCCTCACCTACTCCACTTTGGAGAAGTTACCCTTTGCCAACCGGGACCTCCGGTTGGACTTTTACTCAGCCTCCGAGACTCCTGGATCTCGAGATGTTCGATCCTCGACCCGTCTCTACTTCTGTCCGTAGTCCTCGATCGGCTAAGTCTTTTGCCCAATCCTCGACCAGGACTTCGTGCCCAATTCCTCGAACCAGGACTTCGTGCCCAATTCCTCGAACTAGGACTTTGTGCTCAATCCGCGACCAGGACTTCGTGCTCAATTCCTTGAACTAGGACTTCGTGCCCAACCCTCGGCCATGTCTTCGTGCCCAGCTTCACTCACCGGGACTTCGTCCACCTAGCATTACTTACTAGGACCTAGCTTCACTCACCAGAATTTCGTCCACCTAGCTTCACTCACTAGGACCCAGCTTCACTCACCAGGATTTCGTGCCTCGATAAGGACTACTTTGCTAGTCATCTTAATCCTGACTGAACTTCTTTCTGCCAAACATCGAGTCCTGTTTGACTCAGTCCAGATATGTTTAATCACTCTGCCAAACATATCTATTTAATTTTTTTTAAAAATAAATTTCTTGGTTTATATTCTTTCCCAATCTGACACAATCCTAGGAAACCTTGTTTACTACAAGGAAAACTTTCCTATGTGACTTGGAGATTTCGCCAAACTCAAGTAATTTTTCAAAGGTTTTCAAAGATGTTCAAAAGTCAAAAAGATTTTGAAAAAAAATATTTTGAAAAATGATAATATTGTATTTTCAAAAAAATAAAGTGCTTTTGACAAGATAGTATTTTTTTGAAAATACAGTATTTTAAAATTTTTAATAGTTTTTTTTAATTTGAACTCCCCCTAAATCTGACACAGTCCTAGGAAGCTTGTTGATCACAAGTTAAACTTCCTCTGAGTTTTAGGGTTTGATTCAAATGAAAAAAAAAATTACATAATATTATTTTTTTCAAAGTTAATGTAATCAAAAGACAAATTGTTCAATTGATTGGGACTCCCCCTAAGTCTGACACAATCTTAGGAATCCTTGTAGATCATAAGAAAAAATTTTTATGTGTCTTTAGAGTTTATCCAAATCATAAGAGTATTATTTAGAAGAGCATTTTGAAAAAAAAAATATAATAATTTTTAAAGAAGCATTTTTCGAAAAAAAAAAACATTTTGAAAGACATGATAAATTTTTAAAGTAATATTTTGCAAAAATATTTTTTCGAACAAAAATTATTTTGAAAGAGATAATAATTTTTGAAAAAAAATAGTTTTTCAAAAATAATTTTTCAACAGAAATATTTGAAAACACAATAAAAACTCACTCCCCCTGAACTTGACACCTTCTGGCTATCCTTGTTAACTACAAGGAACTCTACCTAAGTATCTTAAGGGACTTTAGTGTTGACCTAGAGGGTTTGTATCTAAGTGTAGGTCAAATAATTATTAAAAAGGTATATAATTTTTGAAATCTATTTATAAATACACTCAATCACACATGAAATTCATTAAAATATTATTATGTTTAATTACTATTTTGAAAATAAATTTTTTAAAAAATATGCTATGAGTTTTAAAAAATATTTATCAATTAATTAGTCTTTATCATTTCACTCATTCTAAGTATCACAGTACAGACAAGCATGGTAGCATTATGGGTGTTTGTGAGATACTTGATTAATTTTTCTCAATTTAATTTATAGACTATTTGACCTTGAGTTAGATTCAAGTTTAACAAGTAGTAATTTAAAAGTAAATTTTAATAATTGGCTTCCAGGTCTTGGCGAGGCACAGGTGCCTTCTTGGATTTCTGAACAACCCTTTCCTTAGACAGCACAAGAACAGTTGATTCGAGATACACCCTTTTCTTGGGTCCTCGACCTCCCAAATAGTTCTTTTGTAAGACCTCAGGTCTAAAATATGTTCAATAATTGGGATCAAGAAGAACATAATTTTATCTTCCATGGGAAAAAACTCAAATTCACAAAAATAGATATTTCATTGATTCTAGGCCTACCCGACACTGGAGAGATAATCCAACATTATTTAAACGAAGCCTCCAACCCACTGTACAAGCAGTATTTCTAAGAGTCTGGTTGTTTTGCCAAGCATTTGGAGAAACTCATAATGAAGTCAAGATCCAATGACAAGCTCTATTGTCAATTTTATCTACTGTATTTTTTTGCCACTGTTCTGTTTTGTGGTAGTAGCAACGTAGTTAGAATTCCTGTGCTCTCACTGATTGACTGCGTAGATGATTTTGACAACCTAGCTACGTATAATTAGTGCAATGTCATGTACAATTTCATGACCCCTCAGTTGGAAGCCATTGGGTTGGAGGTTACATTGAGGTCAAAATCACATGTAGATGATTCAATGCAAACGGCCAAGGCCCCCTTGCTCAAGGGATTTTCAAATATTTTGTTTGTAAGTAAGAGTACATATAGCTGCTCATATATTTTCTGATGGATATTATTTAGTCAATATAATCATTTTGTAGGTATGGGTGAGTGAGCACATCAGTATTGCTACTCCATATCATCCTGATAGATTACCAAGAATCCTTCGATGGAGTTGGTCTAATTATCATGTTGACACTGTGAAAAAGGTGATGGACCGTCTGAGTTCAGATAAAATTGTTGTTGATTTAGTTCTGGTAGAGTCAGAGCTAGATTTATATCTCACTACTCTCCTCCAACTCAAGCACATGAGGTGTTTGGCCAAGGATCTTCACAGCAAGCAGCAGAAGGAAGCCTACAGACCTTAGATATAGAAAGCTGTAGTCAGTGTATGGAAAAGGGAGAACAAATTGAGATATTACAGCAACAATTATCTATTGATGTTAAACGTTTGGAGGATGTTAAAAATGAGATGGCAACGACCATAAGTGAGAAGGAGGGTCTCCTAACATCAAATGATATAATAATTGCTGAGTAGGATTCCCAGCTTAAAGATAAAGATGTTCAAATAAGAGAACTTCTTGAGGCACTAAAGCAATCGAGTGGCAATGCTGCAGTTGGGAAAAAATTATTATCTACAAAAGACAAAATCATAGAAAATGCCAAGAAGAAAATCAAATGCTCCAAAAACAATTGGAAAGCAAAGGCTCAGTTGACGTTGAGCCACTACCAACAAATTTTGGACAAGGGCCTAAAAGGAAGAGAACTGAGAGAAAACAAGCATACGAAGGCAAAGGCAAAGGCAAAGAGATTGTTGAGGATGAGGATGTAAATGAAGAACCTCCTGCCCCATCAATGACTGAAATCACAACTAAAACCGCAAAATCCGATCAACAAGCAGATAAAAGTAAAGCAATTCAAAAGCTCAAAAATAAAATCTTGAAGAATGTCAGGGCATTTTTAAGGAGAATAAAGATGCTGAGATTGCAGAAATATTAGTAAAGCTTATTAAATTAAAGTGAGTTAGTTGCTATCGTGATTGCATAATAATGTAAAACAATGATGATTCTTGCCATTCAATAATAATATTTAATAAATCTCTTGTTATTAAATTTCTTATCTTTTGTTTATGTAGGTTTTCGATGTATCCAATATAATCCAACGATACATTCTTATTAGATATGCAATCTTTTTTTACTATATTTAATTGGAATGACTACACCAATGGGATTGCATAAATACATACTGAACAATTTTAGTAAACGAGGCCAAAACCTCTAACTCACCATACCACCGCTCCATATTCTGTGGGGTGGGGTTGGATTTAAATAAATGAGCACATTATTTTGTTGCTTTTTTCTAGGATTTAGTCCACTAACAGTTTTCTCTGAAAACATAGGATATGTGTGATGTGATGCACGCTGAAGCATTAGAACAAACAGTTACAACTAATACAGATAACTCAATTAAATATATCATCTGTCCTATAAATAATGCAGATAATCATTGACATCTTTTGGTGATAGACCTAGAGGAAGGTAATATAGTTCATTATAATTCTCTCGGCACCACGGAAAGCTACACTGCTAAGTTTGAGAAAATTGTAAGTTTTATATTTTATATATAAACCATTACAAGTAGTTTTCAGCATGTATTTTTTACTAATGTCATTTGTGTGTAGGTGACATTTTTCAAGAATATGAACTGGTCATATTACATCATATGGAATAAAGGATTGCCTTCTATCTCGGGGAATGACTATAATAAACTGAAGTACAAGACCCTACCCAATGCAGATCATAAGTAATTTTTTTTTGTTCATTAAAATATAATCTTTGATGGTTCCTGTAATATGCTAACCACAATTTAAATATTAATTTTTTAGGATGGATTGTGCTTTTTTTATGATGCGCTATGCTAAAAGTTTAGTGTTTCAGAGATCAACTGATTTTACCCAAAGCGAAATGAAACCTTGTCGATTTAAGGTTGGATATAAAATTATGACAGACAAATTCTGGAAGGGTAATCTGTAATTATTTTTTGTGGATACAATGCATTTGTAATTGTTGTGTATATATTGTATATTTATAGTTATAATATATGTAATCTGTAATTGTTTTGTATACAATCCGTTTGAAATCAATGGAACCTTGCTTTCGATCCACGTTGTTGTGTAATCTGTAATATGTAATCTGTAATTGTTGTGCATATGTGTAATCTGTATATATAATCTGTAATCTGTAATATTAATTATTTATTATTTATAGGATATCTTTTATATAATTGTACATGTTCTGACAAAATATTATTTTATTGAAATACTCAAGTATGATCAACACATGCTTACATTTGTTTAAACTTAAAACAAGTTTAAATGTATCGTATTATCGGATAACATCTGGAAAGCCCTTAAATACACAATGCATAGCAAAATTCAATTCCTGTAAACCATCAACTCATAATTTCAGAATTTGTTACAATAGAGTTTTGTAGGTCCTCAGTGGGTTTCGGTGGAAACCCACTGATGGACCTATGATATTTGGATTTCTCAATACTCGATATCACTAGTTAGGGTTGAGCTAGGAGATGATATTTGTGATATCTAAACTTAGTTCTAATGAATATTAATGAAGTTCTCATACCGTATCAATTACACAGAACAATGTAGCATCAGTTGGAAACAGTTGGCTTATTTTTATCTCTTATCCTTATCTCTTTATTTTGCTTATCTTTATATTTTATTATCTATCTTAATTATTTTTTACATTTAAAATTTATTTTATTTGAATTATATTTATTTCTTATATTTTTGCTCTATAAACTATATGTTTTTATTCATATTTTATATTTCTTCCTTTATAGTCGTATTTTTTTATATCTTAATTTCAATTATAAGTTTTTATGGTGTCCAAACTTATATTTTGTATTTCTTTCTTTATAATTTAATTTTCTTATCTTTATATCTTATTATCTATCTTAGTTTTTTTTCCATATTTATAATTTTATTTTAATATCTTTTTTTTATTTCTTATATTTAACATCTATAACCACTAATTATTTATTTATAGTTAATATATTTTATATTTATTTTTTCATATTTTTTTATCTCTTTATATATTTTCTAAATCTTTATCTATATTTTTATATTATACATATTTATTTATAATTTGGAAAAAAATATTCCTATTTTGGTTAGCAGAGGGCCTGAAATCCTCTATTTTAAGCCCATGTTGAGCTTGAAATCAGAGGATTTCAAACCCAACGTGGGCTCATATTTTTTTCCATTTTAAAATATTTTTAATAATATTTAATCATGATTTATTAAATTAATTATTTATAGGATAATTGTTTATATAATTCCATATAAAATATTATTTTATTGAAATACTCAGGTATGATCAACACATTCTTACATTTATTTAAACTTGAAATAAGTTTAAATGTATCATATTATCGGACAATATCTGGAAAGCCCCTAAATACACAATGTATAGCAAAATTCGATTCCTTACAGACTATCAACTCGTAATTTCAGAATTTGTTGCAATAGGAGTTTTGTAGGTCCATTAGTGGGTTTCGGTGGAAACCCACTGATGCACCTAGAATATTTGGATTTCTTAATACTCGATATCACTAGTTATGGTTGAGTTAGGAGATGGTATTTGTGGTGTCTTAACTTAGTTCTAATGAATATCAATGAAGTTCTCATACCTTGTCAGTTGACACAGAACAATGTAGCAACTGGAGTTGAATAAACATCACATAATTATTTTTCTTAACATACAATTATATAAATGTGACAAAACAACACAATTATTTTTTTTTTACAACATAGGATGTTTTTTACAATACAATAGATAATTAATCATATGTTTTACAGAACATATGCCTCAGAAATAAAAGTGTTACATCAAATCTCATTTTTGTCATGTCTCCTTGTTTGAAGTCCATCTTCTCATCGTATAGGAGATATCAATGTATTTATCACAAAAAGGCACAGTTCACGCTGAAAATAAAATTAGCAATTTTAATTTTCATATTTTTTATAAAATATTTTTCAATTGAAACTCTTCCTCATTTACTTACCTAGCTTCTTATTGTGGACAATTTACTCTAACGGAGCCTCATTGGTCCAAGGGATGATGACTTTCTAGATATAGATGAATAGACGCATGAATTTAAAATTCACTATCAACGAGAATTTATACTAAATGATTAACATATAATTGAATAATAGTTACTCACCGCTGAGTCAAATTCATATTTATATTTACGACCACTAGCAAGAGAATTGAAATAATTGAAAGTCATTGATTTTATATCCACCGACAACAAGTGAAAGTGTGCATTATCACTGCACAAAAGTATTAAAATGTATCTAAACCCTTCATCTTTCATATCTGTTTTCATCACTTGTTGCAGGCCAAACTTTCTTGAGGATCTTATTGATGTCTAAAAATATGCACTGACAAAATTATTAATAACCAAATCATAAAATTATTTCTACTATAATATATATTCTAAATTCATTTAGATTCCTTACTGTGAAGAAGGTTGAACAATATATTGACTTGTTGTATGACCTACACATGCGGATGCTCCCCTAAATAGAATTTTACAATAGACATCAATTACCTCGCCTTTTGTAAAAACCTCTCCATTCAGAACAGATAAGAATGAATGCATATTCAAACCAAATGGTGCATCCTCCCAAATTAATTGAGTTATAAACCTGCAAAGTTAATCGATAAGATAATATATTAAAGAAAAAGATATATTAAATAAACTATGTGTCTAGCTTACTTTAGGTTCTCCAATTTATTTAGCAGGTAGGCTACATCTTCATCTTGATTTTTGTTCTTTGAAGTCATAAAATGCTTCTTCACAAACTATGTCCATAAATATAAAAAAATAATTAATGACCAAAATCAACTTAATTTACCTATTTTACATGCAAGTAAATCACACACAGCAATGTCTTATTTTCTCATTTTATAGAGTTCAACGATCCTATTTGTTTCCTCCTCTATGTCTTTTCAGACTTGACTTCCATTATAGTAATGGTTTCTCTTTCTTCATCCATATCATCCTCACTAATTTTTCTTTTTCCCTTGTCCATAAAAACAAGTTCTTATTTAGATTTTTTACCCTCTACATCTGATATTTGTTTCTTGCTTCGCTTCCCCTTAGGTAATAGCTGGTGTCATAATGGACTGTCAATTGGAGTATCCTGTAATCATACCGACTTCGGTCACGTCCTCTCCTTCTCCTTGTTCTACAAGTTACTGGTTCAGAAAGAGGATCGACTATAGGATAGCTTGATTGAGCCTCCATGTCTTTTTTTCAATTATTGCAAGTAATTCTTTAATCCTTTCATTCAAACACATGTTCTCCGCTGATAACTCCTTGATTCGGTTGTCTTTAAGAATGTAGTCACCACATTCTTTACTACTTTGTCTTACAGTTTCTGTGTCATCTCCTTTGATGTCTCCATTGGGCGTGGAATGTCATCACCGATATCAAGGTTCTCAAACAATATTTTTCATTTTGATTAGGAATTATTTCAATCATAACTGTCAATTAACAAGTACACAAATTAACAACTCCATATCAAACTAACATAGGTCACGGTTTAGAATAATTACCTCTTCAGGTGAGAGTCGGTCGACAAAGGCCCTCACCTTACTAATATTCGAAAGAATATTCCTCCACTTATTTATTCGGGGTCCTTCAACATTGTATGGTTTTTGAATTGGAACATGCTCCAAAAATCATACCTATATCAAGTGTTACATACAAATACATAAATGATAGCAAAATATTATAAAATTTAACATCAAAATTATACTCACTGCCAAAAGACCAGCAAATCCCTTTAGGTAAGGGAGGGTGGTGCTGGTGTGGTATCTCTGAGTTGATGAAAATAAGTCCCAATCTTAGGTAATTGTGGAGACAAAAATTGATGGATGACTTCAACCCAGTTGAATCTAGCAAGATTATCATAATCATCTACTATATCAATAAGACCTAGAGGGACCTTATATGTACTAGACGAAAATAAGACACAAATAAATATATACAAAATATAGAATTTACATACTAATACAACATCATCCTCTGATTCAACACTTTTGGCATAATATTTAAGTAACTTCTCAATTCTTATTCTGGTAGGTTGTTTTTCTTTTGAGAAGTAAGTAAGATAAAGGTCACCCGATGCTTTACTTGAATTAATAAGGGCCGAAACACCTCGGTCCGCTATACCCAGTAACAAAGCAACATCTCGTATGATGAACGCAACTGGTATACCTGAAATATTTAAAATATTTAGTTATATGTAGAAGATAGACCCAATATGATTTGATATCAGGCCCACGTGGGCCTGAAATGAAATATTTTCATGCCTAACATGGGCTTGAACTTAAATAGTTTCAGGCCTATTGAGGGTCTGAAATGATTTCATTTCAGGCTCTCGTTGGACCTGAAATGATTTCACTTTAAGCCCTCGGTAGGCTTGAAATTAAATCGCTGAAATGAGTCTAAAATGAAATCATTTCGGACCCTCGGTAGGCCTGAAATTAAATCACTAAAATAGGTCTGAAATTAAATCATTTCAGGTCATCTTTATCTCTATTTTATCTTACTATAGTTCGTGTTTACAATTCATAACTAAAAGATATACCTGAGAATCTAAAAGCTTGCAAAGTTGTAATTTTCAAATATATTAACCAAAATTTTACGAATATGCTATAATTCTTGTATGTCAAAGAAAACATTAAAGAGAAACTCTTTGATTTTCGCAATGTGTCGATCATGTAAAATTTGAAATGCTTAAAAAAATTATTAAAGTGACCTAAAACACTACACCAATGTAATTTTTATCCAAAGTCATCTGAAATCTATAGGTTATAAACATTATAAATTTATTAAGAACCAAACCCAAACATTTTCAGATTTGCAAAATCAAGATGAAATTTTTTATAAACATGCCCAGAAACAGTATTGTTTTGACCTAATCAGCTCGCTAATATACCTTGGTGGATAATCCTAAGGAAGAAGAGGTTGAAACACCCACAGACTTTTTTCGTCATTATGAAAATAAAGCAGTGCAGAAACCCTAACCCCTACTCTGGAGAGTGTCGATCAGTGTAGACTTTCACGCAAACCCTTAAAGTCGCCTGAGGGACACACGAACAGACTTGCCTAGGGTTTTGGTTGGGGGGAGGGATTGGGGGATGAAGCTTGCGACTATAACACAGTTAGGGCGCCCACATAGGTATCATTTTTCGGCAATGACAAGTAGGTTGTCATGCGCTGAGAGAGAAAGAAGAAAATGGAGAAATACATGGGGCATCCGAACAACACTTTTTTATTTTAAAATGAAAATTCTGAAAAAAAATGGTTTAGATGTCTCGAAAAATTAATTAAGAAAAAAATTATTGACGTGAAAGGGATATAAAAGAAAGAAGATAATTTTTGATAGTGTCCTTTAAAAAAAAAACTAAATTTTAAAATATTTTTTGATAATTTTGATTTCTTATGGTACGTCGTTAAACGGGCGTACGGGTAAAATCTCGAATTATCAATTGAATTGGACAGATAGTATGTTCGATTAACACGCGCCCACGCCACGCGCCTTCGTTCACGTGCAGTGCGCGTGAGCTGAGCCCTTTCTAAATCTTAAAACCATGGCGTGCATCCCGGTGCCTCCGTTGCCCTCGATCTCGTCGAAATCCCTGCGAGTTTTTTTTTTTCGGGTGTCTCGAACACTGAAGAGGTGCGAATTTTGATTTGCTTCCCTTTTCTGTTTCATGTTCCTTGTTGATTCGGTCTGTCGTTTTTCCTCCTCCGTTCTCGATTTTTTTTCTTTCCTCGATCGAGCGATTGATTTCTTCTTATGGCTGCTCTGATACCGAACGAATGATGCGCGCAGAGTAGGATCCGGGATTTTGGTCTCGCGCCATGGACGAAGTGCTCTCCGATACCACAGTAAGGTTTCGAGTTCCATCTTAGAAAAAATTGTGATCGAATCTACTGTTCTCGTTTGTCTAACGTTGATCTTGTCGTCTTGGTAAAAAGTAGCGATGATCTATTGATTGCGTAATTGTTTGATTACTCTGTATTGGCTGCCCATGACTATATGCAAAATTATCAACAAAACTAGATTGAGCCGACAAGTATAAATTTTTTTCTTGGGCATATAGTGGTTTAGACAAGTAAGCATTTAGAATGCTGAATCACTGGTGCCCAACAAAAAATTGTCATAAAAATGTTAGTTTTCATCGAGATCATTCTTCCTTAATCAACTAAGCTTCTATTTTGTAATGATTGCCAAATAATGCACTTCTCGTTTGCAAATGCTGCATTTAGTTGCATAAATGTATTACCTTGTTTAGACTTGTGTCTTTATACTCAATTTAGGGGGTGTAAATCATGCCCTATCCAAACTAGGCTCATAGAGAGGCAAGATTTGTTCAACACATGTGGTTTATACTTAGAGCATCTCCAATGCAAGGTTTTTGGAGAGGTTTGTGAAACAAAAACGTTGAACAAAAAAGCTCGAACCATTGTAGACGTGACGTTTGAGATTTTTAGTTTAAGAGCAATAGTGAAAATTCAAACATGCTTTTTTCTGAAATTAGCCATGTGAGTGGAGCTATTAATTAATTAACAATGAGGTTTGAGGTTTGTAGGGAGGTTTTTTTTTATGTGGAGAGAGTAGCAGGTTTTTATGCTTATGATGTGGCATATTGGAAATTATAAAAAACTTATTTAGAGCTCTAACTATTGGAGATGCCCTAATGTCAGACTAAATAAGCACAATAAATGAAACTAAAACACATACCTTTGATGCCACACTGTAAAATACCATGCAATCATCCCAATGACCAACCTGCAATTGGAGTTTAAAAACTCTAAATTATGAGCAAATATGCAAAGTCGGTTAACCCAAGCAATTAATAATAATCATAGTTATCTACATTCATCAATGATATAGCAAATTATTATCATCCTTTAATCAAGCACATTATTCTCTTAATTCATTCGCCTTTAGCTTCACATTTTTTTTTAATACAACCGATCACTTGGTTGACCACTTTAATCTCTATTATTGACCATGTTTAACACTGGAGGGAAAATGACATTATTCCTAACTTACGGAGTGAAATTGGAAAACAAACAAATTTTGTGAGGTGAAGTTACATTCCCCCTTTATTGAATAACTAAGCTACAATGTAATATTAAGATTTTTGAGAAAGTAACTATAAGTATCCCAGGTTAGTTTTAATGTCAATCAATCGAGTTAAGTTAGCATCTGTGTTTGATGTCTTGTATCTAAGTGTGTAGGGATTTAGGAATACAAGAAGTCAAGGGAAGATGCAGCGAGCGAGAAGAATGGCACGGGAAGGGAGTCGACGGGTTCTGTGTATCCGAAGGACGAGGAGCTGTGGAAGAGTGGCGAGATCGGATGTGCTAGGCGCATCCAAGGGACGAGCAGCCGGGAGGAAGTCTGCTCGAGGAAGGTTGGAGTTGGGTTTAGGTGAGCTCAACTTCGGACGGCCGAACCATCACCCAAACGTCTGAAGAAGAAAATGGTCAACTTCGTAAGTTGACCATTCCAGACGCCTAGAAAGGTGCCCAGACTAGGTGACCACCTCAGCAGGAGTCGTTGTCGAAATGAATTAGGACTGGGTGGTCACCTCCAAGCGGTCGGATCGCTTCCAGGGACCCGGAATGCCCGAAGTCAATAGGAGTGTTAAGCGAACCGTTGCCAAGTGGATCATCGAGTCCAGGCGCCCCTATTGCTTCCATCGCCTGGAATGTGTCACGTCAGCAAACAGTCACTTCGTCCTTCGAGCATAATGACTATAAATAGGCTCTGATGCTCGAGGTTTAGCAATAGCACTTTGTGTTTCATTTCCATATTCTGTACTTTCATGACTACTACTTTCAAACGCTGTAAGGGGTTACTCCACCTCTGATCATTGTCGAAGAAGGAGCTTAATAGTGCACTTTATATTGTCTTGGATTAGCAACCATACAAGTTGTAAACTAAGTAAATCCGTTGTCTCCTTACTTTTATGCATTACTTTTAATGTTAATTAGTGTGCCCTTGCTAAGATAGAAGCAAGAGAAGTTAATTGTATTTGAAGGCTATGCACCCCCCTCTAGTCGGTCAACCCGATCTTCCAGTGGCAAGACATGATCACTCTTTCTACAGACATCTGCTCTCCCTTATTTCCTATGCAACTTTGTTCTTTAAGGGCAGTGGCAAGATGCCATTTCAGGTGAATGAGCCTTTCATGGTAACACATACAGTAGTGGTCTTTCACCCTTTTTCCCCTGCCTCCTGCCTCCTGCCTCCTGCCTCTGTAATCTGTTTATACCTTGTGCATTTCATTAGAAACATAGATTATTGTCCAGATTTTTCTTGGATCCATCCCAAAAGAATCATCTTATTGCATTCTGATTTCTGTGATTTTGGCTATCTTTTTGCGAATCTTGATGTATTTTCCACTTCTTGCCAGACCTGCAAGTTTTCCTCTAGTTTCTGTTCAATATCTTATTTCCCAATAAAATTGGATTAGCCTTGGCCAATTTGATTACAAGCACTTAAAACAGTCTGATAAAAGGTCTCAAATTTTTTCATGATTTGATTTCCAAACAGCCGTTTTGAATACACAAGCTGTATTCATTGTCAATAACGAGTTGGGCCTAGATTTGTTTAGTATTTTTTTAATCATTCCAGCTTGAGCTTTTGTTATTAAAACCAAACATAAACAAATTGTTGCCCGAATTGATTATTGAGCTGGCCCATAAATGATGTTTGGTTACTTTCCAACCCTCTCACATTGTTTAGTTTAAATTCATTAAAGTATCTCAGAAGCAATAATTGTTGAACATGAATCCATATCACAACAATACCAAGATAAAGCTAAGTAAATCTACACCAACAGTTTCACTATAAAAAAATGTCCAAGATGTTCTGTAAGTTGTAACTATCAACTGATCCGTTTATTATATACACAAATACCTCAAATAATTTTATCTGACATATCGTGTGTCTCTTTGTTGAGCATTTATCATCAATATTGTACTATGTTAATGTGTTCTATATATGTGGAACCAAGGTCCTGAATATTTTATGCAATAATGCAAGTGGTATACATTCAAATCATGGCATAGTGCATATATATCTTACAGGTTCAATACCATCGATCCTCTCTGCAATATCATTCTTTTGGGGTGCATGAGGATCGATGGTGGATGTCCTAGAGAGGAAGGATTGATGGTGGATGAGGAACTATCATATGAATTTTAGAATGCTTTTTCAATGAGAAAGGCCTCCCATTCCATAGTAGTCGTCTATAAAGTAAGAAAGTAGTTGAAGCCAAGCTTTGAGAAGATGTAACTTGGATGCCAAATCTCAGGATATGCTAAAGAAAAGGATGAAAAAACAGGTTATGGATATTAGGAGGGAATGAAGGATGAACATATATTCCTTATTGACAAGACAAATATTCAAGATGTTGAAGACCATCTTTTGTAGGTTCTGGAGGTTAAATGTCTTTTAAAAAAATGGATAAACCAGTTAACAGGCGAACCTGGGGCAACTGGCTCGGTCCCACGGAAGTTTCCATCGGCTACAAGGTAAATCGGCCGCTGCATCGTAGCCCCGTGATTTACCTCCTTCATATTAGCTTGGGACAGGTTGGCGGGGTGTTGGGGGCGAGCGAATTGTCTTTTGCCACTTTGCCACCTGGAGGTTAAATGTCTTAGATGACTATGAATTGAAGTGCAGAAGAGTCATCCACCATGCATGTGCAACCATAGTTGATTAGATAGGATCCTCTAGACTCTTGCTCAAGGGTCATCCACCATGCACGTGCAACCATAGTTGATTAGATACGATCCTCTAGACTCTTGCTCATCTTGACACAAGCGAAATTCCCAATAAAAGTCATAGAACAGTTTAGTAGCTTAGAGAATTTGCTAACAGATAGCAAGTTTAAAGAAAATTTTGGTATGTAGAGAAACGAAGAAAGTTGAAAGAATGGTGTAAGAATACCCTCACCGCTATGAGTAGATGAGACTGACTATCTGCTAGGACAGCGTTGATATAACTTTATGACCAGAGAAAAAGGAGATTTTTCCGTATATATTAGATGTGAGATTTGGTAATATGCGTCATGTAAGCAATAGAGTCACCTCAATGGATGAGGATAACATAGATTGAAAAATGTATTCTGAGTGGTCTTCCACTGTAGAAAACATTATATTCCTCGAGAGAGTCAACTGCCAAAAAAAATCATCGCGAGGCATTTTAGAAGTGGAGGTCAAGGATTCAGACATCTAGACGATTGGAGGCAGCCGCAGCCCAAATATTTGCACAAAGAAGACCAATTTATGCTGTGGTTGGAAGAACAGAAGAATGTGTCTGATCTGGCAGAACAATCATGATTTGTTTGGTAACGAAGAACAAGCAACGAAGAACGAGCATATCAACAGACCTGGGGAAGAAATGGAAGATGCAGAATGCTGGAACTGAAGAGATCTCCAACAAATCAGAATGGAATAAAACAAAACTAGCAAATCCAGTAATGTTTCTGGAGGAAATTAGGCATGTTTTTTCTTTCTAAAGATCCAGCAGAACATGAAGACAAAACTGGACTGCAGGTTGACCTCCAAGGATTCACATCTGCAAATGGAGTCAGGAATGTTTCCGATGGTGGAGGTGAGCAGAACCTCCGATGGAGCAGAAAGAGGTGATCCCAAGGAGGAATGTGCAAATCTATTGTTTAGTGGTTCCAGATGCTCGATTGCTTTTAAGCATCCAGTAGGTGCACTTGGAAGAAAAGGGGTTTGCTGATGCAGAATAGGAAGGACAGAGGCAGATATTTACTGGCCTTCCAACCAAGAGAACGCTGCTCATGCAGCTAGTACAGGTTAATGGGGAGGACGAAGAAACCCTGCTCTGCTACCATGCAGAGTTTAGACATTACTTATTATGGTTATATCCTCAATCAATATAACTCTTGGCTCTAGAAGTTTATAAGTTTTTCTAACTCAATATCATTTCTTCTCTCTTCATTTGAATCAAGTTGTGATTATTTAATTTGTATTAGGCCACATGAGCAGACTCTAGAATTTTAATTGAGATAAGTTGGCCCTATAAAATTTTCAGAATCAATACCTCTTCATGTCATGACTATTGAAGGTGTACTTCCCAAAACTTAACAAAGTCAATATGTCCGTCCTCTCCACGCACTAGCCATAACATCCGGGCTAGTAGTCTCCGTGATTTATCTCCTCCGTGTTGGTCCTGGGACGAGTTGGCGAAGGCGTTAGGGACGAGCGAATCGCTTTGCTAGTATTGAAGGTGTACGTCCCAGGAGTGTACTTTTTTTTTTTGGTTTTAATCATCAAATAACCATTCCTTGTTGCATTAGTTGAATGACCCCGTTTCATTGATTATGTTTCTTATTAACCTACACTAGATTATGTATGTCTTCTGCATGCCTTAAGATACATATTGAACGGAACCAATAGATCAGCTCAATAGAATGTGCCAATTGGAGACTGGTCCTGTCACGAAGCGAGGTGGAAGTCTCAAGGGTCAGATGATCTCCCGAGTGCCACGAGCTCTGCTTACCGGGCTCTGACCTGGCTATGACCGCATCTCAACGGTACACCCGTAAGCCTTAAGCCTCTTAGTTCTGAGTGGTTGTTGGGCGGTTGCATCCTTTCTGCTCTTTTCTTTTTTGGTAGAGGCAAGCCTCGTTTTTGTAATAAGTCTTATCTTGAATGCGAACATTTTCCAACCTTTTCCATTTCTATGCTTGTGTGTTTGTTGGCAACGTGTTGGGAGTTCGGGCGTGGGCTCGAATTCGTACTTTCCGTTGTGCGGTCAGCTTGAGCAAGCTATCGACAGAGCTAACCCAAGCACCCTGACCTCGCTCAAGTTTCTGCTAAGGCATGGTCCCTGAACGGTGCAGCCACTCGGGTGCCTTAGTTGTTTTGGGATCGGCTTCTATGTGGGGGATATCGATCACCCTGCTGCTTGAGGTTACTCGCTCATTTATTGAGAGCTGGTATGCTCGGTCGGATCTTACCCAGGGAGCGTGGGTCACCATGCGTCCGACTGGGAGCCGAGCCGAGGGGTTCATGGGAGCATGCCCACTTATAACTCGTGAGAGCGAGAGTCTGGCTTCTCGGTCGGAGGTATCCCAGGGAGAGTGGGCCGCCACGGATCCGACTGGGAGCCAAGACAAGGGGTTTGTGGGAGTATGCCCACTTATAACTCGCGAGAGCGAGAGTCTGGCTTCTCGGTTGGAGGTATCCCAGGGAACGTGGGCCGCTCCGTGTCCGACTGAGAGCCGAGCCAAGGGGTCCGTGGGAGCATGCCCACTTATAACTCGCGAGAGTGAGAGTCTGGCTTCTCGGTCGGAGGTATCCCAAGGAGCGTGGGCCGCCTCGCGTCCGACTGGGAGCTGAGCCGAGGGGTTCATGGGAGCATGACCACTTATAACTCACGAGAGCGAGAGTTTGGAGCGCTTTGCCATTTGTCCGAGAAGGCGAGTCTTCCACTATTCTTGTGGGGTTACATAGTACAAATATTTTAATAATCTGTTGGGCGTGAGCCTCCTCGGGCCAGCCCGCCTGAAACATATGTACTCCTCCTCGGATGGCGTTTTGTCGATTGGCCTGTTACTCGTCCATTCCGTCGGACTCGATCTGCTCCCCGGCCGGGAACAAGCTACGAGCTATTGTGGGATCGCGTCCGGGTTCTTCAGTTGGGACGATGGTTCGGCTTCCCCTACCTGGGCCTTGCCCCAGGGAGACTTGGCTTCCTCGCAGTTGCGCGGTTGTGTCAAGGGCTCGACCCCAATCGAACTAACGGCATTCCTCCATGTCGTGGGTGTGGCTATGATGAAATGCGCAGTAGGGCCTTCAGCGGGTCGGCGGACACCCTTGAGCCACTTGTTGCACTTGTCGGCGTTCTGTCTCCGCCCGGTTGGTGGGCCCCCGTGGGTTGCGCATGGGACCGCCCGTCGGTCGGCTAGATTGAGCGGGACTCGGGAGTGGCGTGTTGGCTGGATCCTTCTTTCGAGCGGCCTGTGCCTCTTCCAAATTGATGTATTTGACAACCTTTCCCTGCAGGCTGTCGAAGTCCTTTGGCGGTTTCCTGATAAGCGAGCGGAAAAAGTCTCCCTCTTGCAATCCTTAGGAGAATGCGCTGATCAATACCTCAGGCGCGGCGGTTGGCACATCCAGTGCCACCACGTTAAATATTTTGATGTAAGCTCGGAGCGACTCCTTAAGGCCCTGCTTTAGGGCAAACAAGTTGATACTTGTCTTATGGTGCCTTCGGCTGCTAGTGAAGTGCTGGAGGAATGTCCTCCTGAGCTCGCCGAAACCGGCTATCGACCCGTTGGGGAGTTGTCCGAATCATCGCTGAGTGGGTCCAGAGAGCGTGGTTAGGAACGCTCTGCATTTCACGTCCTCAGGGTACTGATGGAGCAGGGCTGTACTTTCAAACTTCATGAGATGCTCCTCAGGGTCGGTGGCTCCAGCATTCTCGGGCATGGTGAAGAACCGGAGATGTTTAGGCACCGGATCCTCCAGGATCCACGCAGAGAAGGGTTTGCGCATCCGGGCGGCTGGCGGCACATCGGCTGGGGCCTTCCCCTTTTCGAGGCGCGGCCTACGCGTCCAGCTGGATGTGGACATTTCTGCTGGCTCGGGCTCAGGCTTATCTTCCCGACCCCGACCAAGAGCGGCGGGGAAGGGGACCGAGCCTCCTTTGAGTGGGGCAACTCGTCTCCGTCCTCCAGAGGGGTCATGGGCCGATGGCCCAAGAAATCGAGCTGTCGGGCTACCAGCTTGCGATAGTTGTTGGAAGGCCCTTTGGGCCCGAGAGGTCCGTAAGAGCTCGTACTCCTTGGGTGTAACAATCATCATGACCCGGTTGGGCGCTTCCAACGTACACTTCCGATCAGGCTAAGTGTCCCTCTTTCTAGTGCCAAATTTGATCTTGTCGCGAAGCGAGGTGGAAGTCCCAAGGGCCAGATGGTCTCCCGAGTGCCACGAGCTCTGCTGACCGGGCTCTAACCTGGCTATGACCCGCGATAAGATGGCCGTTAGCAAACCCGCCGGGGATTTTCCCCGGTCAGGCTCTCCGACGGTCAAGTCAGTATCCGCAGGGTATATAGTAGATCAAAGGAAATGCAGGAGAGTAAAGTAGAGTGTAATTGCGCATACCTGCGGAATGAGGAGGGGAGGGGCTTATATAGCCGGGGGAGCTGACAACCCCTGTCCGTGTCGACGAGATAGGGGTATGATGTCTGTCAGCTAATAGGAGAGCACTTAGAGATACCGCGGCATGGCGCGGGGTGCTCGGATGGTACAATCGTACCGAGTCTGCCGGATAACCGCGAGGTGCGTCATAAATTATCATAAATAGGTAAGGCATGCATTACTCCGACGTCAGGGTCGTTCCCCGGATGCACTGATGTAGGGCGGCGTAGGGGAGAGCTAGTCCGAAGACCGAGTATCGACCAGTGGGTCCGAGTGTTATGGACCGGGTCGGGTCATGTCCAGGGAGTGTGGGCCGTCACGCGTCAGACTGGGAGCTGAGAGATATAAGGTACGCCCTGAGTCGGGGATTTATTGATCTATGTCTGCCTTGCCATGTTTCGGGTCTATTAGTTATCCGGTCGATGGAGTGATGAGGACTGAATTGCCCGACTCAGATCTGGGTCGGGAAAATGGGCTTGGGGGACCGAGTTAGGGGGCGCTCGGGCTCGACCCGCCCGATCCCGCCCGGGGTCGGTCGATTAGTGCTTCGGGAGGGTTCCTGGTTCGGGAACTCCACAGGTGAGACCTTCGTCGACCCTTCTGTTAGGTCTTTGTGGCGCTAGGCTGGCTGGCTGAGATGGTCATGCTATCCGTAAGCAAGGTCGGGATCAGAAACCAAAATGGTATGACTGTACGCTCCTATGGGGCCTCATAAACTTCTCTCTAGTACATCTATGTAGAATTTGCTCGTCTACATAATTCATGACCTGTCAAATAATGATCGTATTTTACTATGGATTTTTAACATTTCTGCGTTTGTATCCTATTCGCAATGTTTTTTTTTCAATTAACATATATACAATTTAAAAAACCCTTCTAAAATTTCCTTTTTGCTCTTGTTACGTCCATTTCCACATGATGTTTACTCTTGATTCAATTTCTCATAGATTCATTTGAGAGTACTACTTCATGAAACGGTCCCTCATTTGAACTAAATATCATCTTATCGACAGGGCAATGTAATCAGGGAGAAGGTAGCTGATGGACTGAACCCGGGTTTAGTGGTCTTGCTTGTTATCGGTGGACTTGTATTGTTATTTTTCGCTGGCAATTATGCACTCTATACTTACGCACAGAAAACCCTTCCGCCCAGGATAAAAAAGCCCTTATCCAAAAAGAAGATAAAGAGGGAAAGACTCAGGCGGGGGGTCAGTGCCCCTGGAGAATAAACATGTCCACTAAATGAAGTGAGAGAACCCTATCGATTGTGTTAGGTTCGACTGAATTTTTGTTGTGGTTGCGGGTAACCTTTTGATTTTCCTGTTCAACTGGCGTAGGCCTAAATTAGCCATGTCTGTTTGATGAGCTGTTGTAGTTTAACTAGTCATCTCCCTAGTAATTGTTAAAATATTTACTATAAAAGCTTAAACTATTTCTAGGATTTATTGGATAGATCGGTTTCTGTGTTTTTTCTTTTCAGTTGATAATTCATATTACACAGTCTGACTATTACTGTTGGGTTCTCGACGAGGATATCAACCCTTGGGTTATGATGTAGTGGAAGGATAATTAATTGTCATTTCGGATATTCACAGTTTAATTCCTAGTTATAACATATTTTATAAGAAACTTTCCTCTGAATGGGATACAAATTCTATGATATTGGGTTTTTAGATCATTTGTCGCGAACGCTTCCCGATTTATTCTGATGATCGATGAGAAATTTTTATGGAATCGGATTAGTCGTCCGAAATTTGATATTATCTGATCTCGTTAATTATTTTTTTCCCCACGAGGGATACCAGATGAGGAAGAAAAAAATGCCAAAAAGGAATTGCATGGAATTTAGATATTTAAGTTTTTGAATCGGTAAGTTTAAAAATAATTATTCTCATCCTTTGAAAATTTTTCATCTATGATGTTGATCAATTAGAAAGTGTTCGAACAGCAGTTGATGTACATAATTTGAATGAGACTCTGATTATCACATTATAATGAGTAGGTTGATAAAAAGAGACTCATATCTGTAAGTACCAACGTAACCAAATTATCTCACAAGTAGTTGAGGGCATGGCCCGGTACTTGGCTTATACAGATTAGAATCACATCTTATTTCTTACTCTTTAAACAAATAAGAGAATCATCAAGAAAAATACAAAAATTAGTGGTAGATTTGCGATCTGCAAGATCACCAACCCAATCAACATCAGAGTATGCATGCAACTCCAGAGATGAAGTAGAAGGAAATAAAAGACTTTGAAATTGAGTACTCTGAAGATACCTGATAATATGAAGAATGACAGCCCAATGAATTGTAGTTGGTATAACGCCCGAAAATTCTCGAAACTAATTTTAGAAGTATCTTAGAATTTATTCCAAATTTATGGATATTTTTATAGAATTTTTCCGTAAACGAAAGTGGCAAAAAGGGTTATAAACAAAAAATAACATAGGTGGGAATCGAACCCTTCACCTATGCTGTGAGAGACGAATGGGCGGACCAGCTACGCTGGTTTGTTTTTGTTGAAATAGATTGAGCGAAACAATAGATAAGGTATAATTAGGTAAATTCGCCCCCATAAGTATAAATAGATAATTAAGGAGAGAAGTTTTATTTTCCCTCAACTCAAATCCTTCCTCGCCCAAACCAGCCGCACGCCGCCCTCTTCTCTCCTCTCTTGGGCGAAACCACACCAAGCCTAGGGCTTTCCTCCGGTGGCCGACCAAGGCTCTCCTCCGAGAGATTTTCCGATATTCGGAATCCCCACGACGAGAGGAACGCGTGAGCGCGAAGAAATCTCTGAGACTCCGAGTTTCTCCGGAACCTCCGACGTCGTTCTTGGTTGTAAGTCCAAGATAACGAGGTAAGTACTGCTCACCTGCAGTAAGAGGCGGTTTTCCGCAAGAATTTTTCCTTAAAAGTTTTAAAAGAGATATTTACTTTTAGTTTAAGATTTTTGCGTGTGATCTTAGTTCATTATATGCTTATATATATTTGATAGAGTATCCTATGTGAGTTTAGGGTCTCAGAAATCTATAAGAAAAGAAAAGAAAGATAAAGAAAAAGAAAAGAGAAGGCCAAGGCCTTACGAAATCCCCAAAAGTCAAGACTTAGGGATTTGGGCACACAAGGTGTTCGATAAAATGTCAAGGCATTTAAAGATAAGAAAGAAAATAGAGAAAAGCTATTTTATTTTCTAAGGCCAGTACTCGACGTCCAAGGGCGTCGTTAAAGAAATCTAGGTGTCCAATTCCAAGGTCTTGGCCCTGGTAGACCAAGGTCTGCTCTATTAGGATTGGCGGCTCGCTACCCCAACCTTTTAGGGAACGCGCATAAGATGGTACTTACGTCTTAAGTGGATCCAAGTGAGTTATTATTTTCAAGTATATGCTTTAGCAAAGTTTTCTAAAATTTAAGGAAGTTTTCCTAAAAGTTAAAGAAAGATGTAAAGTTAAAGAATTGCTAAAGTTTCAAGTTAAGCCAAGAAAAAGTAAGCTAAGATGTATTAATGCTTGAGTATGCATGTTTTGAGTTATACATGTTTTAGTGTTTCTTTTAAGCATAAAAGTATCTCATGTGATTTCACATTGTCTAAAAAGCATGCTTGCACATTTCGAGATTTTGTGAGCTAGATAGTACTTGCTAAGCTTTATGCTTATTAGTTGCATTTCCTCTTACTGCAGATAAAGGTAAAGGCAAGCAATTCTGAAGGAAGGCGACGAGGCGGTGCTGAGTGACGTGTGTGTGGTGGCTGACCTTGGAGAGATCCTTGGGATGAGACAGTTTAGCTTATTTGAAATGCATGTTTAAGATTTCCAAATTCCAAGTTATTGTGTTATGGAGTTTATTAAACATTTATGCTTCGGATAGTTTTACATGCTCAATTTTGTAGGATGCAGATTCCATGTCATTTCAATTAGTATGCATACTTTTGTGAATGCACTAGATGAGCAAGGGCATGAGTAGTTTAGCATGTTGATACATTGAATTTTAGACTTATTCTTGAGCTCATTATTCCCTTTTGGACTAAGTCCTAATTGTGCTTAAATTGCTTGTAAATTCGGTAGAAAAGTAAGATTTACATTCTATGAAGTTCTAGAAATGTTATAGAATCTGATAAGTGGAGTTGGATAGGTAGAAATGCTTAGGAGTTATTTGATGCATGTGCCAAGATGTTGTTAGTAAACTTTTGAATTAAGTTTTCATTGCTTTAAATATGTTTAGAAAAGTTACATTCATATTCCATAATGCTTTAGTAATGTTATAGAGCCTTGTGTGATGAGTTTAAATGCATGACTATTAAAGTTAGAATATCATTCTTAGATAGATTTAAATACAAAAAAAAAAGTAAGAAAGTTCCGCATTTTTAGTCGTGCACAAAAGTCAAGAAGTAGACAAGTAACGGTCCGTCTAAGGTAGAGAAGGCGGGTCGCTACAGTTGGTATCAGAGCAGTTCCCATTCTCCAGCATCACACACACATCAGCATCAACCTTGTCGTCTTCAAGTAAGAAAGTTTTAAGTTTCAGTTTTCTATTGCTCCTTTACTTAATTGCAGTATAGAGAAATACTTAAGTACTTACTCATATGTGCATAGAACAAGGAAGCATGTTTAATACCTTGGTATCACGGAATCATGTTTAATCCCTAGAATGGATATTAGGTTACTAAGTAAGAAGGCAAGTTTATACCTAGAGATGTAGTAGTGATTTCTTGTTCCCTTATGCATTATTAGATGGCAAGAAGAGGCCGAGCTCCTAATGCAAGGGACAGAACTCCAGTTCAAGATAACGATGAGCCTGGCACAGAACAGCCAAACCTGATGGCAGTCATTGCTCAAATGCAAGCTCAGATTTCATAGCAACAGAAGACCATCGCCACACTGATGGCAAATCAGCACCCAGTGCCCCCTACACCACCCACAGCAGGAGTGGAAACTCCAGTGGTGGCTGAAGTTCCACCAGTCACACAGGAGACCCCTACCGTGAATCGAAGACAAGAAGCATACCTCGTCCAGTGGCAGAGGCTGAAACCTGAAGGCTTCTCAGGCACGACTGAGCCCTGGGATGCCCAGGCTTGGTTCAAGACTTTAGAGAGCACAATGGAGCTTCTTGACTGGCCAGAAGTCGAGAAGGTCAAATGTGTCTCCTTCTGCCTAACTGGAGATGCTCGTATGTGGTGGGAGCGGGTCAAGAGTAAGAGGATAGTCAACCAGATGAGCTGGACAGATTTCGAGCAAGAGTTCTATGAGGAGTTCGTCCACATGCGGGTTACCAACAAGCACTACGAGGACTTCATGGAGTTCAGACAAGGTAACCTACCAGTGGGAGAAGCAGTCGCGAAGTTCAACAGACTAGCTCGTCTCTGTCCAGAGCTAGTCAGCACAGAGAAGGAGCGAGTCAGACTGATGCTCCGCATGCTGAACCCTGAAATAGCACTCAACGTGAACAGCGGGACGCACCGACCCCAGACCAGCGAGGAGTTGGTCAGTAGTGCTCTAATCTCAGAGCACTATCTGAATAGCATCAAGGCACAACAAACACAGCAGAAGCCAGTCCTGATTGAGAACAAGACAACAGGAGGCCAGAAGCCTCAGCCAAATAACCAGAACTGGAAGAACAAGAACCACAAAAGGAAGCAGTGGCCTGGCAGCCAAAAAGGAAACCCAGAGAACAAGCAAGCTAGGTATCCACCTTGTCCTAAGTGTGGGAGGACCCATCCAGGAGCATGCCTTTTGGGTGTAACTGGATGCTACTCATGTGGACAAGAGGGACACAGATCCAAAGACTGCCCAAACAAGTTTAAGGTACTTCCTCAGCAGTCCGTACAGTATGGAGGCAAGCCTCAGTTACATTACATGCCTACTATACTGGAGGGACCTCAGATCAGTCAGGGAGGGTTGGAGGCAGCACCAATTTCAACCAATGCCAGAGTCTTTTCTCTCACAAAGGAAGAAGCTGCCAGCGCCTCCACGGTCGTAACAGGTCAAATAGTTATTTTTCAGCATTTAGCTACTACACTGTTTGACACTGGGGCGACCCATTCTTTCGTATCAGTACCTTTTGCTAGTAAGTTACAGGTGCCTGCAGAGAGTTGGGAGTCCAGATTCCTGACAACTCTCCCCTCAGGGGAAATCATGGAATCCACCCAGAGGTTCCGGGCTGTGTCAATCAAGATTTCAGACCGAGAGCTATATGTCGATCTAATAGTCCTTGCGATGCAAGACTTCGACGTCATACTGGGCATGGATTTCCTCAGTAAGTACAGCGCTTCAGTGGACTGTCGACGGAGGAAGGTGGTTTTCAGTCCAGAAGGAGAACCACCGTTTGAATTTCAAGGAGCCCCAAGGAGGAAGACTCAGAAATTCCTCTCAGCCTTGACCGCCCACCAGATGCTAGAGCAAGGGTGTGCTGGTTTTCTTGCACACGTAGTGGACTCAGAAGCAAAGAAAGAACTCAAGCAGGAGGATGTACGGGTAGTCTGCGAATATCCAGAAGTGTTTCTAGAAGAACTACCTGGACTACCTCCCAATAGGGAAGTGGAATTCGAGATCGAGCTAGTACCGGGTACCGGTCCGGTCTCGAAGGCCCCATATCGTATGTCTCCAGCAGAGTTGAAGGAATTACAAGAGCAACTCCAGGAGCTACTAGACAAGGGCTTCATTCGCCCGAGTCATTCACCCTGGGGAGCCCCTGTACTTTTCGTCAAGAAGAAGGATGGGTCTATGCGTCTGTCAATAGACTACAGAGCGCTGAACAAGGTAACCATCAAGAACAAGTACCCCCTTCCTAGAATAGATGATTTGTTTGATCAACTCAAAGGGGCTACGGTGTTCTCGAAGATAGATCTGCATTCTGGGTATCATCAGCTAAAGGTTAAAGAAAGTGACATCCCCAGGACGGCCTTCAGGACAAGATACGGCCACTACGAATTTGTAGTGATGCCTTTTGGAGTAACCAATGCTCCAGCAGTCTTCATGGAGCTGATGAACCACATCTTCAGGGAGTATCTCGATAAATTCGTCATTGTATTTATTGACGATATTCTCATATACTCACAGACTCCAGAGGACCATGCTACACACTTGAGGGTAGTGCTGCAGATCCTTCAGCAGGAGAAGCTCTATGCAAAATTCTCAAAATGTGAGTTTTGGCTAGATCAGGTGGCCTTCCTAGGTCACATTGTATCCAAAGAAGGCATTCAAGTTGATCCAGCCAAGATAGAAGCAGTCAGCAACTGGTGTAGACCCAAGAATGCCAGTGAAATCAGAAGCTTCTTAGGCCTGGCAGGATATTATAGAAAATTTGTGGAGGACTTTTCCAGAATAGCCTCTCCACTCACAGCCCTGACCAGAAAGAATCAGAAGTTTGAGTGGTCAGATAAATGCGAGCACAGCTTCCTAGAACTGAAGAAAAGATTGACTAGTGCTCCCATCCTGACTGTTCCAGAGAGTGACAAGGCCTTTGACATCTACAGTGACGCATCCAAGATGGGCCTTGGAGCTGTCCTCATGCAAGACGGTAAAGTAATAGCATATGCCTCCAGACAGCTCAAGGACTATGAGAAGAATTACCCTACTCACGACCTTGAGCTAGCAGCTGTGGTCTTTGCACTGAAGCTCTGGAGACACTACCTGTATGGAGTACAGTGCAGAATCTTCACAGACCATCAGAGTTTGAAGTACTTCTTCACTCAGAAGGAGCTGAATATGAGGCAGCGCAGGTGGCTATAGTTGGTCAAAGATTATGACTGTGAAATCCTCTACCACCCAGGTAAAGCTAATAAAGTGGCAGATGCACTGAGCAGAAAATCCTGTGCAGCACTGATGCCCCTATCATCACTGTCTCCACCACTTCAGAAAGAAATAAGAGATTTTGGAGTCGAGGTTATGGTTGGGCAATTTTCTGCATTGACCCTAGAGTCAACCCTGCTTATAGATATACAAGAAAAGCAAGATCAAGACCCAGAGATCCAGAAGATCAAGCAGGGGATCCAAGAGGCAGAAGATTCAGAGTTTCGAGTATCAGATAGTGGCATCCTCTATCTTGGAGACCGCTTTTGCGTCCCCAATGATGAGGAACTAAGAAAGAATATTTTAGAAGAAGCCCACAGTACCCCGTAGTCTATGCATCCTGGTTCTACCAAGATGTACCAAGATTTAAAGCAAATGTTCTGGTGGTCTGGACTCAAGCGAGACGTGGCCAGATATATCAGTACCTGCTTGACCTGCCAGAGAGTCAAAGCAGAGCACCAGAGACCAGGTGGAGTTCTGCAGCCTATTCAGATTCCAGAATGGAAATGGGAAGATATTTCCATGGATTTCATAGTGGGACTACCCAGAACAACGAATGGATATGATGCAATCTGGGTAATAGTAGACAGATTAACTAAGTCTGCCCACTTCCTAGCCATCAGGATCTCCTATTCCATGGAACAACTAGCTCAGTTATACCTCAAGGAGATCGTCAGACTACATGGAGTCCCTAAGACTATCATTTCAGATAGGGACAGTAGGTTCACTTCGCACTTCTGGGAGTGCGTACAGATAGCTCTAGGCACCAAACTGAAGTTTAGCACAGCTTTCCATCCTCAGACAGATGGTCAGACAGAGAGGGTTAATCAAGTACTAGAAGATATGCTCAGAGCTTGTGCTTTAGATTTCAAGGGCAGTTTGTGCAAATATTTGTGCTTAGCGGAATTTGCTTACAACAATAGTTATCAGGCCACTATCGGCATGGCACCCTATGAGGCTTTATATGGACGGAGGTGTAGATCTCCTATCTGCTGGTACGAGGGTGGTGAGAGGCAAGAGTTAGGCTTACAGACAGATCTTATAGATGATACCACCATAGCCATACAGCAGATCCGCCAGAGAATAGAAACAGCTCAAAGCCGCCAGAAGAGCTATGTTGATACACGGCGCAGACCATTAGAATTTGAAGTTGGGGATACAGTGTTCCTCAAAGTGGCTCCCATGAAGGGAGTAATGCGTTTTGGGAAGAAGGGCAAGCCAAGTCCCAGATATGTAGGACCATACCCCATCACTAGAAGAGTTGGCAAAGTAGCTTATGAGTTGGAGCTACCTCAGGAGATGTCAGCTATCCACAACGTATTTCATGTTTCTATGCTGAAGAAGCATATCCCAGATGCCACCCAGGTAATAGAGCCACGGACGGTACAAGTTCGCGAAGATCTCAGTTATGATAGTCGGCCTATTCAGATAATAGACCGAGCAGTTAAGAAATTGCGAAACAAGGAGGTACCATTAGTGAAAGTCGTATGGCAAAATCACAGAGTAGAAGAGGCAACATGGGAACCAGAGGACAGCATGAGGCAGAAATACCCGGAGTTGTTTAAAGTTCGAGGACGAACTTTTTATAAGGTATGGGGGATTGTAACGCCCGAAAATTCTCGAAACTAATTTTAGAAGTATCTTAGAATTTATTCCAAATTTATGGATATTTTTATAGAATTTTTCCGTAAACGAAAGTGGCAAAAAGGGTTATAAACAAAAAATCTCATAGGTGGGAATCGAACCCTTCACCTACGCTGTGAGAGACAAATGGGCGGACCAACTGCGCTGGTTTGTTTTTGTTGAAATAGATTGAGCGAAACAATAGATAAGGTATAATTAGGTAAATTCGCCCCCATAAGTATAAATAGATAATTAAGGAGAGAAGTTTTATTTTCCCTCAACTCAAATCCTTCCTCGCCCAAACCAGCCGCACGCCGCCCTCTTCTCTCCTCTCTTGGGCGAAACCACACCAAGCCTAGGGCTTTCCTCCGGTGGCCGGCCAAGGCTCTCCTCCGAGAGATTTTCCGATATTCGGAATCCCCACGACGAGAGGAACGCGTGAGCGTGAAGAAATCTCCGAGACTCCGAGTTTCTCCGGAACCTCCGACGCCGTTCTTGGTTGTAAGTCCAAGATATCGAGGTAAGTACTGCTCACCTGCAGTAAGAGGCGGTTTTCCGCAAGAATTTTTCCTTAAAAGTTTTAAAAGAGATATTTACTTTTAGTTTAAGATTTTTGCGTGTGAGTTTAGGGTCTCAGAAATCTATAAGAAAAGAAAAGAAAGATAAATAAAAAGAAAAGAGAAGGCCAAGGCCTTACAAAATCCCCAAAAGTCAAGACTTAGGGATTTGGGCACACAAGGTGTTCGATAAAATGTCAAGGCATTTAAAGATAAGAAAGAAAATAGAGAAAAACTATTTTATTTTCTAAGGCCAGTACCCGGCGTCCAAGGGTGTCGTTAAAGAAATCCAGGTGTCCAATTCCAAGGTCTTGGCCCTGGTAGACCAAGGTCTGCTCTATTAGGATTGGCGGCTCGCTACCCCAACCTTTTAGGGAACGCGCATAAGATGGTACTTACGTCTTAAGTTGATCCAAGTGAGTTATTATTTTCAAGTATATGCTTTAGCAAAGTTTTCTAAAATTTAAGGAAGTTTTCCTAAAAGTTAAAGAAAGATGTAAAGTTAAAGAATTGCTAAAGTTTCATGTTAAGCCAAGAAAAAGTGAGCTAAGATGTATTAATGCTTGAGTATGCATGTTTTGAGTTATACATGTTTTAGTGTTTCTTTTAAGCATAAAAGTATCTCATGTGATTTCACATTGTCTAAAAAGCATGCTTGCACATTTCGAGATTTTGTGAGCTAGATAGTACTTGCTAAGCTTTATGCTTATTAGTTGCATTTCCTCTTACTGCAGATAAAGGTAAAGGCAAGCAATTCTGAAGGAAGGCGACGAGGCGGTGCTGAGTGACGTGTGTGTGGTGGCTGACCTTGGAGAGATCCTTGGGATGAGACAGTTTAGCTTATTTGAAATGCATGTTTAAGATTTCCAAATTCCAAGTTATTGTGTTATGGAGTTTATTAAACATTTATGCTTCGGATAGTTTTACATGCTCAATTTTGTAGGATGCAGATTCCATGTCATTTCAATTAGTATGCATACTTTTGTGAATGCACTAGATGAGCAAGGGCATGAGTAGTTTAGCATGTTGATACATTGAATTTTAGACTTATTCTTGAGCTCATTATTCCCTTTTGGACTAAGTCCTAATTGTGCTTAAATTGCTTGTAAATTCGGTAGAAAAGTAAGATTTACATTCTATGAAGTTCTAGAAATGTTATAGAATCTGATAAGTGGAGTTGGATAGGTAGAAATGCTTAGGAGTTATTTGATGCATGTGCCAAGATGTTGTTAGTCCCCTTTTGAATTAAGTTTTCATTGCTTTAAATATGCTTAGAAAAGTTACATTCATATTCCATAATGCTTTAGTAATGTTATAGAGCCTTGTGTGATGAGTTTAAATGCATGACTATTAAAGTTAGAATATCATTCTTAGATAGATTTAAATACAAAAAAAAAGTAAGAAAGTTCCGCATTTTTAGTCGTGCACAAAAGTCAAGAAGTAGACAAGTAATGGTCCGTCTAAGGTAGAGAAGGCGGGTCGCTACAGTTGGTGCAGTGACAAACTAGCTAACCACATAAACAACATGCACAATATCTGGACAAGTCACAGTAAGATAAACCATGCTCCCAACAATAGTTCGGTACAAACTAGGATCTGGCAAAGGTGATCCATCATGTGGAGAATACCGAGCATTAATTTCAATATCAGTATCAACAATTCTATTATCAGTAAGGCGTGCACGCTCAAACAGATCAGATGTATACTTTGATTGAGATAAAGATAACCTTTTGGAGAATATGCAACCTTAATGCCCAAAAAGTAGCATAACATACGCAAGTCTTTCATAGCAAAACAACGAGTCAACTCTGACTTCAAGGAAGTAATTCTATCAGAATCATTACTAGTAATAATCATGTCGACAACATATAACAATAAAAGAATACGACCTACACTCATATATTTAACAAACAATGTCGAATCATAATTACTAAGATGAAAACCAAGTAAGTAATCACTATAGAAAATTTCTCAAATCAAACACGAGGTGCTTGTTTGTGATCATAAAGCGCTTTACGAAGTTTGCATACGTCGTAGAGTGGTGTGTTTTCCTAGTGGTAACAATATCAAATCCCATGTATGAGTCTGATGCAATGCAGCTAGTTCCTCAGCCATAGCTTTCTACCAAAGTGAGTTATAAACTGCTTCTCTATAGGAAATAGGCTCAGAAGGACAATAAACAGATGCAACAAATTAAGCAAAAGAACGAGAATAGCAAGGGTAAGCAAAATCTAGTAATTTAGTAGACTTACGAACATGAGTGGACTTACAATGGTGGAGAAAAAAAACATCCACAATCTTAAGAGATGATTGAGTAGTGGCAAAAGGAGGAGCACGTGGAGCAGATGTTTCAGGAACCAAAGTACTAGATTCGGTTAAGCTACCAGTAGGGGTTGTGTGTAAAGCTTCCTCAGTGTCAGTATTGAAAGGATCAATGCAAAACAAATCTGACTTTGTCATATTATGCGAACTAGCTAGAATAGAAAAGAATGGAATATGCTCAAGAAACACAATATGACGAGAGGCATATAATTTTTGACCAATGCCATAACCCAAAAAACACACAGAGACAATCGAAGGGCTAATTTATTGTGCTCGACATGCGGATAAAGAACAAAGCAAGTACAACCCAAAGAAAGGAATAGACAGGAGCATGACCATATAATTTTTCAAAAGGTGATAAGCCTGAATTATGTGAGATTGAAATTCTATTAATCACATGAGTAGCGGTAAGGATTGTTGCCTCCCAAAAGACACTAGGAACACTAAAAGACAATAAAAATAAATGAGCTATTTTAACAAAATGTCTATGTTTTCGTTCAACTACACCATTCTATTTAGAAGTATTTGTACACGAGGTTTGATAAATAGTACCATTAGAAGTAAGTAAATGTGAAAAATCATTCGAAGTGTATTCACCCACAGATCACAATGAAAGCACTTTATAACAACAGAATATTGAGTTTTTACAATAGCTTTAAAGTTATTGAAAATAGTAAGATAATCAAACCTATTTTTCATAAGATATATCCAAGAGTAACAAGTAAAATCATCGATAAATGAAACATAATATTGGGGATTGGTGCGCCGACTAGAGGGAGGGTGAATAGCTCGTTGCCTCCAATTCAATCGATTTCTTCCTATAAGTGTTAGCGTGCGCAAGCGAAAATATGAACTACAAATTGAAACAATGCTAACACCAAACTTTTACGTGATACGGAGATGATACTCCCACTCCACAGCTGTTCGTAATGTGGACGATCCTGATCCGTCGGTGGATGAGTCCCCGGAAGACCTCTGGCTAGCTTGCGTAGCTCCTTGTGGATGGAAAAACTTCACCACAACTCGCACAAGACTCCTGAGCACAAAGACTACTAATTGGCCTTTAACCAAAGCCAATTTCGTTAACCCTAGCCAGCCAAACCGAGCTCCCTTAAATAGAGCTTGCGGTTGAACTAGTCGTTACTAGTTGATTGGTGCCAACACCAGTCGACTGGAACATTACAGTCCAACATTCGAATTCCAACCGACACCAGTCGACTACATAGAAGATCAGTCAACTGATCTTTTTGTACCAACTACCAGTCGACTGCTATAAGCTGCAGTCGACTGCCCAAATCCTAAACCTAGGGTTTCCCTTCCCGAGTACAATTCACTCAGCACTCGGACCCTCATGACTCACCTGATTCTTCACTTAGCAGCCTCGACCTGTTGCCTTCAAGCCTTCTTCGACTTTGGCTTTCGTCCCTCGGATGCATACGAGCCCGCGGCTCATCCTCATGTCATCCTTCGCGTATGCCTCGAAATGTGCTTCCCTCGGCTCATCGTTCATGTTGGGACCGGATGCATGTTGACATGGATGCCGGTTCATAATTTTTAAATTTAATTACGTGCAGCGGAAGATTTAGCATAAATAATTTCTCAAATTATTTAACCACACATCTATCATGCAACCTTATATTGTGTGGACATGATCATATATTTAAAATTTTGCAGAAACGTAAACTAATTTACTTGTTACCTCTCGTAACTCGAAGAAAGGGACGAGATCCAACCGTAGCGTCCCTTGGAAGCTCCGCCTCTATTTGGGTCCACGCCGAGTTTTCTTCGGGATGACTTCGCAAAGCCACGAGTTTCGTGCCGACAAGAACTACTAGATTCTCCAAAGGCACGACAAGAATACCAAGAGAGAGATGGGAAGACTAACCACCAAACGAAGAACGGAATCAAGATTCCTAGAAGAAGGAAGGAGATGCGCCCGCTTCTTCTTCTTGCGACAACTTCTTGGTGGATGAAGCTCACGGCAACAAAGGGGTCCTCCTTTTAGGGCCGGCGGCACTAGAGGAGGGAGAGGGAGAGAAGGAGAGAGAGAGAGGGCTTATTCCTAGATCTCTTGGATTGAGAATCAAGCCTTGCCTTGGTTCCTTTATATAGTAGCCTCTCAACCGCCAAGTCTCCTTTTTATGGAATAAATTTTCATAAGAAATTTATCATATAAATTTTTCTATGAATTATTCCATCATGCCAAGTTTTTATCATAATTTAATTTATAATAAAAACAATCATGTCTCCCTTTTCTTTATGGAATAAAATTTCATAAGAAATTTATTATATAAATTTTTCTTATCATGGAAAATCAATTCATAATTGATTTTATAAAATAAAATAAACCATTCAAGTTTATTTTAATTTCCATGAAAATAATAAACCAAAATCTTGGTTTATAAAATTTATATTATCCATAATTTTATAAAACAAACCACGCTTGGTTTATTTTATAACTTGAACCAAACAACTTGGTTCTCCCTTTTGATGTGGCCGGCCAAACAAAGAGGGTGGGGACCCTCTTTGGCCGGCCAAACTCAAGCCAAGACCATACGAATTAAACTCATTTAATTCGTCCAATAAGTCTTCAAAAGACTTAGCCATTTTATGCTTCCGATGCGTCTCTGAAAAATTCAGATTCGACTTATCTCTCTTGATCGGAAAATCCAATTTTCAACTCGTTTTAAATCCCTCGGATTACTCGTAGTGCGTGTGACTAAATAGGCTTTCGATTTATGTTGGCCGTCTATAATTCATCAATTATAGAACGATCATGAGTGGCACCTAGTAGTACATCATGATCCCCAATTAATCGAAAGATCAACGGTTGACCTCAGAAATTATTCTGAAACCCTTCAGCAGCTCTAATGAATCGTGCCTCATTCCCTTCACCATCTTATACCCACTTGGTTCAGGACATGGTCTATGTGTGTCAGTCCCCACTAGGCTGACTACGTCACACCTAGCCCAAGTAACGTTCTCTCGTCCTATGGATTCTAATTACTCTCATGTATTTAAGAGATTCATACTCTGAACATGTCATGCTCTGGCCAGAGGCTTCGAGTAACAATCCGACGATAGGCCTTGGGTATACATCTCCTCGCAAGGAGTGGTGAATCCTTTGTAGGTTGTTCAAACATCTTCGGGCACTTCGGCTTATACCCAACCATCCTGGGTCCACACCTCCTTGGAGATGCTTGCTTAAGATGTTAAAGTATAAGTCTCCATGACCAAGATGACTTGAACACCGCAAGTCAAAGGAACATCGCACTTAAGCTGCAGTAAGAACTTCACTGACATGTCTATATGTAGACTACCATATGAAGTTTTACAGCCAGTCACTCCAATGAACTAGTTCCCTTAACTAGCATTCATGTTTATCTCCGGACATCCCAATGTCACCAGCCAGTGAGAATCAGCTGATTAGAGAATAACCCATGCTAGTCTCAACAGAATTGATAGTGTCCGTATTTATCAATTCATCGACTAGGGACAATTTCAATACTTCACAATTGCACATGTAGAGATAATCACTAGTTGTGAATTCATCACAAATTCTCTCATGCTGTGAATTGTATTGCGGACATTCAGTGAATGAGTTTAAGATCTCAATCAAATACACAAACATGTACACTCAAATAGTGAATATTCATTTATTAAAATAAATGATTACAATCATAAGGCGATTGCCTTAGGACACTTCTCTCATATTACTAACAAACTCCCACTTGGCCTAATGTCAATCGCTACGGTATCCAATACCACAGGCTCTTACATGACCCTCAAACTTGTTTTGAGGCAAGGCCTTAGTTAAAGGATCCGCTAAATTCCTTTCGGTGGGAATTTTCTCAATTTGTATATCATTCCTACTTATAATCTCTCTGATCAAATGATAGCGGCGAAGCACATGTTTGGATCGCTGATGAGACCTTGGTTCCTGAGCTTGTGCAATAGCTCCATTGTTGTCGCAGTAAACCGACACTGCTTCATCAAAGGTTGGAACCACACCAAGTTCTGAGACAAACTTTTTGATCCAGACTGCTTCCTTTGCTGCTTCCGAAGCTGCAATATATTCCGCTTCCGTGGTAGAATCCGCTACGGTGTCTTGTTTGGAACTCTTCCAACTTATTGCGCCTCCATTCAAAATAAATACGTATCCAGACTGAGATTTGGAGTCATCCTTATCTGTCTGGAAACTGGCATCTGTATACCCACGTATTACCATATCACCTTCTCCATATATTAGGAACACATCCTTAGTTCTTCTTAAGTACTTAAGGATTGTCTTGACAGCCGCCCAATGATCCATTCCTGGATCTGACTGGTATCTGCTTGTGACGCTCAGAGCATACGATACATCGGGCCTAGTACATAACATAGCATACATGATAGATCCTATCGCGGATGCATAAGGAATCTTATTCATGCAAATCCTCTCGTCTTCTGTGCGCGGACACATAGACTTTGAAAGGTTGATCCCATGCCTGATGGGAAGGTAACCTTTCTTGGATTCCGACATGCTAAACCTTTTTAGCACTCGGTCTATATATGTAGACTGCGAAAGACCAAGCAATCGTTTTGATCTATCTCTATAGATTCTAATCCCAAGGATATAGGTTGCTTCTCCCAGGTCTTTCATGGAGAAAGTTTTGGACAACCAAATTTTAACTGACTGTAAGACTGATATATCGTTTCCTATAAGTAATATGTCATCGACATATAACACTAGGAATACGACTGCACTCCCACTAACCTTCTTGTACACACAAGGTTCGTCAGGATTTTGTGAGAAATCAAACTCTTTGATTGTCTCATCAAAACGGATGTTCCAGCTCCTGGATGCTTGCTTTAGTCCATATATGGATCGTCGAAGCTTGCATACTTTGGTTTTATCAACCGATGTGAAACCTTCAGGTTGTATCATGTATACATCCTCAAGCAGGTTTCCATTAAGGAAAGCTGTTTTCACATCCATTTGCCATATCTCATAATCATAATGAGCTGCTATGGCCAGGAGCATCCGAATGGATTTAAGCATAGCTACTGGCGAATAGGTTTCGTCATAATCAATTCCTTGTTTCTGACGATATCCTTTTGCCACTAATCTAGCCTTAAAGGTAACAACATTACCTTCCATGTCGGTTTTCTTCTTGAAAACCCACTTGCACCCTATGGGCTTAATCCCTTCAGGTGGGTTAACCAAGTCCCATACTTGATTTTGGTACATGGAATCCATTTCCGACTTCATGGCTTCAAGCCATTTGTCCCTTTCTGAACTTTTCAGAACATCTTCATAACTGATAGGTTCGTCATCGCTAATGAGTAACACGTCGTTCGATTCACTTATGAGAAATCCGTATCTCTCTGGAATATTGCGTGTCCTATCAGACCTACGAAGAGGTGGTGTTGTTTTAGGTTCAACTGATAGCTCATCATCATGAGTTCTCCGTTGTGGGTCTTGACTAGGTGTCTCTGTAATGTCTATTGGAGTTCCTTGAACTTCTTCAAGTTCAATGTTACTCCCACTGTTTTCTTGTAAAAGAAATTCTTTTTCTAGAAATACAGCATGCCTTGAAACAAACACCTTTTGTTCCAAGGGATGATAGAATTGGTAACCCTTCGTTTCCTTAGGGTATCCAATAAATAGACATTTATCAGACTTAGCATCCAATTTGTCTGATACAGTCCGCTTCACATAAGCAGGACAACCCCATATTTTAAGGTGAGTTAAATGAGGTTTCTTACTATTCCACGTCTCATATGGAGTAGTAGAGACTACCTTGGTCGGGACTCTGTTTAGCAAGTAAACAGCTGTCTTAAGTGCATAGCCCCAAAAGGATTTTGGAAGAGTTGCATGATTCATCATAGATCTAACCATGTCCATCAAGGTTCGATTACGCCTCTCAGATACACCATTATGCTGTGGTGTATACGGCGGAGTCCATTGAGACAATATCCCATTGTCCCTAAGATAATCTTGAAACTCTTGACTTAAGTATTCACCACCCCGATCGGATCGAAGTATCTTAATACTTTTGCCAAGCTGTTTCTCTACTTCACTTCTGAACTCTTTGAATTTCTCAAAGGCTTCAGATTTGTGTTCATTAAGAACACATACCCGAATCGTGAGTGATCATCGATAAAGGTAATGAAGTAGCTATAGCCTCCTTGTGCAAGAGTTGACATTGGTCCACATACATCAGTATGTATTAGACCAAGCAATTCTCCCACTGGTTTACCTTTTCCGGAAAAGGGTAATTTGGCCATCTTGCCTTTTAAGCATGATTCGCATGTATCAAATGAACCGGGTTCAAATGATTCCAGAATTCCACATCGGTGTAATTTGGTCATGCGTTTCTTACTTACATGGCCAAGACGACAATGCCACGTATAGGAGTCTATTTGATTATCTATTCGAGCACGTTTGTTGCTAACTTCGATATTGAAAACGTCACCGGATAAATCTAACGTGTAGATACCATTGCACAAAGTTCCGGTCCCATAAAGAACACCATTTAAAGTTATGTAACAACAATTGTTACTAAAAGTTAAATGATAACCCTTTTCATTCAAGCATGAAATAGATACAATGTTCTTTATTAACGAAGGAACAAAATAACAATTATCCAATTCTAAGACACGTCCAGTAGGGAGCTTTAGCAAATATGTTCCGATGGCAACAGCAGCAATCTTTGCTCCATTTCCAACTCGCAAATTCGCTTCTCCCTTGACGAGTCTTCTTCTATTCCTTAGCCCCTGTATGTCATTACATATATGTGAGCTACACCCAGTATCAAGTACCCAGGTGTTGAGGAAATAGAGTGACATTCAATAACGAAGATACCTGAAGAGGATGGGGCATCGGATGCCTTCTTCTTCAAGGACTCAAGATAAACCTTGCAGTTTCTTCGCCAGTGACCCTCCTTGCCACAGTGATGGCAAGTGCCTTTTGGGTCTTTTCAGTCTTTTTGGCCTTTTTCTTCTTTCCCTTATTCTGTTCTTTGGCCTTCCTCTTAGAACCTTTCTTCGAGGAACCAACTAACAGTACCGTCTTCTGATCCTGCTTCACAGAAGGCTCTATAGTCTTCAGCAGGTTGAGCAACTCAGGAATGGTAGTCTCCAGCTTGTTCATCCGATAGTTCATCACAAATTGTGAATAACTTTTGGGCAAACAATGCAGAATTAAGTCAATACTTAGTTCATGATCCATTGTAAAACTGAGTGTGCCCAGTCGCTCAATGTACCCCAACATCTTCAACACAAACTGTGAGACAGAAATGCCTTCCTGCATCTTAGAGGTGAAAAGGAGTCTGGAGACCTCGAACCTTTCGGATCTCGCCTGCTCGTCAAATAACTCATGAAGATGGAAGATGATGGTATAAGCATCCATATGCTCATGCTGCTTTTGCAGCTCAGGTACCATAGCGGCTAGCATGATGCAACTCGCAAGTTCAGAATCGGTCACATGTTTCTGATAGGCCATTAATTGGTCTGGAGTTGCATCTTCTGGAGGACAGTTGGGAAGTTGATCTTCAAGGACATAAGCAAGCTTTTCTGCCTTGAGGACTATCCTCAGGTTTCGAAGCCAGTCCATGAAGTTTGGCCCAGTCAGTTTATTGGTGTCCAAAATGGAACGCAAATTTAGAAAAGACATGATCAAGTGATTATCCTAGAAATACAAATTGAGCTTATGTGAGAAGAATGATAAAGAATGCATCAACATACATTAATTAAATCTTATTTATTTTTTGAATTGAATAACCCTTTTTATCAATTCGGGAGATCGTAGGAACATCTCCAAATAGGTTGATATCCAACCATAGATAAGAACAACCATGGCTGTGGCTATCAAGTTATTCTTAGCTATGAAGGTAGGTAATTATACCGATTACATATCACATATATGTAACTACCACTTTATGCTATCAACTAATTGAATGTTTGGATAAATCATTGGGTTGTTAACTCATTAACAAGTATGCAACATTATACATAGCACCCAACTGCACCTCTCTTCACATCGACCTTGGCTGTGGCACAACAAATCGATGCTCCAAGCTTAAGGCTGACCCATTAATCAAGAAATAGTTTTAATATTGTTGGAGCTCATTCAACCGTTTAGTCAGGCTTGGATGTGTCCAACAACCAAAACTAAGGATTGACCTCTGACTCTAACTATATTAATCATAAACTAATTCCATGGTTTGAACATGTTGAGGTTCAAGCTGGGCATGGATGTGTCCATCAACCCAAACGAGAAACAAAACTCCGGTTCTAACCATATTAATGGAAGGTGTTGGCCTTAATATTTTGTAAGGGGTTTTGGGTCTCATCCTTTTCTTTCTAAGCACATTCATGACATTTAATTATGTCATGTACTAACGATTTCCTTAATAAAGTATGTATGCGACTTAATTTATCAAGTCTGATTACTTGAATTAGAAACCGGATTTCCTAATTCTAATTTCATACTTTATTTAAGGAATTGTTTTGGGAAATAATTTCCTAAATTGTCATAATCAATTTCGGAAATAATATGTTTAAGACTTTGATTTCTCTAAATCAAATCTTATTAAATTAAGAGACAGATTCCCTTAATTCAACCACATATTATTTTCATGAAAATCTTATTTAAGAAAACACTATAGGAAACAATTTTCCTAATTAATTTTGGAGACAACAATATGTAAGAGCATCACCTCTTAAATCAAATATGGAAATTAACGTTTGAGAATCAACTCAAAATTTCCAAGATTTGATTACATATTTTATTTATGGACAAATTAATTACAACAAATTATTTTCTTTGGGTGGCTCCCCGAGGCTCAGATATCCAAAGAAAAGAAATTTGTTGTAAATCTAATTTGGCTCGCTCCCCGAGACGTAGCCAAACTAAACATGACAATTTTATTCAAAATTGAAAATTAAATTACAACAACTAACTTTAAATTAGACGGCTCCCCGAGGCTCAATCCAAAATAAAGAATTTTGTTAATAATTTAAAACCAATTTGAATTTAATTGTCAATTAATATCCATAAATTTGACTAGACTTTCTTGAAAGAAAGTGCCCAAAATTGCGAGAATTCCATAATAGGTTTTCAGAATAATTGTATGTTTCTGGTACAAAGAAAACTTACATATTTCTAAAATTGGAAAATTTCCAAAATAGGAAATTTTCAAAATTGGACAGTTTCCAAAAATGGGAAGTTTTCATAATTATCATAAAATTTCAGAAACTAGGATATTTCAAAAGTTTGCGAAATTTTATGAGGATTTCCAAATTTTGAAATTCCTAAATCTAAAATTTATCATAATTGGAAAATTTCCATAATTGAAAATTTTTCCAAAATTGAGATCATGACAAACTTTTCCGCAAAACAATTATATGATTATGTCAAACACTAACCGGCTCTGATATCACTGTTGGGACTGAGTGCATGTTGACATGGATGCGGGATCGTAATTTTTAAATTTAATTACGTGCAGCGGAAGATTTAGCATAAATAATTTCTCAAATTATTTAACCACACATCTATCATGCAACCTTATGTTGTGTGGACATGATCATATATTTAAAATTTTGCAGAAACGTAAACTAATTTACTTGTTACCTCGCGTAACTCGAAGAAAGGGACGAGATTCAACCGTAGCGTCCCTTGGAAGCTCCGCCTCTATTTGGGTCCACGCCGAGTTTTCTTCGGGATGACTTCGCAAAGCCACGAGTTTCGTGCCGACAAGAACTACTACATTCTCCAAAGGCACGACAAGAATACCAAGAGAGAGATGGGAAGACTAACCACCAACGAAGAATGGAATCAAGATTCCGAGAAGAAGGAAGGAGATGCGCCCGCTTCTTCTTCTTCTTGCGACAACTTCTTGGTGGATGAAGCTCACGGCAACAAAGGGGTCCTCCTTTTAGGGCCGGCGGCACTAGAGGAGGGAGAGGGAGAGAAGGAGAGGGAGAGAGGGCTTATTCCTAGATCTCTTGGATTGAGAATCAAGCCTTGCTTTGGTTCCTTTATATATAGTAGCCTCTCAACCGCCAAGTCTCCTTTTTATGGAATAAATTTTCATAAGAAATTTATCATATAAATTTTTCTATGAATAATTCCATCATGCCAAGTTTTTATCATAATTTAATTTATAATAAAAATAATCATGTCTCCCTTTTCTTTATGGAATAAAATTTCATGAGAAATTTATTGTATAAATTTTTCTTATTATGGAAAAATAATTCATAATTGATTTTATAAAATAAAATAAACCATTCAAGTTTATTTTAATTTCCATAAAAATAATAAACCAAAACCTTGGTTTATAAAATTTATATTATCCATAATTTTATAAAACAAACCACGCTTGGTTTATTTTATAACTTGAACCAAAAAACTTGGTTCTCCCTTTTGATGTGGCCGGCCAAAACAAAGAGGGTGGGGACCAGCTTTGGCCGGCCAAAATCAAGCCATGGCCATACGAATTAAACTCATTTAATTCGTCCAATAAGTCTTCAAAAGACTTAGCCATTTTATGCTTCCGTTGCGTCTCTGAAAAATTCAGATTCGGCTTATCTCTCTTGATCGGAAAATCCAATTTTCAATTCGTTTTAAATCCCTCGGATTACTCGTAGTGCGTGTGACTAAATAGGCTTTCAATTTATGTTGGCCGTCTATAATTCATCAATTATAGAACGATCATGAGTCGCACCTAGTAGTAAATCATGATCCCCAATTAATCGAAAGATCAACGGTTGACCTCAGAAATTATTCTGAAACCCTTCAGCAGCTCTAATGAATCGTGCCTCATTCCCTTCACCATCTTATACCCACTTGGTTCAGGACATGGTCTATGTGTGTCAGTCCCCACTAGGCTGACTACGTCACACCTAGCTTAGGTAACGTTCTCTCGTCCTTTGGATTCTAATTACTCTCATGTATTTAAGAGATTCATACTCTGAACATGTCATGCTCTAGCCAGAGGCTTCGAGTAACAATCCGACGATAGGCCTTGGGTATACATCTCCTCGCAAGGAGTGGTGAATCCTTTGTAGGCTGTTCAAACATCTTCGGACACTTCGGCTTATACCCAACCATCCTGGGTCCACACCTCCTGGGAGATGCTTGCTTAAGATGTTAAAGTATAAGTCTCCATGACCAAGATGACTTGAACACCGCAAGTCAAAGGAACATCGCACTTAAGCTGCAGTAAGAACTTCACTGACATGTCTATATGTAGACTACCATGTGAAGTTTTACAGCCAGTCACTCCAATGAACTAGTTCCCTTAACTAGCATTCATGTTTATCTCTGGACATCCCAATGTCACCAGCCAGTGAGAATCAGCTGATTAGAGAATAACCCATGCTAGTCTCAACAGAATTAATAGTGTCCGTATTTATCAATTCATCGACTAGGGACAATTTCAATACTTTACAATTGCACATGTAGAGATAATCACTAGTTGTAAATTCATCACAAATTGTCTCATGCTGTGAATTGTATTCCGGACATTCAGTGAATGAGTTTAAGATCTCAATCAAATACACAAACATGTACACTCAAATAGTGAATATTCATTTATTAAAATAAATGATTACAATCATAAAGCTGCCTTAGGACACTTCTCTCATATTACTAACAGTTCATGCTTTGTCTACAATCCCTCGGATGCATACAAGCCCACGGCTTGTATCCTTATGCCATCCTTCACCGAACCCGAAGCCGTCTAACTAAGCCTATGAGTATCCTACAAACATGCACACTCACATACACATATTAAATACAATGGTGAACCTAACTTAAACCCTTTGCACAAATATCAAAACACATAGTCACTCCGAACCAAAATTGCTACAACAATCTCCCCCTTTTTGATATTTGACAATACGTTTAAGTTAGGAAAAATAAATAGCAAATACAATGCTAAATACACATTTGGACTTATGTTGTCAAGGCTTCACCTTGGACTTATACCGTTAATGTGTATGTAAACATGCATGGATCTTATCACAAAGCATCCCCACACCTAAACTTCCCAAGAGTTTGTTGGATCGTGAAAACCGATAGAGGGGGGTGAATATCGGTAAATTTTCGGATTTACGTAAGGAGCAATTGCACAGCGGAAGTTAAAAACACACAACGCAAACACGGGAGGTTTTACTTGGTTTGGAGCCTGTGTCGACTCCTACTCCAAGGCCCACGGTCATTGACCGTTTACTTTGGGCAATTCTATATAGGCGCAAACAGTTTACAATAGTTTGATTGAAAAGAAATAAGTGCAGTAAACAAAATACGCTCTTCTTTACCGACGTCCGAAGTAGATTGAATTTCTCGGAGCAGCAGGACGTCGTCGGCTCGTGTTGGAAGGTTTCCGGAGCAAGTCGCGAGAGCAGAAGAGCTTTAAGGCGTTGAATGGAAGTGTTGTTATGAAGCCTTGGTCGAGGGGCCTTTAAATAGGGCCTGGGGGCGCCCGGGTCGTCGGGGGCGCCCCCCACGTGGCCTACGATCCGCCAGAGTCTCGGTCGCGTCTGATCCTCTGGATCCACTTTGACCGGGGCGCCCAGAGCGCTCGGGGCGCCCGGAATGACTGGTCAAACTTTATCTTCTCGGCTCCGCAGAGGTTCGAGTTCGCGGGTGCGGATGCGGGCGCCCGGGACGCAGCGGGCGCCCGGGACGCAGCGGGCGCCCGGGAGCAGCGCGGGCGCCCGGGAGCACGCGGGCGCACGGGTCTGCCCGGCCCAGCCTGTATTCGAACTCAGCTTGACTTTACTTGTTTTGTATGCCCCTTGGGGGCGCCCGGGACACTCCGGTCGCCCTACTCAGCTACCACCTCACTCCTTTGAGGCTATCTGAGCTGCAGACACTTCTTCCTTTGGTCCTGCATCCAGGGTTAGTCCAAAACACAATAAAGCAATAGAATATTTGTTTATACAGCCTTAGCTGTCTTGGTTCTGACTTTGGTCTCCAAAATGGAGTCCTAGGTCGAACTGACGCCTACTGTTCCCTCGACGGGGAACGCGTCCTCACCTACTCCTCTCAGGAGAATTTACCTGATGCCAACCGTTCCTCTGGTTGGACTTTTGCCTGACGGCCCTTTGCCAGGACTTGGATCCCGAGCTGTCCTTCGCCCAGTGCCTAGCATTCCTTCGCTAGGGCTTGGTGACTAGCAGCCCTTCGCTAGTTGCCTAGCAGCCCATCGCTAGGACTTGGTGACTAGCAGCCCTTCGCTAGTTGCCTAGCAGCCCTTCGCTAGGACTTGGTGACTAGCAGCCCTTCGCTAGTTGCCTAGCAGCCCTTCGCTAGGGCTTAGTATCCTGGCATTCCTTCGCCAGGTGCCTAGCAGCCCTTCGCTAGGACTTTGTTTCCTGCACACTTAATGAGCATATTAGATAACAAATAACACTTAACTTTGAATCCTTTGCCAATATCAAAACAAGGTTCGATATGGTGCTTCCTGCACCAACAATCTCCCTCTTTTTGATTTATGGCAACACAATTCAAAGTTAAGTATAAGCATATAACAGTTAAGAAAAGGAGTATGAACAGTATAAGTGTAAAAAAAATTGCTATACTCCCCCTAAAACCCTGAAACCCTGAAACCCTGAATACTAGTGTTATAACACTCTTAACTTTGACCTTTCCTCCCCCTTTGACATATATCAAAAACAAACATGGGTGAACAAGGTAAAAATTTAAAAGTTTTGCAAACCTAAATTTTGTAACATAACTTTTACTTGGCTTTGCAAAAAGGAATTTTATTTAGGCAAAATTTTGACACCAAATTTCCAATACTTAGAAAATTGTGGGGTTGAAAGAAAATTTTCTAAGTTCAGATGATTCAATTTTTTATTATTTAGAAATTTTCAAGAGAACCTTTTTAAGTTAGAAAATGTTTGGAGTTGGAAAATTTTGAAGAGAGTTTGAATTTTTTACTTAGAAATTTTTCTTACCAGCCAGTAAAGTTGATTTTCCAAAAGATGTACTTAAGCAAAGCTAATATTCGAAAAATAATCTTTTGAAATCAAGTACTGTTAATTTTCAAAAATATTAAATTTTGAAAGATAAGTAAAGTTAATTTTCGAAAAAACTTAAGCTTTGAAAAACAAGTAAAGTTAATTTTCGAAAATATTGAACTTTGAAAGATAAGAACTTTACTTTTTGAAAGACAGGAGAAAAAAATAATAATAATTTTAGCCTTTTCTCTCCTAACCTTTTCTCTCCCCCTTAATGTGAAAATCTTCTCCTTAGCCATATATCAATAAGGAACTTTTAAAAAATATATATGTTTTAAAAAAAATTTAAAATTTGTGTATCAGAGCCTATGAGTTTTGAAAACATAAAAATATTTAGCATAATTTTTGAAAGCATAGCAAAAGCTTAACATGCACCAAAACTCCACTTTGAAAGGCATTTTTAAAAAAACTATTTTTGTAGGCAAGTCTTTTAGAAAATTCATTTACTTAGCACACTATTGCCTTGAAAATATTAGTACTTTTGAAAACATTATATTTTGAAAAGTAGAAGTACTTTTGAAAGATATTGTGCATTTTTGAAGATATAAGAATATTATGCATTAAAAATTATAAGTGCTTTTTTAATATTAGAGAAAATTATCTTTTGAAAGCACTTACAAAAGTATTGTTTTTAACGCATAATATTTTACTTGCTTTGGTTACTTTTCCAGTCTGACACAATCCTAGGAAACCTTGTTAACTATAAGGACAGTTTCTTAAGTGTCCTGGAAATTTTCCAACTCAAGTAAATACTATTTCCAAAAGAATTTTGAAAATAAAATAATAGTATTTTGAAAGAAAAATTATTTAAGTTTTCAAAAAGGATTTTAAACGCGCAGTGCATGAAAACATATAGTTCAATAATTCTTTTAATTTAATCTCCCCCTAAACTTGACCCAGTCCTAGGAAGCTTGTTGACTACAAGCGATCTTCCTCTGAGTCAAAAGGTTTGATTTAAATTATAAGAATTGTCTAATGACTTAAAAAAAATAATTAATAAACACATTTCAGAAATTCTTCTCTTGACTCAAACTCCCCCTAAATTTGACACATCCTAGGAGTCCTTATGGATCATGAAGTGGACCTTCCTCTGTATCTTTAGGGTTTATTAAAATCAAAAGAATAGTTTTGAATATTAGTACGGTAATATAATTTTTAGGAAATTCAATTTGAAATGAAGATAATTTTCAAACATAAGCCCCTTTTTCGAAAAACATTTTGAAATGATAATGATTTTTGTAAAGCACAATTTTGAAAAATATAGTGATTATTTGAAGGCATAAAACTTCTTCTTTTAATTTGAACTTCCCTTAAATCTGACACAGTCCTGGGAGGCTTGTTGACCACAAGTTAATCCTCCTCTTAGTCTTAGGGTTTGTCAAAATTAAAGGAACAATTTTGAACATGCCTTTTGAGTATGATAATTTTCAAGGAGATAGATTTTTGAAAACATAATTTGGTATGATAACATAATTTTCGAAAACCATTTTGAAATGATAATAATTTTTCAAAGATATTTTGAAAGAAAATTAAAAAGAATCAACCACTCCCCCTTACTATTTAACTCAATCTAATGTCCTAGGAGACTTCAGTGTTATCCATGTTTGACTATGTTGACTAGGGTTGACTGTTTTGACCAAGTTTGACCAATCAGTGACTAACACAAAATAAGCCCTAGATTATATTTAAAACAAGTCTATTGAGATATTTAACATGAAATTTTTATTAAAAAATTGTTAGAAATGAAAATATAGGGTACAGCAAACTGAATTAATTTAAAAAAAAATAGAGATAATTTTGAATAACTTTTGAAAATATATTTTTTTTGAAAGGATATTTATTTATGCTTTTAGGTCCTAGATGTCTCACCTAGTTCTACGTGGTCAAGCATGTTAACCTTATAGGTTGTGTGAGACAAATATTTTAATTTTAAAAAAATGGTTAATTTTGAAACGTGTGTTAAATCTAAGATTTAATTGAACTTAATTGATTTAATTAAAATTTAATCGAATTTAATTGATTTAATTAAGATTTAATTGAGTTTAATTGATTTAATTAAGATTTAATTGAGTTTACTGATTTAATCAAGATTTAATTGACTTAATTAAGATTTAATTGATTTTATTTGATTTAATTAAGATTTAATTGATTTTAATTGATTTAATTAAGATTTAATTGATTTTAATTGATTAAGATTTAATTGATTTTATTTGATTTAATTAAGATTTAATTGATTTTAATTGATTTAATTAAGATTTAATTGATTTTAATTGATTAAGATTTTATTGAATTTAATTGACTTAATTAAGATTTCATTAAGATTTAATTGAAGTTATTAAGATTTAATTGAAATTAATTGATTTAATTTGAGTTTGATTAATTTGAATTTGGTTGGGTTGGAATCAACTTTTAGGTCCTAAGCATCTCATCCATTTCTAAGTGACAAAACAGGATATCCTTAACTGTTTTGTGAGATGCATATTTTAATAGAAGGATTTATTTTGAAAAGGTCATGATTAATTTTGAAAAGTTAAATTAATTTTTAAACACAATTTAAATTTATTTTGAAAAGAGATATTTGAATCTAAAATTAACTGAAAATTTGTGTTAGATTCGAATTTAACAAAGAGTAAATTGAATTTGAATTTCAAAAATTGGCTTCCAGGTCTTGGCGAGGCACTAGGCCTTCTTTGGCCGTAGCCTTATTGGATCATCAACCCTTTCCTAGACAAAGCCTTTTAGTGAAATTTCATCTTCAAAATTACTTTTTGATAAATTCTGGTCTAACTAGTTTGGGTCTTAGATCGGTAGCTTCGGCTAGTTTCACCAGTCTAAAGAGACCATGTAGACTTGACCTTATTAGAATTGGTTTCCCTAACGTACTATCATCTCACCTCCACCCAATACTATGTTGTTCAAATTTCAGTTAAGTTGGTTCAGTCCTTAAACTATCAAGTCCTAATTCTAAGCAAAAAAAACAAAAAGAAAAAGAAACACATAATTAAAACAAGCAATTATCTAAGTAAGGTCACTATTGGAGTAATACTCCGGATTTTCGAAATCAGCAAGATTATGAATTAAATTTTCTAACTTATTGACCTTATGTTTTAGGGTTTCGTTTTCTTGTTTCAATTTTTTGAAGTTTGCTTTAATTAAGTTACATGAATTAATCACATTATTCAAGGTAAATAACGGATTTTCAAATATTGTAAATTTACCTTTGTCGATCGTTTGGTAATGCTCGAACTCCTGGCACTTGAAGCATTGGATGCGACTTTTGTCCCTTTGTGCTTTTGGAACAGGTCCCTTCGTTTGAATCTTAGGACACTCACTTTGGTAGTGCCCTCTCTCCCTGCATGTGTAACAAATTACATGATTTTTAAAATCTGATTTTACACTTTTACCTTTTGGTTCCTTATTGGGAATCTCCCCCTTGATTCTTGCCGCCTCGGATTTAGACTCATCTTCTGATTCCTTGTCTGAGTCGGACTCGGGTACTGGTTGAAGCTTTTTCTTTGGTGGTTCTTTTGGAGTTTTCCCTGCAATGGAATTTATACCTTCCTCGACCATTACAATATCTGTTTGATTATTTAATTCAAATTTTGAAAAGAATTCAAAATTAGTTACCGTCTCAGTCAATTCGTCATCTGATTCTGGTTCGACTTTGGATTCGGGTTCAGACTCTGACTCGGCTGTTTGTGCTTGGACCGAAAGTGCAAGATAACTTACCCGATCTTCTTCTTCATCTGAGATCTCTTGATGAAGGTTGATCAATTTTTCCCAAATCTCTCTAGCACATCTGAATGGACCTACTAGTTTGAGTTGCTCCTTGGTAAGGCCACATTGTAGGATTGCAGTTGCCCTTGCATCGATCTCGATTTGGTTGAGGGTTTGTTCATCCAGTTTGTCCCACTCGATTGACAACTCATCTTCCACGGGAAAGGAGAATCCCGTTTGGATGATCCACCATATGTCCATGTGGGCCTTCAGAAGGGTCTCCATTTGTCTTCTCCAAAAGCTGAAGTTTTCGTCGGAGAATAGCGGTGGACGAGCACTGTTCCACTCTTGGTTGGCCATTTAAAATAACCTCTTGCACACAAAAAGAAACAACAAAAGTGTACCAAGACTTGGTCTTGGATTAGTAGTGCGGGAGAAAATGAATAACAGGGGGTGTTGCACCAACCTTGCTTAACAAGAAAAAATCAAATGAAATGTTTAACGAAAAATTCGTAAGAGAAAGAAAAGAAAAAAAAAAGGAAAAAAAAATTCGAAAAAAAAATTTCAAACTGGTGGTTGCACCAGGTTTGAGCTTCCCCGCTCTGATACCACTTGTTGGATCGTGAAAATCGATAGAGGGGGGGTGAATATCGATAAATTTTCGGATTTACGTAAGGAGCAATTGTACAGCGGAAGTTAAAAACACACAATGCAAACACGGGAGGTTTTACTTGGTTCGGAGCCTGTGTCGACTCCTACTCCAAGGCCCACGGTCATTGACCGTTTACTTTGGGCAATTCTATATAGGCGCAAACAGTTTACAATAGTTTGATTGAAAAGAAATAAGTGCAGTAAACAAAACACGCTCTTCTTTACCGACGTCCGAAGTAGATTGAATTTCTCGGAGCAGCAGGACGTCGTCGGCTCGTGTTGGAAGGTTTCCGGAGCAAGTCGCGAGAGCAGAAGAGCTTTGAGGCGTTGAATGGAAGTGTTGTTATGAAGCCTTGGTCGAGGGGCCTTTAAATAGGGCCTGGGGGCGCCCGGGTCGTCGGGGGCGCCCCCCACGTGGCCTCCGATCCGCCAGAGTCTCGGTCGCGTCTGATCCTCTGGATCCGCTTTGACCGGGGCGCCCGGAGCGCTCGGGGCGCCCTGAATGACTGGTCAAACTTTATCTTCTCGGCTCCGCAGAGGTTCGGGTTCGCGGGTGCGGATGCGGGCGCCCGGGACGCAGCGGGCGCCCGGGAGCAGCGGGCGCCCGGGAGCAGCGCGGGCGCCCGGGAGCACGCGGGCGCACGGGTCTGCCCGGCCCAGCCTGTATTCGAACTCAGCTTGACTTTACTTGTTTTGTATGCCCCTTGGGGGCGCCCGGGACACTCCGGTCGCCCTACTCAGCTACCACCTCACTCCTTTGAGGCTATCTGAGCTGCAGACACTTCTTCCTTTGGTCCTGCATCCAGGGTTAGTCCAAAACACAATAAAGCAATAGAATATTTGTTTATACAGCCTTAGCTGTCTTGGTTCTGACTTTGGTCTCCAAAATGGAGTCCTAGGTCGAACCGACGCCTACTGTTCCCTCGACGGGGAACGCGTCCTCACCTACTCCTCTCAGGAGAATTTACATGATGCCAACCGTTCCTCTGGTTGGACTTTTGCCTGACGGCCCTTTGCCAGGACTTGGATCCCGAGCTGTCCTTCGCCCAGTGCCTAGCATTCCTTCGCTAGGGCTTGGTGACTAGCAGCCCTTCGCTAGTTGCCTAGCAGCCCATCGCTAGGACTTGGTGACTAGCAGCCCTTCGCTAGTTGCCTAGCAGCCCTTCGCTAGGACTTGGTGACTAGCAGCCCTTCGTTAGTTGCCTAGCAGCCCTTCGCTAGGGCTTTGTATCCTGGCATTCCTTTGCCAGGTGCCTAGCAGCCCTTCGCTAGGACTTTGTTTCCTACACACTTAATGAGCATATTAGATAACAAATAACACTTAACTTTGAATCCTTTGCCAATATCAAAACAAGGTTCGATATGGTGCTTCCTACACCAACAGAGTTAGGATTTTTACCGAAACGAACTTTGTTTATAAGAATCTCTCCAAGGTTCCCCCTTTGCCAATAAAAGAGCAACAATGCTCCCCCTTTACCTAAGTTCCCCCTTGAATTAGGATTTCTTGCAAGGCGTGTATGGTTTCCCACTTAAACCTAATACTTCTCCCCCTTTGTCACACATCAAAAGGGCTCCAACAATATCTCAATTATTAGATCCTTTAACCTCTAATGAGTATAAACGTTGTTTATTAATCCCTCATAAGATTATACACAAGTTTAATATCATTTGGACACATTTCGACCTAGCTAAAAATGGTTTCAGCCTGTATCAGTCCACTGAGACAGTTTCCAGTCGACTGATCCCTATCGAAAAACCATACAGTAGTTAGTCTCTCTCTAGACAACACTATTACTAGTCGACTGTCTCCCGAACTAGTCGACTGATATCTTGATTTCAGCCTTTTCAGCATTCTGAATTCAATTTCATAAATGTGCTGATAATTCCATAATTCTCCAAAAATTCTCAAATTTTGTGGAGAGGATTGTGGGTATCCGTGTCTACTTAGGAAAAATACATTCAAAAATATATCTATCACCAATCTCATAATTGACATAAAACCCAAAACTATCTAAATGGTTCAATTGAACCTTGACCTAAAACCCTAGTTTTGGCTTCCTCTTGATGTATCTGCCCATAGCAAATCACAATGTACCCCTAGCATTAGTTTATATGACATCTATACATCAAACATCAATTTTCATGCAATATGACCCCAATATCATATTTTTATGCATGAAACTCAATTTCAATGTGCCAAATACCTATGATTGAGGCTCAAATCCGTCTCCAAATCCTTTGGCACTCTCCATGGTCTATCTAGACTTCCGAGAGAAATTCTCCCGAGATCCATTGACCATGGGTCCCAACTTTACTCCTAGAGCTCCCCCTTAAGCTTTTAGCCTTAGCCACCTCCCTAGGTGACTCTTCCATAAACATAAGGTCACACCGATGTGCCTCGGTAACTTTTGGCTACAAACCTAACCTTTTTAACCTTGGACACCTTATCCTTGGTTAAGTTCTTCTTTTTCCCTTTAAATAGCTTTTCTTTGTCATTCTTGGGCTTCCCTTTGCTATAGTTATATGACACCCTTGCATATGACTTCTTCATAGCATTTGAGAATTTAGATCGGTATCCTAGACCCGATGTATTATTGTTGGGTTTTTGACCACCCAACATCATATCTAACCACTTAGATTCAATAGTGAATCTATCTAGGATTTCTCTAATTTATCAAGTTTTGTCCTCAAAGCTTGATTTCCCTTTCTAAGTTCTTAAACCTAGAATCGACATGTCCACCTTGGGCATTCCTAGACCTACCCATTCTAGGCATGTGTCTCCCCTTTTGGAGATTAATGTCTTGGTTCTTAGGTCTAATGATTTTGGATTTATCATGATGCATGATTTTCCTAGGATTTTGATCTACATTATTAACCATACTCCTATTATGATATTTAAATCCAAAATTATGCATGAATAAATAATTTTCATTATTTCTAACATGCATGGAAGAGTTTAACTTTGAATTGCATTTCAAATTAAAGTTAGGGATTACCTTCCTTACCCTTGTAGCTCTCCNTTGGTGTAGGTGGAGGCTTCTTCGTGCTCCGGTATTGAGGATGATCTCTCCTCCCTCTCAATCCTTGAAGTGGAGACTTCTTCTATTTCTTTTGATGAAGTAGATTGTTCTTCTTGTTAGTAGGAGCCCTAGAGTCAATTATGTGATGATTGACTAAGGATTTTTTGTATCATATTCTATCATTAATAAAGGCATGTTTGGTTATTATACTTTATATTTGTGCCAAATAACTAAGTATAATAATATCCTTGGCTAGTAGGTTCTTATCTACATTATTTCGATTGGTTGAATCGATAGTGAGATCATATAGAGAACATTATACTAAATCATTCCTAGTCAAGCATTAATATTCAAGGACAATATTAATGCATGGAGACTAGCATGTGTTGGATCGGTGTGTCAATAGAGGGGGGGTGAATATCGACCGTTAAACTTCTCGTGGAAATCTTCGTAAAACTTTCGTTCGTACTGGACTCAGAGTGTTAGTGCAGCGGAAAATAAAAATAGAAAGAACACAATGACACAGCGGGATTTATTTACTTGGTTCCCAATCCCCCAAGGTCAGTACGTCCAAGGCCTATGTACTCGGCGTAAATCCACTATTGGTCTCCTTTTCGAAATTTTCGGATGCGGAGAAAACTCTTCTTACAGTGTATAGTTACAAGCAAAAGTATAATAAGTTGAATGCGGAATATAAACGCAAACCGAACAAAGCAAAGTTAGAAGCTTGGTCGATCTGGACCTCCGAAGTGCCGCGCACCTCCTCCTGGAGCCTCCCGGTCGTAGAGCCTCATCTTTAGCGCATTGTCGTCGGTCAGAATGCTTAGAATCGCTTTCAGCAGTTGTGTTTGAAGCAGAGGGGTTGAAGCCCCTTATATAGTGCTCCTGGGGTGCCCTGGACGTTGGGGCGCCTCTATAAACTCGGTCAAACCTTACCCCGCGCCGACCTCACTGCGGATGATAAAACCCTTGACCAGGGCGCCTGGGACCTCCTGGGCGCCTGAGTGAAGGCTTATCTTGTGTTTCGACCTCGAAACAGCAAAACAGCTTTCAACTTGGGTGCCCACGTCATCCCGGGCGCCCTGCTTGAAGCTTATTCTGCTTACCACACGAAACTGCATTGTTTACTCTTTGGCTTGGGCGCCCCCATCATCTTGGGCGCCTGGATTCAAGGCATTCAACCCAACACTGGGTTTTACACACTGATCTGGGCACCCCCATCAGTAGGGGCGCCTGGGTAGGCTGCATTCCAGCCATTCGCCTGCTTTGTCTCTGGTTCTTGATACCTGCAAGATACACAAACACAAAGCACATATACATACAATATTAGTCTTAAGGACTTGGTTCGGACTTCGGATTTCCACAAAACCTAGGTCGAACCGACGCAAGTTCTCACCCTCGAGAACGCGCCTTTCACCTACTCCTCTCAGGAGACGGTTGTCACCCAGTCCTTCGGGTGAACTTTTGCTTAGCTTCCGATACTTCCGGGCCTCGAGACGCCCGAACCCTGTCCCGTCTCTACTTTTGTCCTTAGTCATCGCTCAGCTAAGTTGCTCAGTCCCTCGGACCAAGACTTCGTGCCCAAACCCTAAGTCCAGGACTTCGGTGGCCAACCCTCGGCCAGGTCTTCTTGTCCAATTCCCCGAACCAGGTCTTCGGTGCCCAACCCTTGGCCAGGTCTTCTTACCCGGTCCTCGACCAGGACTTAGTGCCCACCTTCCGAGCAGGTCTTTGGTACCCAGCCTTTTGCCAGGACATAGTGCCCAGCTTCACTCACCAGGTCTTAGTGCCCTGTTTCACTCATCAGGTCTTAGTGCCTAGGTTAACTAGGACTTTTCTTCACTTTGGTTACTCCTCTGTTAACTCCCCTTCCTTTGTTCAATGTATCACTGACTTAAGTCTATTGTCAAACATTAAAACACTTAAAGGAGAGCATCATTGATGTAACTTGCACCAAAAATCTCCCCCTTTTTGATGTTTGACAATTTCTTAAGTTAGATTGGCTGAAAGGACTAACTTACTATTCTTGGGATAAAAAACCAAAAAATGATATAAGTTTTGAAATTATATTTTTGATCTTTGGGAGAACAAAAATTTTCTAACTTAAGCACACCTCTCCCCCTTTGTCATACATCAAAAAAACCAAAAACAATACTTGCACTAACAATGAAAACCTTTGGTTCTTTTTGAAAGCATTGTATTTTGAATGATATATTGCATTTTTTTGAAAAATGCATAATTTTGAAAAATGTTATGCGCTTTGAAAAGTACAAGTACTTTGAAAATTATTATGATCTTTAAAAAATGTAAGTACTTTTGAAAGATTATATAATTTTTGAAAAATATAAGTACCTTTGAACGATGTATTGAATTTTTTGAAAAATTAAATAGTTTTGAAAAATACATTAAATTTTTGCAAAATTAAGTACTTTTGAAAAATATATTCTAGTACATTTTGAAAATTGTGTGAACTTTTGAAGACCCAATATTTTACTTGACTTGGTTTATCTTCCAGTCTGGCACCATCCTAGGAAACCTTATTGACTACAAGGACATTTCCTAAGTGTCCTGGAAATTCTCCAACCCAAGTAAATATTATTTCAAAAATAATTTCATAAGTCATACAAATTCTGACAAATAGAATAATAGTATTTTGAAAGACTTATATTTTCAGTAAGATTTTGAAGATATAGTTCATGGAAATAAAATAATTCTTTTAATTTGACCTCCCCCTAAACTTGACTTAGTCCTGGGAAGCTTGTTGACCACAAGTACTCTTCCTCTGAGTCTTAAGGTTTGATTCAGATCAAAAGAATAATCTAATAATTTTTTACATAAATAATTTAAAATTTGTCAGAAGTTTGACTCAGACTCCCCCTAAATCTGACACATCCTAGGAGTCCTTGTAGATCATGAAGTGGATCTTTCTCTGTATCTTTAGGGTTTATCAAAATCAAATGAACACCAATTTTCAGGAAGATAGATTTTGAAACCACAATTTGGAAAGAAGATAATTTTTAAAGTATAAGTCTTTTTGAAAACATATGTGATAGAAATTAAGGCACCGTTTTTGAAAAGTCTTTTTTTAAAAAAAAAATTAAAAGAGTGAAAACACTCCCCCTGTACTCAACATTGTTTGACTCTATCTAAGTGCCTTAAGGAACTTTAGTGTTATCCTAAGAGGCTTGTGTCTACTTGCGTGAGTCAAACAATTTTTTAAAGGGATATAGTTTTTGAAAACATATCATATATAGTCAATCAGACAAGCATGAAGTCCATACAAACATTATTATGTTGAAGCACTATTTTGAAAATATATTTTTAAAAAAAATATTCTAGCAATTTTGAAAAATAATTTTGAAGCATGCTTATCAATTTATTAATCCTTAACATCTCACCCATTCTAGATATCTCAATACAGCAAGCATGGTTGCCTTATGGGTGTATTGTGAGATGCTTGAAACATTTTACTTAATTCATTAATAAATCTAAGATTGATTGAAGCTTGTGTTAGATTCAAATCTAACAATAGTAAAATGAATTTGGTTTTCAATAATTGGCTTCCAGGTCTTGGCGAGGCACTAGGCCTTCTTTGGCCGTAGCCTTATTGGATCATCAACCCTTTCCTTGACAAAGTCTTTTATTGAAAATTCATCTTCAAGTTACTCCTTGAAAGATTTTGGTCTAACTAGTTTAGGTTGTGGATCAGTAGCTTCGGCTAGTTCAACAAAAAAAAAGGCTTCCCTAACATACTATCATCTCACCTCCACCTAATATTAGGTTGATCAAGTTTCAATCATTCTTTTTCCTATAGCCGTTCTAGATTATACATAAAATTTAAATATGAATGACATGTCATATATTTAAAAGAAATAGCAAATACATGACATGGCAATTATGCATAAGTCAAACAAGTCCATAGCATTTTAATTACGTTTCTAAAGATGTATCAAATTCTCGATTTGATTCATGTCGTGTGAACCGGCGAATATGTCAACCCACTTTGACATATTTAATTTTATTAAATTAATTGTTGTGGTTTGGATAAGATTTTAGTTTAGTTCGGGTTTATTTAATATTTGGTTGGATTAAGAATTAATTGAAGTTAACTTAATTAGAAATTAATTAAATGAGATTTAATTTGAATTAATTTAAGTTTAAATTAATTTAGAATGAATTAATTTAAGTTTGAATTAGTTTAGATTTAGTTGAATTAATTTAGATTTATTGAATTAATTTAAGTTTGAATTAATTAAGATTTAATTTGAATTAATTTAAGTTTGAATTAATTTAGATATATTGAATTAATTTAAGTTTGAATTAATTAAGATTTAATTGAATTAATTTAATTTCGAATTAATTAAGATTTAATTTAAATTAATCTAAGTTTGAATTAATTAAGATTTAATTAATTAATTTAATTTTGAATTAATTAAGATTTAATTTGAATTAATCTAAGTTTGAATTAATTAAGATTTAATTAATTTAAGTTTGAATTAATTAATATTTAATTAATTTAAGTTTGAATTAATTAAGATTTAATTTGAATTAATTTAATTTAATTAAGATTAGGATTTAATTTGAATTATTTAAGATTTAATTGATTAATTTGAATTATTTAAGATTTAATTGATTAATTTGAATTAATTTGAATTATTTAAGATGTAATTAAATTTGAATAATTGAGGTTAAAATGATTAACTAATAGTTGTGGGTCTAAATTCATAATTTTCATTATTTCAAAAATTTTTGACTCATCCTTAATTTTCTTTTCAAGTTTTTCTAGTAATTCTGATTTATTTGAACCTTTGTGATTTTTATTAACTATGGCCTTTATCTTAGAAAATTCTATCTCCTCCTCAAGATTAAATCATTCAATATCCTCAAAGTAGGTGGAGTAAAATGGGCCACTTGTTAATTTTTCAGGATTATCTAAGAGAATAATTAAATTATTATCTAGGAGAATTTCATCTTCAAAATTATCCTCAAGATTTTTAATAGAATCATTTTTATCCTCAAAAATTATTTCAGGATTATCTCCAGAATTATCTTCACTAACTTCAGAGTTATCTTTAGAATTATTCTTAAGATGTTCAAATTTTAATTCTGAGTTATACAACGGATTTTCAAATTTGAATTCATAATTATCTAAAGGATTTTCAAATTTGTATTTAGAATTATCCTTAAGATTTTTAAATTTTAATTCGGGATTAATTTCATATTTAGATTCAGAATTAATTGTATCATTATCTATAGAATTATCAGAGTTTATTTCATATTTAAGTTCAGAATTAATTTTAGAAATTATTGAATTGGTATTAATGATTAAACAATTTATTTCTAATATTTTAGCCATATTCACATTTTGTAACTTGTCATTCAAAATATTTACTTGACTATGCAGTAATTCTAACTTATCAGGGAATTTATCTAAATTATTAAAAGATATTGCAGGAATTTGTAAAATTTTTTGAACAAAAATCTTACGTACCTTCGTCGAATACTTATTTTTGTAGTGTCCGTACTTCTCGCATTTGAAGCATCGTACGTGATCCTTGTTTTTCCGGACTCCTGGCGTTGGTGCCCCTTTCGCCGCCAGTGGTGTAGATCGAGTCTTACGAGTAGGGCACTGATTTCTATAGTGCCCTCTCTCCCTGCACGTGAAACAAATAATATGGAACTTAAAAATGGACATTTAAAAAAAATTATACCTGATTCACCCCTACTCCCCCTCAACTCCTGGCGTCGTTGCTCCGTCGGCGGTTAGTCCGGTGAAGAGCGACCTTGCTCTGATACTACTTGTTGGATCAGTGTCATCGATAGAGGGGGGTGAATATCGACCGTTAAACTTCTCGCGGAAATCTTTGTAAAACTTTCGTTCGTACTGGACTCAGAGTGTTAGTGCAGCGGAAAATAAAAATAGAAAGAACACAATGACACAGCGGGATTTATTTACTTGGTTCCCAACACCCCAGGGTCAGTACGTCCAAGGCCTATGTACTCGGCGTGAGTCCACTATTGGTCTCCTTTCCGGAATTTCCGGAAGCGGAGAAACCCGTCTTACAGTGTATAGTTACAAGCAAAAGTATAACAAGTTGAATGCGGAATATAAACGCAAATCGAACAAAACAAAGTTAGAAGCTCGACCGATCTGGACCTCCGAAGTGCCGCACACCTCCTCCTGGAGCCTCCCGGTCGTAAAGCCTCATCTTTAGCGCGTTGTCATCGGTCAGAATGCTTAGAATCACTTTCAGCAGTTGTGTTTGAAGCAGAGGAGTCGAAGCCCCTTATATAGTGCTCCTGGGGGCGCCCTGGACGTCGGGGCGCCCCTATAAACTCGGTCAAACCTTATCCCCGCGCCAACCTCGCCGCGGCTGATAAAACCCCTGACCAGGGTGCCTGGGACCTCCCGGGCGCCTGAGTGAAGGCTTATATTGTGTTTCGACCTCGAAACAGCAAAACAGCTTTCAACTTGGGCGCCCCCGTTATCCCAGGCGCCCTACTTGAAGCCTATTATGCTTACCACACGAAACTGCATTGTTTACTCTTTGGCTTGGGCGCCCCCATCATCTTGGGCGCCTGGATTCAAGGCATTCAACCCAACACTGGGTTTTACACACTGATCTAGGCGCCCCCATCAGTGGGGGGGGCCTGGGTAGGCTGCATTCCAGCCATTCGCCTGCTTTGTCTCTGGTTCTTGATACCTGCAAGATACACAAACACAAAGCACATATGCATACAATATTAGTCTTAAGGACTTGGTTCGGACTTCGGATTTCCACGAAACCCTAGGTCGAACCGACGCAAGTTCTCACCCCCAAAAATGTGCCTTTCACCTACTCCTCTCAGGAGACGGTTGCCACCCAGTCTTTCGAGTGGACTTTTGCTTAGCTTCCGATACTTCCGGACCTCGAGACGCCCGAACCCTGTCCCGTCTCTACTTCTGTCCTTAGTCATCGCTCAGCTAAGTTGCTCAGTCCCTCGGACCAAGACTTCGTGCCCAAACCCTAAGTCCAGGACTTCGGTGCCCAACCCTCGGTCAGGTCTTCTTGCCCAATTCCTCGAACCATTTCTTCGGTGTCCAACCCTCGGCCAGGTCTTCTTGCCCGGTCCTCGACCAGGACTTAGTGCCCACCTTCCGAGTAGGTGTTCGGTGCCCAACCTTTTGCTAGGACTTAGTGCCCAGCTTCACTCACCAGGTCTTAGTGCCCAGTTTCACTCACCAGGTCTTAGTGCCTAGGTTAACTAAGACTTTTCTTCACTTTGGTTACTCCTCTCTTAACTCCCCTTCCTTTGTTCAATGTACCACTGACTTAAGTGTTCGTGTGGATACGCATAGAGGCACGAGCACTTGAACATGTAAGAGATCTGGCATACCTTAGACAAGCGGGATAAGCGAAGGGCACGCGCCAAAGGTATACATATACGATAGGAATTTATAAATTAACTTTGTATGAGTTTTCTTTCACATGGATCGCTCGTGGGATTATTTCAGCTGCGATTTTTGAATATTTTTGCCTATAGATCCCTACACTTCTTCATCTTGTGCCACTTCACTTGAGGAGGTGGATAATTCCTCATTTTCTTTCTTCTCCTCCTCGGATGTTGAGCTCACCTCCTCATCCGTTGGTCCTTCTCCTCTTCTTGGACCATTAAGCTCATTTCCTTGGACTCCTTCACTAATTGAGCTTGTGTAGGGTTTTCATGAAACGCCAACATTTTGCTCCATAGTTCATTCGCATTTTTATATTCACGTACACGGATAGTCATATCATTAGGCAAAATATTAAGTAAAATTGAAATTACCTTATCATTTGCCTTCAATTGTGTTTGTTGCTCCTCATTTCAATATCGTGGTCAGAGTTTTTTCTCGTATTTATCTTTTGGGACTTCAAATGGTTCTTCAAGCGTGATCATGAGATCTCAATCTAAGTCGAACCAAGTCTTTGTCCACATCTTCTAATGATCGAAACTCTTGCAGTCGTAGGGAGGTGGAACATTGATATCGTCTCCTAATCTTTCTTCTACCGTCATTTCCTCTAGCTCATTGCTCTCCCGACGGTTAGTCAGTAGACGAGCGACCCCAGCTCTGATACCACTTACTGGGGATCGATGCGCCGGCTAGAGGGGGTGAATAGCTCGTTGCCCCCAATTCAATCGATTTCTTCCTACAAGTGTTAGCGTGCGCAAGTGGAAATATCAACTACAAATTGAAACAATGCTAACACCAAACTTTTATGTGGTTCGGAGATGATATTCCTACTCCATGACTGTCCGTAATGTGGACGATCCTGATTCTTCGGTGGATGAGTCTCCGGAAGCCCTCTGGCTAGCTCGCATAGCTCCTTGTGGGTGGAGAAACCTCACCACAACTCGCACAAGACTTCTGAGCTCAAAGACTACTAATTGGCTTTTAACCAAAGCCAATTTCGTCAACCCTAGCCAGCTAAACCGAGCTCCCTTAAATAGAGCTCGCGGCTAAACTAGTCGTTTCCAGTCGATTGTGCCAACACCAGTCGACTGTCCAACCAAATTCGAACGTTACTGTCCAACGTTCAAATTCCAGCCGACACCAGTCGACTGCACAGAAGATCAGTTGACTGATCTTTTTGTGCCAACTACCAGTCGACTGTTACAAGCTACAGTCGACTTCCCAAATCCTAAACCTAAGATTTTTCTTCCCAAGTATAATTCGCTCAGCACTCGGACCCTCACGGCTCAGTTGACTCTTCACTTAGCAGACACGACCTATTGTCTTCAAACCTTCTTCGACTTTGGCTCTCGTCCCTCAGATGCATACGAGCCCGCGGCTCATCCTCATGCCATCCTTCATGTATGCCTCAAAGTGTGCTTCCCACGGCTCATCGTTCCTACTTTGTTCATAGTCCCTCAAATGCATACAAGCCCACGGCTTGTCTCCTCATGCCATCCTTCACCGGACCCGAAGTTGTCCAGCTAAGCTTATGTGTATCCTACAAACATGCACACTCACATACACATATCAAATACAAGAATGATCCTAATTTAAACCCTTTGCCCAAATATCAAAACACATGGTCACTCCGGACCATAGATTGCTCCAACACATAATACCTTGACTCTCTCTCCCCCCCCTCCTTTTGTAGGAATATGAGAGGGTCCCCACATGTCGAAATGAATAAGATCAAATGGAGCAGAGAAAAGAGAAATACTTTTTATAAAAGGGTAAGATAAAAAATTTGGCTAATTTATAATCACTATAATCAGAAATATCAAAACTTTTTAAAAGTTCTAATACTCCTATAGAAGCTAAAAATTGCAAACGAGAAACTGAAGCATTACCTAAATGAGAATGCCACAAGTAAAAAATCAGAGGATGAACGATTCAAACGAAAAAATGATAAATCCACACTCGAAAATGATAAATCTACACTTGAAGCTACAACCTCTGGTACTTTGAGTTGATCCAAAACATAGAGTCCTTGCCTACACCCTATCCCAATCATCCTTTGAGATCGTGGATCCTGAATATAATAATTGGATGATAAAAAAGAGACTAGGTATCCAAATTCACATAATTGACTAACAAAAATAAGATTTAAAGTAGGACTCGAAATATAATAATCATCAGTAAAAGATAGACTAAACGTAACAATAGAACCAACACCTACTAATGACACAAAAGTATAATCAGCAGTCACAATAGATATAGATGAACTGGGAGGCAAAGAAATAAAAGATGATAAATTAGGTGGTATATGAGAGAAGGCAGCAAAATCCAAAACCCATAAGGATAAAGATATATATCTGAAATACCAAACGATGACAAACCTATATTAGAGAAAGCTGACATAACAGAAGGCTGTGAAACAAGGAACTGTTGAAACTGTTCAAATATATACGGATCAGGTTTCCATGAAGGCTATAGATATTGTTACTCCGGTGATTTTCTTTTGTTCAATAATAATAAACATTGAGATTTTCAGTGTCCCTTATTTTTTGCAATAGACACATTCATCTCTAGAAACCTTTGAAGTTAGCTTATTTTAATTATGAGTTGGAGCCATCGAATGCATCAAAATAAAATTTAGATGTGATTATCAGTTCTTCAATCAAACTAACAAAACCACAAAGATGAAGACTCTGGTACCATTTGAACTATGATACGCTCAAGGAAAAATCTTAAAGAAAATTTCAGAGAATGACATGTCATTTTACATGTACACGTCCGATTGCCGCCTGGACACCATCGACGACCACCCCGAATCAAACTATACCCTGGGTGATACGGTGAACCCGTCAAGGATCACTACATGTAAAGTATCACGTCATTCTATGAGGTTTTCCTTAAAAATTTTCCTTAAGCATGGCAGTTTTCATATATAAATTGAGAAAGAGAAAAAAGATGACCATTTTCATAAATCCAAAAAAAATACTTAGAATATTAGAATACAAAACCTTATATAACTAGTTTAAGAAATCATAAACCCTAAAATTGAAAAAGAAAAAAAAACTAAAATACTCTAAAGGCTAATAAATATATGAGCAATGATAAAGAGAGTGAAAATAGGAGAATGAAAATGATAGTGAATGATGTGGCATGGCGTGGTATGACGTGGTGCTTTACATGCACACGTCCGATTATTGCTTGGACACCATCGACGGTCTTCGACCGCCGTCCCGAATCATACTATACCCTGGGAGGCACGGTGAACCCGTTGAAGATCGTGTATATAAGATGTCACGTCATTCACTATGATTTTCACTTTCCTAATCATTATTCTAAATATATATAATCTAATAAGAAGATGCACCATCGGCAGACCCCCCCCCCAACCTCACTCCGCAGCAAGTTACATGTCTACTTCCTTCGCCCTCTGCAATAAGCAAAAAAGCTCAATCAAAGGTAACCTAGATTTCCTAAATTTTCTTTTACTTGTTTCGTAAAAAAAGATGGCGTTGACTACTTTACTCTTTCAAAATTTGCTTTCGAGTTAAATTTAATGACCAAATCTCGATAATAGATGTTAGATTTGTAGTCTCATTATGATTTGTAAACTGCAGTCGACCGCTGCCGTATCAGACAATAATGTTATGACTTGCAAAGTGGAGAGTTTCAGCTGCGACACTGCTGTCGGATTTGCTACTGAATTGGACCAAAGGAGGCACCCTCCGCAATGTGCCCATTGATAATAGTTGCAATTTATCTATATTGAACTAATATTCTAACTCCACCCCTCAATAATACTGGTGCATGAAAATGATAATTAATAGAATAAAATTAGATTTGGATGAAAATAAAATTATACAATTATATTCTGATGTAGGAATTTTAAATACTATATATTTATGGTATATGTTATATATATTGCGATGAATTTGAATTCTAAGCTAACCACACAGAAATTATCATCTTTCTCTAGCGGATAAAATTAGAACATTCTGGGCCCACCAAATGATTAATTAAATATTTAAAATTTAAATTTCAATTATCGATGCAGTTGAAATTTTCTCTATGTGGAATGATAAATCTAAGATTGTTGACGTATGGATGAGCCTTAGCGTTTCTAATTTAGGAAATGAATAAATTTGATTTGAAAAACTGAATACATAATTAAAAAACATTCTTATATTTATTTTATTAAGACTAGACAACCATTGAAATTACAAATGGCAATCCATATCATTAAATTTTTTGGAGATGAATGTTAAATTGAAAATTCAATTTTGTGTAGAAAATATATTTAATTATAAGTATGTCATATTCAGACAAAAACGTCGATATGTCCGAGTGGTTAAGGAGACAGACTTGAAATCTGTTGGGCTTTGCCCGCGCAGGTTCGAACCCTGCTGTCGACGCGTGTCTTTTTGGCAATATTGTTTCCATTAAAATTTTTTATCGGTCATGTAAATTAGAAAAGTCTAGTAGCCATTCGGGCTTTTTACGATCAGTAAAAAAAAAAATAATTGATAATCAGATAAATTTAAAAGTGTTTAGTAATTCAACATCTCCAATTTATTATCGCATTTAAGAAAAATGCTCCAGTCCACTGGAGGCTGGATCCTGTCCCTATGTCTCACTTATCGACGATGATCGACGAATTGTTCGATCGTCGATTGGACACTACGGGTTATCGTCCCGAATAAAATTATACTAGGAGGGTACGATGAACCCATCGAGTGTCGTCGCAATTGCGATCTCGCCGTATTCACCGTCGAATCCAATGAGATTGTAATACGGCGCCGATTCCGACTGATTCACCGTTATCCCAGGACATCGTTTGATTCGGAACAACGATAAAAAATTATCAATAATATTTGATTATTGATCGGACGACTCATCGATCATTGTCGACGAATATAAAACAGGCGTCATAAAAAAACCTCCACCATCCTCGCTGTCGACGGCTATTTGGCAATTAATTAAATTTTTGCCTTTTCTATCGAACATAAATTCAAAGGTATCTAATAGCCCTCCGGACATACTAATTTTAAAAATTATTAATTCAATATCGTAAAAAAAAATTATCAACTATCAAATAAATTCGAAAATATTTTGTAATCCAACATTTCAAGTCAAATATCTCACTTCAAAAAACAATGCTCCAATAGATTATAATTAAGAATTGAATGATAAGAGAATCCTACCGTTGCACCTAACGGAGGACATTCTTCCGGCCACGTTGGTAGGTACTAAACCGCTGATGATTGAAAGAGTAATAATAAGTTCAGTAAAAATGGTACAGTAAAAATAAAATAAATAACGTGACATTTTATATGAACACGTCTGATTATCATTTGGATACTATTGATGGCCTTTAATCGTCGTCCCGAATCAAATTATATCCTAGGAGATACGATAAATTCCTTAAAAATTACTGTATATAAAATTTCACGTCGTTCATTTTAACTTTCATTTTTTTATTTTTACTTTTCTTATTATTTTTCTGATTGAAAGTACACTTTCCGTTGAAGTGGGCCACTTGTTGGTATATCAAATTAGTTGAATAACGATGAAAACCATATTTTGAGGAAAATAATAAAAAAGGAGAGTTCTTTTTTATTTTTTACACAAGTTAAAACTTAAGGGATTTAAATGGAATTTATTATAAGAGGTGTAGTGCAAGCTAGGGATTTTTCTCCGATAAAAAAATAGAGGATGGGAGATTTTTTTTCTCTGGTAAAAGGTTAGTTAAAGAATATTGAACTATTAGATAAGCCTTCATAAATATTTTAAATTTATCTTAATGATCAGTAAAAAATTTGTATATAATTTATGTAGTCAAATTGATTCTATAAAATTAATTAATTCAAAAAATTAAATATCTTAACTAAAAGATATCTCTTAAGTACGTACATAACTGTAATTTTTTACTTTGTCATCGTCTGTACTATTCTCGAATGATATCCAAATGAAATTTGATGCACACCAAACATTCATTACATCTTAGATGGTAAATCTAGTTTTTAAGGTATAACACAGATGATGAATATATAATATTTTGATATAATAGTCAATGGTCGATTTTCCAAAAGATAATTATCTATATTTTCGACCCCACCATATACATATTATTTGTGTACTTACATGAATTTCCCTCCATAACTATGGAGCGGGCTCTAAGGGCCATTAAGATACCGGATCTATTTCTTTTTAATGATAAATTTAAGGGTACGTTTGATTCAAATTATCCTATATAACCTTGGTTATGTGATTACCAAGTAATCACATAACTAAAGTTATGAGGAATGAAATATAACATAAGTTATTTGGTTAAATTTAGATAATCAAGTAAAATTTATTTGTTTGGAGTAATAGTTTATAACATAATATAATATTGTAACGTATTACACTTTAGTTAAATTAAAGTATGATAATATTATACGCTTATCTAAATTTAAAATAAGAAAAGTAAGATGATATTATATACCAAAAATGATAGACAACGTGAAATCCAACGTAAATGACATGACACCCCAATTGCAGCAATTCTCGACGGGTTCACCGTGCCCCCAGGTTATAATTTTGTTCGGAGTGGCGGCCGGGGCCGCCGTCAGTGTCCAAGCGGCAATCGGACGTATACACGAAAAGTGTCACGTCATTCACGTTGAGTTTCACGCTATAATTTCATGCTCTCTATCCTAACTCATTATATATATGTTCGTACCCTCAGTAAGTATAAAAAATTATATCGAATCGACGATTAAATTTATTTTAATTTTTAAAAATTAAAATATTAAAAATATATATATATATATAATAATAAAATAATAAATAAAATTGGATTATTTTTTTAGAATTTGTTTAGATAATTTTATTAAATTTATTAAAATTTTCTATTTAATTTATTAAAATTTTAATTAAAATATTAAATTTAAAAAATATTCGCCGGCGATACCGACGTCGACGTCGACCGTTGGTGTTCGCGTAGGTAGTCGATGTTCAACATCGGCGGTCAGCTGCCGGCGCCAACCGCCGCTGATCAGCGTCGATCGTCGACGTCTGCTGGCCAGCTGTTGGCGTCGACCGTCGACAATCGTGCCAATCGCTGATGGTCCTCGACCGTCGTTGTCGGTAGTTGGCCATGAATAATGTCTCCGAAATTTAATAAATTGTAATAGTTATTTTTTCTTAAATATAAATATTGGAAGATAATTTTGAAAAAATAAGTTTCATAATCTCGGAATCAAGAAAAACCTTATTTTCCTAAGATTTTTCGATTTCGAATTGCATGTCCCTTTTGCGGACGTATCGGGAATGATTATTATTTGGGAATCACTTATTATCCAAACCAAATAAGATTTTCGTTGATAATTTTGAGGGGGCGCTTGGTATATATTTGGTAATGGGAATGGTAATGAGTTTGATTGAGGGGTTTATGGATTTAGTGATAATCTAATGGGGGTTGGGTTATGAAATCAAGGGTATCATATCCTTATTTTGATTCCGATTCCCGTATACTAAACATCATAAATGGGAATAAAATAAAGAGTGATGATAGGGAGAGTGAATTTGGGAGAGTGAATGGGAGAGTGAATGATGTGGCAGTTATTGTATACACGTCCGATCGACGATCGGACACTACCGGCGGCCTTCGGCCGCCGCCCCGAACCAAACTATACCCTGGGGGGCACGGTGAACCCGTCGAGGATCGCCACAATTGCGATCTCGCATCATTGACCGTCGATTTGGATGGGTTCACCGTTGCCGGCCATCCCGACGAGTTCACCGTCCTCCCAAGGTATAGTTTGATTCGGGACGACAATCAGAGGCCGCCGGTGGTGTCCGATCGTCGATCGAACATGTACACATTAGCTGGACGTCATTCACTCTCCCATTCACTCTCCCAAATTCACTCTACCAATCATTACTCTAAAATAAATTTCATTCCTATTCCCACTTTCTAAATCCGCTTACCAAACACCCCCTGAATGGATAATCAAGATTATCAAAAAGACATATTTAACTTTTTAATTTCTCAAAAGGTGCATTTTTCTCCCCTATTTTATCTCTTCCATTAATTACTGGAATGCTGTATTCAAAAAACATCAATCATATTTAAAAAAGAGCAATGATAGGGTGAATAAAAATGGGAGAGTGAAAACTATAGTGAATGATGTGACATTTTACATACACACGTCCGATTATCGCTTGGACACTTTACATGCACACGTGAGCAAGCTACTATGATGGGTCATCCCCGATGGTGTCCAAGCGATAATCGGACGTGTGTATGTAAAGTGTCGCGTCATGCCACATCATTCACTATAATTTCACTCTCCTATTTTTACTCACCCTATCATTGCTCTTTTTTAAATATGGTGTTATTCTTTAAAATCAATAATCACGTTGATGTTTTTTGAATGCAGCATTTCAATAATTAATGGAAGAGATAAAATAGGGGAGAAAAATGCACCATTTGAAAAATTAAAAAGTTAGGCGTTTGGTTTGCATTTTCCAGTCTGTTTTTCATTTTCATTTTCGGTAGAAAATACGGTTTTCTGGAAAACATATTTGGTTTGCATTTTCCAGCTTTGTTTTCCAGAAAATAATATAGCGTTTTCTGGAAAACTGGAGAATGAAAAAAAGTTATTTTCCATAAAACTAGAAAATGCGACTTTCTGGAAAATGAAAATGGAAAACGGAACAAACCAAACACCTATGTTTTTTATGATAATCTTGATTATCCATTCAAAATTATGAAAATCTTATTTGGTTTGGATAATAAGTGATTCCCAAATAATAATCATTCCCGATACGTCCGCAAAAGGGACATGCAACTCGAAATCGAAAAACCTTAGGAAAATAAGGTTTTTCTTGATTCCGAGATTATGAAACTTATTTTTTCAAAATTATCTTCCAATATTTACATTTAAGAAAAAATAACTATTACAATTTATTAAATTTGGGAGACATTATTCATGGACGACGACCGACAACGACGGTCGACGACCATCAGCGATTGGCACGATTGTCGGCGGCCGACGCCAACAGCCGGCCAGCAGACGTCGGCGATCGGCGCCGATCAGCGGCGGTTGGCCTCGACAGTTGACCGTCGATGTTGAACACCGACCGCCTACATGGACACCGACGGTCGACGTTGACGTCGGGATCGTCGACGAACATTTTTTAAATTTAATATTTTAATTAAAATTTTAATAAATTAAATAGAAAATTTTAATAAATTTAATAAAATTATCTAAACAAATTCTAAAAAAATAAAAAAATAATCCAATTTTATTTATTATATTATTATTATTATTATATATATATTTAATATTTTAATTTTTAAAAATTAAAATAAATTTAATCGTCGATTCGATATAATTTTTTATACTTACTAAGGATATGAACATATATATATAATGGTTATGATAGAGAGCATGAAATTATAGCGTGAAACTCAACGTGAATGATGTGACACTAAGGTTTTCATGTGTCGCCTATGTGTTGCACTATAACACAGACCTGACACACCCCTATCAAAGCAAAGTAAACTTTAGATCGCATCCACATCTACCACCCTTATAAAACTTATGATCACCATTAATATCTTATATTATAAAATAATACTATATCTTATATTGATATGAATCCATGATGAAATAAATTTGAATTGTATAAGATTTTTATGCTATCGCATGAGTATTATACTAGTTCATTAACAAAATAAAATATAAATCTTAACAACAATGAAGGAGTAATATATAATGTTTTGCCTTTTTATTTCATTTCATGATCCGAGTAAAAAAATTACCCGTCAAAGACCGTTTAAGAGATCCTATAGCATTTGAATTTGAGCGGGAAAGAGCGGTCCCCATATTTCCTTTTTTTGGAAAAAGTCACTATACCCCTGCAGCTTATATTATTTTGAAAAATACCCTTAAAATTTTTAAATTCTGTTTTTAACTTATACAAATAAATTTGGAGACAATTTGGAAAATTAATTAAGTACGAGGGGTGGAGTGAAACGTTCCTGTTCGGCACGATGCACCAGCCCAGGAACTGAATCGGAATTTAAAGCGAGCGAGATCCGTGCCATCGTGAGCGCTCCGTTCAAACTCGATGAAACCGCTCCCTCTATTCAAATTCTCTCTTCCTCTCCCGTGAAACCCTAGCGATCTGCTGCTCTCTCCCGCCTCCTCTCTCCGATGGCTGTTCTTGGCGCAGGAATAGTGTCGGCTGCATCCGCCGCCACTGCCAGCTCTCCGCTCAAGGTACGAATCGGGTTAGGGTTCAGGAATTGAATTTGGGGGTTTCCGGCTCTGATACTGGTTCTGCGATGTTTCCCGGGTTGAAGGAGGACTGCGAGGAAGGCTCCGGTGAGCGGATGGATGGACCTGAAGAGATCAAGCTGCGAGATCTGCAATCGGCGCTTCAAGTCCAAGGTTTTGTTTTCCTTTCCTTGATTCAGGATCAGATATGCCGAGCTTGTTTTGATCGAGTTTTCTTATCCTGTAATTCATTCAGCGAGTAGCTTATTTCTTCATGTCTTATGTGCTCCGATCTTTCAAAAAAGAATAATTCTGTATCCCTGAAATAAAGGGTTGCATACTGGCATGCTAATTTCAAGTTACCACAACAGGTTCAAACATTGTTTTATCTGTCTGTTATCATCTCCAGATATCTGCAGCATGTTCAAACTTTGGTTTAGTTTATTAACCAGTATTACTGTACTAATAGGTTGTACTTGATTTGTTAGTTATCACAATCAACATATCTATAATACAATTGAACATCAGTTCTATTGTTATATCACTGATCATTGTTTGTCTTTGGCTTGTTTCTTCTTGCAATTATCAATGATTTTTTTTTTAAATGCTCAATAACCAAGAAACAAATTTGTTTGCATTCATCCCAAATTGTAAGATTTCAACTAACTACATGGGTGATGTGGTCATGAGTCCATGAAGGGTTTTTTAGGAATCATAATGTGTAAAGTATTGGTGTGGAATTACTTGAACTTAAAATTTGGGCAAAAATTAAAAGGACGCCATTTATTGTCATTATTGTTGAAAAAGTACCTATTTAAAAAAAAAAATTCAAAAGGATGCTCCATCCATTTTTTTTTAATCCTGAAAATACGTTTGTATTAGTGTTGTTGTAGTGGCTTCGGTTACAACGTAGAGCAACTTTGTTTCAATTTGGTCAAAGTCACACATGGAGCATTGTTATTCAAAATATCCTTTTTCAACTTGGTCAAAATTGCCCCTACTTGGTCAAAATCACTCAACATTGGCGTAGTAATTTTGATCAAAATTGCTTTGCGTAGCAGTTTTGGCCTAAGGCCCTAAGCTACCACAATGTGTAGCAGTGTTAACTAAAAGTGTCATAACGTGGAGCCATATAACGAAAATTGTTTGTAGTAGCTTTGCTCAAAGTTGTTACTCGTTGTAATAGTTTTGGCTAGAACTATTACATCGGTACTTGAACAAGGGTATTTTCGGTATGAAAATAGGATGGGGCATCCTTTTAAGTTTTTTTTTTCCAAAATGGGTCGCCCTTCTGATAATAATGAAAATGAGGGGCAACCTTTTTGATTTTTATCAAAAATTTTCTGGCTCAGTCAAATAATTTATTTGAAATGACTTTGCCTAGTATCTGCTTGAAATTTCATACCTGCTTCTAATTCTGCCTACATATATGTTTTTTTTCACTTTCCCACCTATCATCAGCTTTTTATTGTGAACATGATTATGTGTACTTGCATGTGTTTATATTATGGGAATGCATTAGTATCCAACCTAGTGGAATAAAGCTTGGTTGTTGTTGTTGTTGTTGAATGCATTAGTATCCAGCTACATATATGTTTTATATGGTTGATTTAACATCCAGGATGTTGGCTTGATTGAACATTCTGTTGTTTGCATTTACTGATTGTGATCCTTACAGATACTTGTTTTCTGTTCCAGAAGTTGGAAGCCAACCTTTAAATTTGTCAACCATAAATGCAGCCAAGATGCTTGGATATCAATCAAAAGAAGGAAGTTCTGAAATCTCAGTAGCTACTGCCTCACTGCTTGCATCAGAGAGCGCAGCTGATAGCACTGTTGAAAAAGTTGCTGCTTATCTGACATTGGGTCTTCCTGAACCAAATAAAGACTATGAGCAAAGTAACATTAACTTTGGCCTTGGAGTGGATCTCAATTATGATCATCCTTCACTTATAAGAGAATATGATCTATTTAATCCCTTCAAAAAGTCTGTTGAAATCAAGTCTGCAGATGCTTCTGAGTGTGGAAGCACCACAGGTCCAATTGAGGAGAGTGAACCTTTGAAGAAGTGGAAACAGATGAAACAGAATGGATATCTTTCATATTCGCATGGTGGCATACCAGTGCCTAAACAACAGAGTAGTCAACCAAGAAAGAGAAAATATGATAGAAATCAAAGCAAGAATGATTGTGCAAAAAGAGAGCAGATTAGTAGGTTGGCAAATCTAGCTATACCAAGTGGATTGCTTTCTGGATTAAATCCGGGAATAATTAACCATGTAAGAAATACGAAGCAAGTTCACTCCATTATAAAAGCTGTTGTACAATCAGAGAAACACGATGAACAAAGTCAGAATAGCATCAGTATTGGTAGAAGGAAAGATCATATTCACAAAAATGATTCAACACCTAAACATAATTCATGTGTTTCTCCAAGCATGGAATATCTCGGGAAGGAGAATGAAACTGATATGGTTAAACACAAGTTCCATGAAGGAGCTTGCGGAACTTCACAGCTGACCTCTGGAAGTGAGGATGATGCACTAGCATTGAAACTCTTATCAACTGCTACTTTGGTTTCAGAAATTGCTAGCAGTGGAACACCTGATCATTTTTCTGACAATCAAGAAAATCTTGATTCCTTATCTATAGAAGGTAAGTATTTGTTTTCATATGAGTGTTGGAGTAATGTTTTGTAATATTGTAATATTAATAACCTTAAACCTGCAACAAGAAACAATATGAACTAGTAACAATTTGTAAGCAATACAAATTACAATAACTCAAAATGAGATAGAATGGTATATGCTCCATTTAATATATTGTATTAAACATGCAAAAATTATTCAACAATTCAATGAAAGTCATTAAAAATCCTATATGATAGTCATTAAAAACCCTTTGTGCATGTAGCACTCTCAAAGATTGATTTTTGCTGCTTGTGCAAGTTTGACAAAAACACATTAGTGATATGAATGAGATCTTCTATGGGCACAATTGTGAGAAGAAGATGCAGCTTTCAATTATCTAGTTGAGCAACATGACTAGAGTGCCAATTTTGATTGTGTCAAGCTGACCACGCCTCTAGTTGGCTTCTAGATGATGGTCCTAGTGTAGATTGAGTTGATGGTCCGGATGCAATGATGAAAGTCTCCATTGCTTGTGTGCGCTTCAGCATGTTGTCTTCATTGATTATTTGCAATTAGGATATCGATGCTCGACATCATAAGGGCAACGGCTATGGCAACAATGTTAGATGAGTAGAGCATTAGGTACCCCGTTCACTCTAGTTCTTCTTCCACAACAAGTATATCTCTGATTTCATTTCCCACTTCAAAGCTAAGCTCATAGGAAGGATTAGTGTCGGTTGATTAGTATCAAAGTCAATGATCCATTAATCGGACTTGGTTAAAGGTAGGAGCACCATGTTGTATGAGTAAGCCACTAATAGCAACACAACTTGAATATTCACACGAGAGTACCATGAATTCTTTTTAAGTATAAGTTCCCTTCTTTCTTTTCTATTATATTGCACAATTATTTGATTTCTGTTGCTGCTCTAGTTGATATTTAAAGTTTGTGTCATCCTTGTCACAGTCATGTTCATAAAAATTAGGCGTACCAATTGTATTTATGAAACATTGATTGGTAGCTCAGTGATGGTAAAAGGCGATTCGCTCGCCTCCAGCGCCCCTGCCAAAGATTGGTTGCTTAGTGATCTGTCTCTAAGTTGCTTGATCACATAATGGCAGACTATATGAAGTTGAATGAATTATTTAATTGATCTATTAAAAAATCTTTGCCAAATTATCTACAGCTGAACAAACAATGCAGTTTTGATCTGTTTGGAATACTTAGTTTTGACACTGAACTATGGCTATAGATCATCTGCACATCAATAACCAATGAAAGAACAAAAATTAGAATCTCACCTATGGAATGACAGTCACCGTGCTCAGTTACATTCTAGAAGGATTCATGGTTATCTGGACAAGTAGTAGTCAGTTTCTAGTCAGGTTTATGGATTTACAGCATATACAGGAGTAACTTTACCGTGGTTCAGTTTACTGTAAATGGGTCTTGTTAATTTGCTTAGCTTGAAGAGGTGCAAAACCTGAAATATCTAATTGATTCTTTGTTTTTTTTCCCCCATCAAGTGTTCTTTCATTGACATGGAAAATCTGGTTCTGCACCACCATCGCCTGGACCATTGAGGTGTTTGTTTCTATCATTCTGCTGGTGAAAGCTCATTTGTGTAGGGTTAACATAAAAAAAAAATGGAATAATGGTTATTGCATCAACTTCAATGAAAATAAGTTTTTTTTTCCTTTTCTTTTGAAATGTTGTTGTTTATCAATAAAAGGGCAGTTCGATACACGAGACTATCGTCAATGTCAGGTCTCAGGAAAGGATTTATTGAACATAGTCTTATCTTGCATTGGAAGAGATAGTTTTTGTGACTTGAACTCGTGACCATTAGATCACACAGGAGTAACTTTACCGTATGTTGTACTAAGGCTCCCCTTGTTGTTTATCAGTGTAACAAGAAAATACTATTACTTGTGCAATAGTTGTATCATATAACAAATGATTTATTACTCATTTATTTTGAAGTATTCGGCAATTAGAATAGTGAATTTATTATATCCACAATTTGCTGAATTTTCATTCATCAATATATATTTTCTATAAAGCCTTTTACCTCTTGTTTGTGCTCTACAAGCTCTAAGATCGGGTGATATATAAATGTGGTGGAGCATTTGTTTAATTTGATGCTACCCAAACTAATTTGACAATGATAATTTGCAGCTGCTAACATTGCATCTCAGTGGCTAGACCTTCTTCAGCAGGATATCAAAGGGCGCCTTGCTGGTAATATTCTCTTTAACTTAAATCATTACCAGGTTTTGAATATTATAGCTCACTAATGTATCGAGTTTTGGTTTTTGTATGAAGCACTAAGGCGTAGCAAGAAGAGGGTAAAGAATGTAATACAGACTGAACTACCTTACTTGATTTCCAAAGAATTCACATCCAATCAAGAAAATCAACCTTATTCCACACGATCATCTGAGCTTGCTTGTTCAACCCAAGAGATGCATGTGGCATGTTGGAAATCACTATTCAATCAGATGGATAGAGCATTGTGCGAAGAGGGAAAGCAACTTGTGAGTATCGCCTTCTCTCAATGCTTCTACACATTTTTTGTTTGTGAAATGTAAAGTGTCGATCAACTGTAGTTCGTGAAACCATTGATTGCTTTGGGTTGATATTCCCAGCTAAGATTCTCCTACCTATATCTTTTTTTATGTTTATTACGTTAAGAGTTTTTCTTCAATTGCAACCCCAGTGATTTTCGTTATATCCTTTCTTTCTTTCTTTCTTTATTTATTTTCATTTTAATCTAAAAATGTATAAATTTTTCATCATGATATTTATACATTACAAGGCTTTTTTCTGTCTGTTCTGTTAGAATTTGATTTAGAAAATACCAAAGCTTTTAATGCATCGAGTACCCTGATATTTGTTTTCAAAAAGACACGTCGTCTAACTCCTTTTGCTATTTTAATATCATTCAATGGTTTTAATCCTGTAAAGGTTGGGGCTACATGAGCTACTAAATTACACAGCCTTATTGTGGTAAGTCAGTAAATAGATCAAGTGCACACTTTTTTGTAGTTGGGATAAAACAAAATAAAAATAAAAAGAGATTATCTTCCATTCAATTATTTTGACTCAGATTATGATTTTCCCGCTCAATTGTCGATAGATGCAATATCAAGCCTCTCCATGATCATCATGTTGGAAAGATCATAGTAGCACTTGTCTATGTGATAGTTATGGATCAAGATGCAGTTCAACTTGAAAGTGGTGTTAGATTTTGGTTTAGACAAATGTCAAACATGTTCTGGGATCTTTTATACGCTTATTTCTATTTTCTTTAAACGCTTCTGATTTAGTTATATGATTTTCTAAGATTTATTCTTCACTTTTCACTGATGTTGTGCGGATAATATTTGCCTTGTCCTCCTGTTTAGGAGAATTGGTTAAAGCAAGTTCGAGAAATGCAATTGCACTGTGAGAATGGCCTTAAGTTTGCTGGCTCATGTGGTTCTTCACATTTAACATCAGCAGAGAATCCAAGGTTTGCCATTTAAAAATATGTAGCACCAAAATGTAGATTAATTTATTCTAGTCAATTAGTTAAATAGAATGAATTTTCCTATGCATAACTTATAATTTTAGCGGTTAGTTATTGCTTTTGTTTATATCTTAATTATTATTTATTAGGCTTGTTACCAGAGCAGCATTCATTTTTAGGTTAAGCAAATTCTTTCTTTAATATAAGAGGATTACTACTTTGAAGGATGTTGAATTTTCTCTCGGTTACATCAAATTATTTAAAATATTAAATGATAGATCTAAACCTTTCTTTTATATGGATTGCTCATGATGATTATTCAAAAATCAAATGTTGCAGTGCTTTTTTATAAAAATATTTGAGCCTTATTGTCATACTCTCAATATACTGAGTTGAACTCATTTTTTTTAAAATAAATTTAGTCGTGTTTGTCATTTATACCTTCACAGTAAATTGAGTACATCTGAAACTTTGGAGCGTCAGTACGCAGTTTGGGCTGCTGCAGCTTCCATCTACTCCACCTGCAACTGCATCATGAAAGTAGAAAAGGAGCCCTCAGGGCGTAGCTGAGTTGATACCCAAGTGGTAAACTTGTATTAATCAATGAAAGCAGAAAAGGCGTGAAGAAATACACCTCGACCTGTCATTTGGCCGCTAATTAACTAATTTATATAGCAGTTGCTCTCATCTTACTCGCATCAATTTCTATAAAGTTCGTTGCACAATTGATTTGCTCAAAATTAAGTTTCTTGTAACGGTGAGTTTACTTTAGAAATCTACTATGGACGTTTCCAGTCTTGCAAGTTTGCAACCAGTGTTGTGATGTTACTCCTTGTAACCTTGATACTCATAAGCAGGCATTATTTGCTTGTGATGATTAAAAGTTTGCGATTGGTTGGCTATGTGCTTACAAACCACCTGCTTTGCTAGTTATGTTGCTGCATTAATGTTGAGAATATAGACAATGACGATCAAGCTTCTTTTAAAAAAAATGGACAAAAATCAAGAGTGCTTTTTTATTGAGATCTTCGAGGATGTTTATTTTTGATTTATTATAAAAAAGACATCTCATTCCATATTAATATATTTTTATAATTATTTTTTTTATTTTTAATGTTGTTGTAGCATTTATAGATTTATCATTGATATAAATGTTGTAATAGTTATGGTTCATAATTGTTACAATATGAACGAATGGTTTATCTATGATTAATATTAATCAATATTATATCATAATAACTATGAATAATAGTTAATTTTTTTTTTTATACTCAAAGGGACGGGCGATAAGAGGAGAGACGCTTGAGATGAATATAATTATTTTTTACTATAATTATGAATAATAGTTACTATAACAATAATCACCATTTGTTATACCTATGAATAATAGTTGCGACAACAATAATATTACAATGAGCTATGATACACTCAGTGAAAAAATTTAATGAAACGCTCAATGAATGACGTGTCACTTTGCATGCACACGTCTGATTATCGCTCGGACACCATTGACAGTCTCCGACCGCCATCCTAAATCAAATTATATCCTGGGAGACATGGTGAACTCGTCGAGGATCGCTGCATATAAAATATCACGTCATTTACTGAGCTTTTCTTTGAGTTTTTTCACTTAACATATTATTTTTCTATTACAATTACGAGATCAATACAAATATAACTTTTCTATTACAATTACGAGATCAATACAAATATAACGACCATAAAATTATAGTTATAATTATGTAGTAGTTAATATCTCCTATATCTTTTGATAATATATGACAAAAAGGCATCCAAATATAGCTTCTAATAAAAAAGACTTCCAGATAAATTGTGTTATGTAATATCTCATAGATTATCTGACAATCGTTTCTTTGAGATTACAGTCTTATAGTTTTGGTTGAGATGAAAGGGGTGATGACTCTGATAAACTTTTGAATTCAGTTCTCCCACTCAAGTCAAAGAGCTTTTTCTTAAACCAATCAAATGGCTGCAAAGACAAAATAGGTCCATGATCAAAAAACAAAAGAAAGAAAAAAATCACGTAACAGTCGAACCTAAGTGATTAGTCCGACTCTATGATCAAATAAAGAATTAAGTAAAGAGAAAAGTACAAGAGAAATCATGTCAAACGTCTCATAATCGAATTTTAAATTTGATAAATTAATGAATAAATTTTCTTTAACGAATAATTGATCTAAAAATATTGGATTGATGGACTTGCTGTGAGCACTTCTTGATCTATCTTAGTGGCAGATGAGAAACTTCCATGAGTCAGACTGGTGACTCCCAAAATAAATTAAGTCGGATATTTCATACCAATTTAAAAAAAAAATTTGAAAAGAGAAAACTGTCCTTGACACCACTAACTAAAAAATACAAAGTTTGTCTTATGCTCCAAAACTTATAACAGGAGAGGACAACAGTGCTTTAAAGACAATTCGTTAGTCTCCATCGCCTCTACAAATCCATCCCAGGATAAACACGGAGGAAATAAATTACGGAGACTACTAACCCAGATAGTGAATAGCGCATAACGGAGGACAAATACCTAATTTCGTCAGGATTTGAATCTCAAATCTCATGATGATAATATTTTATGCGCTATCATCAATTTATCTCGTGAGGATGGACAATAGTGCTTTAAAGCACTGACATGCCATCAGTGATGTCTTAATTACGATTTGTCACTATTGTCAAAACTTAATTATAGGTGAAGGCTTTCAAGGCGATATATCTACTTTATGATCTACAAAAACAAAGGAATAAAAATGTTGAATTTTTTTTTTGAAAATTGTAACAACAGGTTTCAGAGTCTAAATTTGATTGGAAGTTAAGTTCGTCCAGAAATCACAGTTCAAAACAATGTTTACATCTTGTTACTGTATCTATTCTAAACCGCATTAATTTATTAAAAGACAAGGGCAATGCAGCCTTTAAATGAGTTCAGTGATGAGATAAAATTCATGCAATGGATTCAAAATAGTTGGATTATTGCCTTTTTGTTGTACCAATGAATCAATCTCTTTGATATAAATCCTGTAATGATTTGTTTAGTTACAAATATGGAATATCACTGCAAAAACATATTATAGCAAAATAATTCTCTTCAAAATCCAATACAATTATCAGCCCAGTCTAGCTTTGCAATCCACTCATGCGGATTCAATGGAGTAATTTTTTGCATAATTTTTAACTCGGGTATTAGAAGTTTAGCTTGAATTGAAGTTTGTTTAAAGACTTAGATTTATTACTGGATGGAATTCGTAATTAGTAAAATCTCATATCTGAAAAACATTGTTTAGAATCTTCTTTGGAAGCTTCGAATATCATTTTTACTATTTTAGTAAGTTGTGTATTTTTTATATTTAAGATATTTTTAATACTTTCGTGTTGTAATTAAAGTTTTGTGTCTATAAAAGTTTCATGTTTAGTTGTTTTGAGATAATTTGAATTAATACTATTTCTAACTATCATTTCCTCCTTAGAACGTTGAATTTCTAGCATTCCTTCTCAAATAAATAAATGACAGAAGATTATTTCTTATATTCATACACACGAATTAATTAATGGATTCAATAGCTTAGACTACATCACCTAGTTACAAAATTGTTTTCTTAGATCTTCCATTATGGACTATATATCCCATGATAGCAAACGTTTATTTTAGATGTTTTTCACAGTTCTTTTTTAAATTATATGAAGAGAGATAAATTATAATATGAATTTATAGTTGATCGTCAAATAGCTAATAAAAGGAAAGATTTTTTTTTTTTCAAAAACACACGCCCGTCGAGATTTAATCTTTGTCCCATTGTAACCAATTTGCTGGACTATATATCCTAGTGATGATAAAAGATTACCATAATTGGATATTCATCGAGCATTCAACTCATTGACTTCCTTTGTTTCGATGTGTGTCATTGAAACACTGTTTCTATTCACATGATCATGGATATATAGTGAATCGGTTTTTAAGATGGATTAGTAATTTTTATGATTTATCTCTATCGTATTATTTTAGAATGGATTAATGAGGTACTAAGGATGAGTAAATCGTCGTTTACTATCATGACCATTGATACTGAAAGATATTGTTCAGGTGTGAAACTATGTTTTTGTTATTTCCTTTGAAAATCTTCTCAATTATGTTTGGAAGTTGGAACACGAGCTTTATGAGCTATTTATTGATGATAACGTTTCCGACAGCTTAGTATTATCAGCTTTTGGTTAGATAAAGATGAATAAATCATGAAGGATATATTTGGCCTAGTAGATCTTTTTGTATGAAAAAGGTTAGAAGCAAACTTATTCTCGATTGATTTTATCTGTCAGCACCTCAACTCCAGCATTTCTTCGAAAAAACTACAATCAGCTCTGTAGAAATCCTTTGCAGTGATCTTAGTTTTCAGTCATTTAGCGTCAACTTGATTCAATATTAATCTTCGCATAAAAAAGAATTTCTCCTTGATCCCGACCTAGCTTAGATGTAGCCTGGTCGGCCTATATGGTAATCTAGAGAGATAGATCATTGCCATGAAAGCTCCGACTACCCGGCGTGGCAGGGCATGAAATGGGTGCCACTCGGGTCAGGATTGTTGAGGCAATCTATGGTCTGAAGTGATCATGTGTTTTGATGTTTGGACAAAGAGTTTAAGTTAGATTTTCCCTTGTGTTCTAATATGTGTGTGTGTGAGTGTGCAGGATGTGCAGGTTACACATATGGACTTAGTTGGACGACTTCGGTACGGTGAAGGGTAGCATGGAGACAAGCCGTGGGCTTGTGTGCACCCGAGGGACCATGAATAGCAGGGACGATGAGCCAAGGGACGCAGACTTCAAGGCGTACGTGAAGGATGACAAGGAGACAAGCTGGAGGCTTGTGTGCATCCGAGGGATGAGGACCGAAGACGAAGAGGGCGTGAAGGTAACAGTCGAGGTTGCTGGTGAAGAGTCAGCAGAGTCATGAAGGGACGAGAGCCGAGGGAGGAGGACTCCAAAGGTAAGCCGGGAAGTAGACTTCAAAGGGCACACGTGAAGGGTGGCATGGAGGCAAGCCAAGGGAAGGCTTGTGTGCGCATTCGAGGGACGATAGCCGGTGGAAGAAGACTTCAAGGGGCAAGCCAAGGGAATGTACCTGAAGGCACGCGTGGAGGAGGGTCGTTGGAGTGAGGAAGAGTGATTGTATAAGCTGGGCAGTCTACTGAGAAAAAGGCAGTCGACTGTCAACAAGATTCGAAACTCACAGAAGGTTTCTGACCCTGGACCAGTCGACTGCCCTGGGAGCAGTCGACTGGTAGCGGCTGGTTAAGTAGGCTGAAAATTTGAACGTTGAACTGCAACGGTCGATTTTCAGTGGGACCAGTCGATTGCCCTGGGAGCAGTCGACTGGTCGAGTGTTTTTCAGTCCTGAGTTCTATTTAAAGGAACTCGGTTTGGGCTGGGAGCTCTTGACGAAACAAGCTTGGTTAGGGCTTGTTAGTAGTCTTAGTGCTTAAAAAGTGTACTTGGGTTTGTGGTGAGGTTTCTCCACCCACAAGGAGCGACATGAGTTAGCCGGAGGACATCCGGGGAGAGATCCGCCGAAGGATTGAGGGATCGTCCACCTCACGGACTGTCGTGGAGTAGGAGCTTCATCTTCGAACCACATAAATAGGTATTGTTAGCGTTGCTTGATTTTATTATTATTGTTTTTCGCTTGCGCACGCTAACCTTGTAGGTAGAAGAAATTGAAAAGTTGCTATTCCCCCCCCTCTAGCAAGCCGACATCGATCTAACAAGTGGTATCAGAGCCGGGGTTGCTCGTCTACGGACTAAACGCCGGAAGAGCAAAGAAAGCTAGAGGAAGATGGAATCGGAAGGTCCACTTGGATGAGATATTAGGATTCCACCTCCATACGATCGAGATAATTTCAACTATTGGAGGAAGAGGTTGGAGACATGGTTCTAAATGGATTGGGATCATTGGACGGCATTGGAAGTTCCATTTGAAGCTCCAACGGACAAGAAGGGGAAGCGCCTCCGACCTCGGTATTGGACCAAGAGTCAAACGGAAGAAGCGAAGGCGGATAAGGAGGTAACTAGAGTTGTACTAAATTTATTACCTTAATATATTGTGTCAAATGCAGGAGAGTACAAGAATGCATATGAGCTATGGAGAAGAGTGATAGCTCTACATGAGAATCCGACACAAGGACAAGAAGAAGAGGTGAAAAAGGACCAATCGGAGGGTGAATCAAGCTCAACATCCGAAGATGAGGAGAGAATTGAATTGTCTACATCCTCAAGTGAGGAAGAGATAGAAGAGGTCACCACCTCAAGGATTGAGGGGGAGGAGAGACCCACTTCAATATCAGAGCAAGAAGAAGTTCCAACCTCCACCAAAGCAAAGTCAAAGGACCACATCATATGCTTTGGATGCAACAAGAAGGGGCACTACAAGGATAAATATCCACCAGGTAAAAAGGAGGTAAATCCTAAACCTAAATCATTTCATTTAGACTCTAACATGGGTTGTAGGAATGAGGAAGCCCAAAAGAAAAGAAAAAGAATTCGATGCTTCACGTCACATCAAGCGGGAACTTCAAAGGTAAAAGGAAAGGTAATTCCTTGTTTAAAATTAAATCCAATTTCAAATTCTTACATGCTTGTTAAGAATAATCATGGATTTAAATATCATGATAAGAGTAGGGTTAATATTGTAGATTAAAACCCTAGGAAAAGTATGCATCATAGAAAATCTAAGACTTTAGGACCTAAGGATCAAGACATTAATCCTAAGAAGGGAAGACATATGCCTAGGAAGATGGGTAGGTCTAGGAATGTCCAAGGTGGACATGTGAATTCTAGGGTTAAAAGCCTAAAAAGGGAAAATCAAGCCTTGAGGTAAGGTTTGATAAATTGGATAAAACCCTAGGAAGATTCGCGATTGGATCTAAGGGTTTAGATATGATGTTGGGTGGTCTAACACCCAACAATGATAGATCGGGGTTGGGATACCGATCTAAAGTCTCCAATGCCAATGGAAAGAAGTATGCTAGGGTAGCATATGATTATGGCAAGAAGGAGAATTTCAAAAATGGCAAGAGGGTGTCATTTAAAGAGAAAAAGAAGGACTTAACTAAGGATAAGGTGTCTAAGGTTAAGAATGTAAAGTTTGTAGGCCAAGAGTCACCGGGGGAATACCGGTGTGGTCTAGTGTTTGTTGAGTCACCTAGGGAGGTGGCTAGGGCTAAGAGCTCAAGGGGGAGCTCTAGGAGTCTTTGGGATATATGGTGAATGGATCTCGGGAGGTGCTCTCCTAGAGGTCTAGATGGACCATAGGATGTGCCAAAAGAATTGGAGACGGACTTGAGTCTCAATTCTTGGGGGTTGGCACGGTGGTTTTGAGTTTCATGCATGGAAATATGACATTGGGGTCATAAAGCATGAAAGTTGATTTTTTATGTGAAAATACCATATAAATCAATGCTAGAGATGCATTATGGGGTGGTATGGGCAGAAACGTCAAGAGGAAACCAAAACTAGGACTTTAGGTCAAGGTTTCATTGAACTAATTAGGTAGTTTTGGATTTTTTTGTCAAACTTGGGAATGTTGATAAATACATTTTTGAATGTATTTTTCCCAAATAGGTATGGGAACCACAAACCTCTCCACAAAATTTGAAAATTTTTGAAGATTTATGGAATTTCTGACGCATTTTTGAATTTAGATTTAGAAAGCTGAAAAACTATTTTTCAGTGTGCCAGTCGACTATGTTGATGCAGTCTGATCTGATTGTTGTTTTGGTATTGACACCGATTTAAGTTTAGGTTGAGTGAGATCAGATAGTTAAGTTCGGATTAAGTGTACTAGTCAGAGAGGGCTCGGTAGCTCGTTCTTTGGACCGAGTTGAGTCGGAGAGGGCTCGGTAGCTCGTTCTTTGGACTTAGGTCAGAGAGGGCTCGGTAGCTCGTTTTCTGAACCGAGATGAGTCGGAGAGGGCTCGGTAGCTCGTTCTCCGGACTGTGGTCAGAGAGGGCTCGGTAGCTCGTTCTCTGGATCAGGATGAGTTGGAGAGGGCTCAGTAGCTCGTTCTCTGAACCGGGATGAGTCGGAGAGGGTTCGGTAGCTCGTTCGTTGGACCGGGATGAGTCGGAGAGGGCTCGGTAGCTCGTTCTCGGAACTGTGGTCAGAGAGGGCTAGGTAGCTCGTTCTCTGGACCGGGATGAGTCGGAGAGGGCTCGGTAGCTCGTTCTCCGAACTTAGGTCAGAGAGTGCTCGGTAGCTCGTTCTCTGGACCAGGTTAAGTCGGAGAGGGCTCGGTAGCTCGTTCTCTGGGACCAGACTGAGTCAGAGAAGGCAAGGGAGCCTGTTCTCTGGAATCAGGGTCGAAATGATTGGCTTGATCGGTCTGAAGTCCGATCAGGGAGTTGGCACAAACTCTCTTGATAGTAGATCGGTCACAAGACCAATCCTGGATGTCTGATCGGTCTGTTGACCGATCCAGAGAGCTTCTAGGGAAACAGAAGGCTGTCTGAACGGTCTGGTGACCGATCAGAAAACATTCTGTGAGGTCACAGAAATGTTGGTGATCGATCAGTGTGATCGGTCAGAACTTGCTGGAGCGATTAGGAGGTAGCCTGATCGGTCCAGCCCCTTGCTGCTTAACCGATCAGGGCTTTCCCTGATCGGTCAAGGTGACCGATCAGGGTAATCTGGCTGAGATCCCAGGAAGTTTAGGGATCGGTCTGGTGACCGATCCCCTGGACTCTGATCGGTCAGTGAGAACGATCAGAACATCACTGGATCGATCAGAATAGAGTCTGATTGGTCAGGAGGGTGTCTGATCGGTCCAAGTGACCGATCAACACCTCAGAACTTGGTTATCAGATTTTTGATTTGCTTCTGATTTGCTTTGCTAATAAATCTGTAAGTGTGCAGATGATACAGAGATGATACAGAGCGTTGAAGGAGCAAGGAGAAGGGTCAAGGGTGACTTTCTCTGATGTTTTTTTGTTTGATATACATTTGCAGGTTTCAACGGCACCTGACAACCTGAAGCTTCAGCTGAGGAGGTAGACTGAGAGCTCAGATGAGGTCAGTGGGTGACGAATGACCTGAAGCTTCAGCTGAAGAGCTGAGAGCTCAGAAGAGGTCAGTGGGTCATGCCTGTATGTGTGCAGAAGGAAGATTTAAGAAGATGTTGGCGAAGTAGAGAAGTAGACACAACAAACGAAGCAACTAACAGAGCGAACTAACTGTGAAGTGTGGCTGTTGAGTTGTTGTTGGTGTTCTCTGTGCATTCTTCTTGATCTTTTTGTTTTTGCTGGCGCTTGTGCTTGCATCTGTTCTGTAAGCTTCTTCTTGAGTCTCTTGTGCTTCATCTGATATATTTCTGAGACGTTTGTGGAGAGGTTACTCCACCGAGAAGGAGAAGTTCTTAGTCGGATTCATTCCGGGGTCTGATCTGCCGAAGATCAAGGGATCACCCACCTCACGGGCACGCCAAGGATAGGGGCAAATTATCCCCGAACCTTGTAAACACTTGTGTTAGTATTCTCTGTTTGTTTCTTTCTGTTTGTCTGTGTTTCCGCTGCTAACCTGAGTGCAGAAAGAAAAGAAACAAATTTTTGGTGGGTGGCTATTCACACCCCCCTCTCTAGCCATCCCAGATCCTAACAAACTGCCCCTGGGAGCAGTCGACTGATCTGGGCTGAGTTGAGTTTCAGCAAGTGGAAAATGTCCAAATGATGTAAAACAAGTGTATGAGGGGCTAGTATACTGTGTTTGTGATCATTAGGGGTTAAAAGATCCAATAATGGGGGAATTGTTGGAGCCTCTTTGATGTTAGGCAAAAGGAGAGAAGTGTTGGGTTTAATTTGGGAAACTAAACACGCCTTTGCAAGAAACCCTAGGTTTAGGGGGAGCTATGGTAAAGGGGGAGCATGGTTGCTCCATTCTTGGCGTAAGGGGAACCTTGGAGAAGTTCTTAAAAAGCCTTTATAAGTCCAATGTAGGGTGAGCCTTGTGAGAGGTTTTAAAAAGCCCGTTTTGGTGAAAATCCTAACTCTTGGGAATGTTAGGTGTATGAAATGCCTTGGGATAGGATCCATGATTGTTTGCATTGCATATGCATTGGCGGTGTAAGTCCAAGGTGGAGCCTTGACAACGTAAGTCCAAATGGTTGTTTAGCATTGTTATTGCTATTTATTGCTATTTGTTTTCCCTAACTTAAACGTATTGCCAAACATCAAAAAGTGGGAGATTGTTGAGGCAATCTATGGTCCGGAGTGACCATGTGTTTTGATGTTTGAGCAAAGGGTTTAAGTTAGGTTTTCCCTTGTGTTCTAATATGTGTATGTGAGTGTGCAGGATGTGCAGGTTACACATATGGACTTAGCTGGATGGCTTCGGTACGGTGAAGGGTGGCATGGAGACAAGCCGTGGGCTTGTATGCACCCTAGGGACCATGGATAGCAGGGACGATGAGCCAAGGGATGCGGACTTCAATGCGTACATGAAGGATGACATGGAGGCAAGCTGGAGGCTTGTGTGCATCCGAGGGATGAGGGTCGAAGACGAAGAGGACGTGAAGGCAACAGTCAAGGCTGCTGGTGAAGAGTCAGTTGAGTCATGAAGGGACGAGAGTCGAGGGAGGAGGACTCCAAGGGCAAGCCGAGAAGTGGACTTCAAAGGGCACACGTGAAGGGTGGCATGGAGGCAAGCCAAGGGAAGGCTTGTGTGCGCATTCGAGGGACGATAGCCGGTGGAAGAAAACTTCGAGGGGCAAGCCAAGGGAGTGTACCTAAAGGCACGCGTGGAGGAGGGTCGTTGGAGTGAGGAAGAGTGATTGTATAAGTTAGGCAGTCGACTGGGAAAAAGGCAGTCGACTGCTAGCAAGACTCGAAACTCATAGAAGGTTTCTGACCCTGGACCAGTCGACTGGTAGCGACTGGTTAACTAGGCTGAAAATTCGAACGTTGAGCTGCAACGGTCGATTTTTAGTGGGACCAGTCGACTGCCCTGGGAGCAGTCGACTGGTTGAGTGTTTTTCAGCCCTGAGTTCTATTTAAAGGAACTTGGTTTGGGCTGGGAGCTCTTGACGAACAAGCTTGGTTAGGGCTTGTTAGTAGTCTTAGTGCTCAGAAAGTGTACTTGGGTTTGTGGCGAGGTTTCTCCACCCACAAGGAGTGACACGAGTTAATCGGAGGACATCCGGGGAGTGATCCGCGGAAGGATCGAGGGATCGTCCAACTCACGAACTATCGTGGAGTAGGAGCTTCATCTTCGAACCACGTAATATGTATTGTTAGCGTTGTTTGATTTTATTATTATTGTTTCCGGTTGCGCACGCTAACCTTGTAGTTAGAAGAAATCGAAAAGTTGCTATTCACCCCCCCCCCCCCCCCCCCCCCCCTATAGCAAGCCGACATCAATCTAACGTGGATGTCCGATCGGGAGGTTAACCTGATATAGTCTAAACTAACCCCAGCGAAAGATACCGAGTGCTTGGCTTAAGGTCGTCTGGTCAACATGTGACCAACAGCTAGTTGGTGCCCTTCTATGGTTCTAATCCTATGCTTTAAGGATGAATCGGCCTGGCCGAGTCCAAGTGCCCCAAAGACTCGAATTGTCCCTTGTTTAATCCATAGGGCATTAGCTGCATAGCAATATCTCACTCAAGGAGGCCGGTCGGCGCTCTGACTGGGGAATTGTCGTTTTCCGAGGGAATACCTACCCCCTTACACCATGCTGATAAAGGTGGTACGAGAGTCGGCATAGGTCGGCTCAGGCCTGACACCACTCGTATCCGAATCTCGAATATCCCGCTGACACAGTACTTGCCTAGCAAGCTCTGGCAACCCGTACCACGGTGCCCCCTACCCATGTCAGAATGGGCGGCGCCGGTCGGCGAGCTGACAGCTACCTCTGATCTTGTCCCTGCATGAGATAAAATATGGCAGAAGCAGCGCAGAGGCTGTCGGCTCCCTCGGCTATATAAGACACTCCTCACTTCATACACAGGTACATGCGTGTGATAAGTTTTTGCTACAGTTTCTTCTTCAGTTTTCATCTTCTCCAGCTACTGACTTGATCGTCGGAGTACCTTGCCGGGGATTTTTCCCGACGGGTTACTGACGGCCATCTTTCTTGCAGTTCTCGGAGCCAGCAGGAGCCGTTCCCGAGTCCAGCTCACTCTTGGGAATCCACCTCGCTTTTCGACAAAATCACTCCTCATATATTATTAATATTATATATGAATGTGTATCAATCAATTAATTTTGAAATTTTCGATGTGAGACTAAAATCTCATTTATAATGAATTCTTCTTCTCCTTTTCATCTCTTTTTTTGCATTCACATCTTTTATAGAAAATTTTTATAAGACTAGACCAGTCATCTCGATTGGGTTTTTTTATTATTTTAAATCACCCAAAAATCAAGATTCATGATTAATAAAAATTTCCCCCAAGATTATGATATAGCGAAAGGGTATTAAATTGTCAGTTAGACACCTACGATTCGATCCTCCATTTACAACGTATTTTGTAAAAAAAATTTCTCTAAATGAGACGTGCAACCACAAGATGTTGAGCTTCTAGATTGCCCGTCGCGAGCGTGTTCTGATTTACCTTAACAGTCAGTGAAATTTTTTTGTAGAATTGGACTGGTCACCCCAGGTATATAGCAGAATTTTTTTTACTGTAGCAATGATGAACGCTAAATCTATGTTATAACAACTACGATTTCTTAATTGCTACAACGTGATCATGATTTGTTAAGTTTATAGCAACTACAAAATGGTAACTACTATAGTTGTAGCAACAATGAAATTGTAACACCTACAATTATAGCAACTATGGAAGTGGAAAAAACATATCCTTTTGAAAAATCTCTTGTAACTTTTTTTTTCTTCAATTATAAGCGATGGAATAGTCCATCACGATAAATACAAAATAATTGACTTGCACGTTCTATCACGTCTTAACTACTAGAACATGATCGTGATTTTGTTCAATCACATTGTGGCAACTACAATTCCATAATTATTACAACACAAACTCAACATTATAGTAGCTGTTAGTATGTAGCTGCTATAATGTGATTCAGTAAATCATGACCCCATTCTAATAACTAAAATTTTGTAATTATTACAACACAAACTTAATATTGTAGCAACTACGAACTCGTAGTTGTTATAATGTAATCATGATTTGTTCAACCACATCGCTATGAGTTTGTACTACAATATTAATTACAAAATCGTAACCACTACAACACAAGGATGACTTAACAAATGATCCCATTCACTGCTACAGTCAAAAAATTTGCTACAATCAAAATTGGACACAATCACGCAGCAGGAGTCATGCAGCATATCAAAATTTCACTAAAATTTTAGATGCAATAATAACTTGGTTGTTAGCTTTATACTAAATGAGAAGTCAGTGACATCTACCATTGGCTGCATTCCAAGTATCATCTTGTTCTGTATAAAAACTAACATAACGACCAGTCATAAGAAAATTAAAGGGCAAGGAAAGAACAATATTAAGCGTTTGACACAATCCAAATACGTTCCGCATATTACATTTAGATCAAAACTTAAGATTAAGAACGAATTCACTTCAGTTTATTGCATACTTCTGGGTCCAGCTACGGGCGGTTGCGTCGTACTTGGCTAGGTCAGTCTTGTACATGTGAGCAATCTCCGGAACAAGAGGGTCATCAGGATTTGGATCCGTCAACAAAGAACAGATCGACAACAGTACCTAATCAACAAACAACAAACTGATCATGTCACAAACAAATCATAGAAAAAGACGTGCAGATCACTAATACTACTTGAACTCTAAGAGAACATAGTCCAAATAACAAAGGTGCTAACAAACTTAGGCCTACATTGGCTTCCAGTTACCAAGAAATGGCACATGAACATGCATGAGGATTTCTGAAAAAAAAAATTTGTTTAAACAGCAGATAAACCAAATTTCATGGGAGTAATATTCTCACATGAAACCAATTACTTTGAGATGATTATGATGCACTTCTAAAACCAATTATTATGTGAAATTTTACCAAACCGAACTAAGGAATTTTGAGAGGCAATGACAGTGTACTTGAACTTTAGTACTACATTTCAATGTATATATAGATATTAGTTTTGAGATAAAATTAGTCATAGTGACTAGTGATCCACATTTGCCCCTAAATCAGTTTTATTTAAGCAGTAAATTTATTTATTTATTTGGCTAGAACGTCGCTTCTACTATCCTGGCCATTGGCTCCTTTTATGTATTGACACGTCAAAACCAGTAGAAATCTTTTAAAAGAAAAAAAAAATCAAACTTCAACTGATATTTGGTAGACAACCCGAAGCTGAATTTGTATGGGTTCAAATCTCGAAAATAGCCTCTTACAAATAAGGATAAGACTGCATATAATAGACCCTTTTTTAAGATCCGCATTTGGTGGGAGCTTCTTATACCGGGCTTTCCTTTTTTTTTTGCTATAATTCATGAAAGTAGGAAATATACCGTTTGATCTAACTAATGTTTTGACACAGTTATTGACTTAAAACTGTAAACAGAAGCTTGATAAAATCATCTGGAAAAAGAAAAATCACCAACTGAACTTATGAATCCATCCATGTAGTCGACTTTATTTCATTCTATGAAGCTCAACTCTACATCTGAACAAACCTAAACCAGTATAGTTTTGCTAAGCAATGATGCAATGCGTGAAGATTTAAATACTTCAGCCGAAACAAAGTCATCTGATCCCAAGAATAGATAGTGATTACCTCTAATCTAAAGAAAAGTTCAGACTATAATATTTCTACAAGCTTTACTACTATATCTTCCCTGGAGAAGCATTGCCTAGTATGCAGGCATGAAAAACTACCATGGTCTTCCTTGATACCATACTAGAACTAAAGCATACATGGGAAACTAATAATACTTACTGAGATCAAGAGATTGCACTGTTTTGCAATCTCATTGCATGAACAACTTCCTTGAGAAAATCAAATGGTGTACTTGAAGGGGGGAAAAAACTGACTTTTAAAGAAAATAACAAAGCTGTACCTTCGAAATGGTCAAAGCAGGGCTCCATTGCTCTTTCAGGATGTCTAAACAGATGCTTCCATTGCTGTTGATGTTGGGATGAAAGACTTTTGTCTTGAATGAAACCTAATATATGATCCAACAAGGAAAGATTTACACTTAAAAATCAAGGATAATAGATATTAATTTCCATCCTACAGCCGATCTGACAACATTTACCGTCAGTTGGGGGTCTAGTATGCCTGGGGCACTTTTTGCACATACCATATGGGATACAAAGTTTATTCTTCACCTTCAAAGGGTGAACAGCGGAGATGAAATGTATTCACCAAAGATGCATTATTTGTTGGTGTAGAAGGACAAACATTCTAGTTCAACCTCATTTGCATTCAAAAGTGAAGACTTTTGTATGTTACGAGAGACATTCTGCTCTCTAAACTGCATAAGAACTACGCCAGAAAGGATGGATATAAAGGTTTTTTTCCTTCCCAAATTGAAGGGTAACACAGAATTATAAATTACAAAAACTACCATCAGATGAAATCACATATGGCACCATGGCCATATTTCTTTCTCAATAATTCAATAAGAGCATGCTCGGCATAAAGATCACTAAATGCCATGGCTTCAGATCTACTGGCAGAAGTCAAAATATCATGTTTCCTTGAACACTGGAAAGGCAGATAAAGCACATGATGTTTGTCTTTGTAGTTATCTGCAGTGAGGTTCTGATTGAAAGAGGCTTCAGATGGAATGTCCCTATGGCAGGTGACCAGAATCATGTGCTGGTATTGACTATATGAATCTTATGTTACATTTAATTCTGTGAGATTCTTTCATTAGTTATTCAAATCAATTAAATAATTTTTTATTACATTAACTTAGTTTTTCTTTGGTCTCACTAATTCTCACACCTTCTACTCCAATTGATTTGATTAGCCTAACTATAAAATCCATTGGATTGTGTTGAAATGTCAATACAATCTCAATTTATTTATCTCATCAAATCACTTCTTAAAGCTACACTAACAAAAAAGAGGTTATGTTAGTCATCAATGCTAGTTATACATTTTCTCTATTTAGAACAAACAGTAATGATTACTAATTCTTAAACTGCAACAACCATAAAATGTTTACCTATGAGAACCCAACATACACGAACAAATAACACTTGCCAATCAACAAAAACCAACCTATTCAATAGCACAACATAGTCATATTCATGCTCTATACTTTTCAATTGTTATCCATGATTTCCACTCATTAACTGACTAAGCATGAAGGTCAAACCACATACACAATTTTCCTGATGCTCACAAAAGTAAAAGATACATAGTGAAGGGGCCTTGAATACTCTCTGAGTGGTTACGATTTAAATCTGGACTACAATCCAATATCATATAAAAAATACAATGCAAGTAACGTTGGGTCTTTCAGTTGTTTAAACAAGATGATCCTAATTTTGATGTATCTAAGGTGCATGGCACGACTATCACCACACCCATAGATACAAAATCAGAGCATGAAAAGGACCTAATTCTCAAGGAACCTGAAAACTGAAAAGTTGAAAAACTAAAGGTGTGGAGATAGGAAACCCAATTCTACAATTGGAGAAGTGATATAGGAACCCAATTCTACAATTGGAGAAGTGTGAAAAATGATTCCAACTGCTGGTTTACACCAGTAAGTAGGATGTTCAAAATTCAAATAAATGCAACATAAGAAGGATTAGCCAATAAGGCTCTTGCTACCTGTTCTTTGATCTATTAGTTAAATTTGAGCTGGCAACTTCATGCAGATTTTTATTCTTCAATCTCACATGACCTTCAGAAACTGGAGCTACAATTGCCCTATTATGGCTAAAATTTTGGTTTCTAAGAAATAATTTCTTATAATAATTGTTTGGAAATTTGAAAATCAGGTTAAAAATAATTATGTACAAACTAAATCCAAAGTTAGTGAGTAGGACGCTTGTAAACAATAAGTGATGCAGGTAATAAAAAAAGCTTTTGAGTTTTGAGGCTAGTGCTATGTCTTGAGGAACACGAGGCATGAAGGACGGGCTGTAGAAAATTTTCAATATTCGAGGAGTGAAACAAAGTGAACTCCATGTATATAATTGCAAAAAATTGCAGGCATACATAAGGAGAATATTACCTTTGGCGGTTTGAAAGGGTAATCCGGAGGAAAGTGAATATTCACTATGAAAATGCCTCCAGAATATGGACTATCAGAAGGACCCATAATAGTAGCTTGCCAGTGGAACATATCTTCCCCAACAGGACCTACGCAAAGTTATCAGTGTTGTTGAAAATTTCAGGTAAAATATCATGGACTTCTGCAATTATGAACTCATTTACTAAATTTATATATCTCAATATGCATGCTATTGTTAACACTGCCAACAAATATCATGGGCACTAAACAAACACATGTGAGAAATATAAATATTCCTTAAACTCGCATTTTTGCAGCAATTCTAAAATCTTTAAGCTTTCAGAGTAGCGATAAACATTTCTTATCCCACAGTTCAACTTCAATCCTTAATGCAGCCAAACATGTTCTGACAGTAAGAGTTCAGACTTTGTACTGTCTATAGTTATCTAATCACTATCCATACACATTTTTCTTGATTTTTTACCACTTTTTAATCTCTGTAGTGAATGCAATCATATTAGTCACTTGGTCCTCCAAAACATAATGATTTATTTCAAAATGTCGACTTACTAAAAAAAAGTGGGAAAAAAAATCTATAGATTAATCCATCGGAAATGAAAACAAGAAAGCTCACAGTATATAAATTAGCATATATAAATCAATAAAATGTACATGTATATGAAAGAGGCCAGTCTGTTGTACCTGCACTGCAAGAGACAGGAGGATCCTTCTGTAAATCCTTCAGTTCCTTCAAAATGCGCCTAGATGCCATCGGTAACCTAAAAATCAAATTTTTAAATGAAAGACACCTATAAAATTAGAATCGCACGATCTGTTTTGAGTCTAAATGTTTGATTTCCTAAGATTTAGATCACAAAAGTAACTCCATTGTCATGCAAAGAAGACAACCAATAGGTAGAACATAAAAGGGTACATATATTTTTCAGGAACAATTATAACATTACTGCATGGAGTAACCTAAACATGGAATCATCGGATGAAGCCCCGCGATAAGGTCCACAAAACAGTACTTCAACAGAAACCATATGGTCCATATGCAAGTCATATTAAACAAAGGAGCAATTGTCATCTACTTTGTCAAGAACAATCTTCAAAATTTGCCGATAGAACTCTCACTTTTTGAGTTGACATTTTTAAGGTTTTAACTGGTTTATTGTCCGAAAGAATAATAACAATAACATAGGGGTAAAAAAGTAACAAAATCTTAGAACATGAAAACATAAGAAGCCATCTGCACATCAAAACGCGTATAGTATAGATTGCAAAACGTAGACATACGCACGATCTCTGTCCAGCAATGACGATCGAAGAAAAGGAAAAATATGATAACAAAGTATAAAATTTCCTTTGCTGCTAAAATTCACACATATCAACCCTCGCAATACGACAAACCCTAAATTCTACGTGCAACATCCGTCTCGATCGGAAAACAGAAAAATAAGAAAACCAACGAAATCAGAACCATCAAGGCGTGCAGAACAACCAAGATAAAGGAAAGGAAGACGTGGACGTATAAATAAGGTACAATGATCAAATCCAAAGGAGGAGGAGGAGGGATGAAACCCTAACCGCGAAGATCAAACCTATCGGCGCCGAAGAGAATGATTAGAAAGAGCCGAGCGACGATGGGGGCTTTGTCGAGTGAAGGAAAGTTGCCCAAGGAGAGTTATATATAGATAAGGAAACAGTGCCAATGCTCTGCGTTTACTTTGCTTAAAATGGAAAGTTTAGAAAAAAATTAAATAAAAAAAATAAAAATAAAATAATTAGTTTCACAAATCATAACTTTTTCAATGAAATTGCACAAATACACTCTAGATAAAGAACTGCAGATATATTTCTGTTCTTATAGCACGATCGATCTGAGCTTACTACAATGCAACTGCTACTCCATTGTTATCGATGTGACGAGGAGTTGCATTCCCAGGAGGAGCTGGGGCTGAAATTTCCGTCTCCGATAAACGATAGGATCGATTCTTTTGGGCGGCGGAGCGAATGCTTTGAGGGAAGAGCGAGATCGCCGGATAGCCACCTGTGCTTGGCTTGATCTCCTGGAACGAATTCGGAAGATTTCGATTAAAAATTTCATCTTTTTGGGGTAATGAAATTGTTGGGGTTGCAGGTTACTACTACTACTACTACCGTATGCTTGGTGGGCTTACGGACTGCAGATCCGGGGTTCTCTGTTGGCGAAGATGGATTGATGGGCCTCCGGCTCGCAGGCTCTGCCGACATTGGCCTCTTGTTCGCCTTGCCGTTCGACCGAGCATTCGGCGGGTTCTCTTGAAGCCTCCCTCCGACCACGATCAGGCGAGGAAGATTGCTTGCGGATCGAGTTCATCTCTGGGTTCGAACCGGCGCGAGACACCGACGCCGTTCCCCGTCGTTGTAAAGCAGGCGCCTGCACTTGAGGCCGCTCTCGCGGCGCCGGGGAGCTCGGACGGTTCGCGCTGCCGCTGTTTGGGCGATTTGCGGGAGGAGCATGGCCGACGGAGGCCGATCGGGTGAAGGCCGGAGGTGAGGCTTCTGTTGTTGCGCGACGGGAGGGAGTTGAGGAACGAGAACTCGGTCGAGCAGTTGGTGTGCAAGGCCTTGAGTTCTGTGGTTGCATTGGTTTGTTTGGATTAGAAGGCAGCGTGGGTCGAGTCTTTGCGGGGGCCGAATGCCGTGAGATTGCAGGGGAACGATTGCCGGAGAAAGAAGGTTTGGAGGTGACGGAGGCGGTGCTGGTGTTGAGAATCGCTGTCCTGCTGCTGTTTGAGAGGCATGTGGAAGATGAGAGAGTAGTTGATAAAGCAGACGTAGCTGTGGAGCTGCTTCTGGTAGGCTTAGCAGAAGTGGTCTTCTCTGATTGAGACACCGAAAACTGCAAACAAAAGAGGTATTCTCAAACTAAAACACACTGTACAAATTTGTTTTTTCCAGTGCTGATTCTATAAAGTTGGATACGAACTTGAATTTGCTTTGGTTATAGGTTAAAATTTTTTGTTGTTGTTAATCATTGATAGAATGCAGAGTGAATTTAAGATGATTCTTTAACTCCGAAGAGAGTAAAGAGGTTCAGGTCACTCACCCTTGAAGCTTTTCCCGTAACTGATCTAGCATTTGATTTGTTCTTTGGTGCTGCTTTAAGTGTTTGACTGTCACGAGCTTCGGAGAAGGAAAAGGGAGAGATTTCCGGAGGAATGAGAAGCCTATCAACGTGAAAGTTTAGCTCAAACATTACTTATTATCTTCCATTGTTCCAAATGAGTGAAGAAAATTGATTCAGCTGAGAAATTTTAAGAAGAGAAACAAAAAGGCTTTTGCTTTTCATGTATGCTTCAGAAGGTAAATCAAGGATTTAAGTTTGAAAAAAAAAATCAGTGCTGTATTCTCATACTATTATAATCAGGTTTAAATTATTCAGTAACATGATTGAGTAAAATTTATAGTGATCATAGAAAAACTGAGTAGATTTAATGGACTGAGATACAATAAGAAGAAAGCTTTTACCTCGAGTTATATGGAAAGGTCGGGCAAGTGTTTCTTCCTAGTGGTCTAGGAAGGTTAGACAAGCTTTTCCAACAAGTTGTTCCATCCCAACTTGCAAGGAGTCAAAGAAGCTCAGATAGTCCTCTTCAATGATCAAGCTAGACTATTTTAGAATGTATTTTATTTTGTAAGAGAATAAATAGCCAAAGCAAAATACCATTATGGAATTTTGTATTCCCTTAATACACTAGGGATGAGCAAAATGGCACACATTAGTATGTATTGTTGTCACTATGTAGCTTTTCTCCTTGGAGTCATGAGTTTGTGATATATTAGTGGCTTGACACAGCTGGTTGACGAGTCACAACAAGGACCATAACTTTTGAATTTATTGGTGGATTCCTTTGGGTGGTCCCGTCTGAAAGACACACCCCTTTGAGTAGTCAAGTCACCTTGCAGGACCCACCCAACATGACCCTTTGAACTTCAAAGGGTCATAACTTTTGAATCAGGACTCGAAATCAAGCTTTGTCGGCGGCCACACGAGCAAAATTTAGAGATCTAGATTTATAACTAGGAATCCATAACTGCCAAGTTTCGGGCCCAAAAACCAACATTTAGGTTATCGTCCGAGCCTCCGAAAATTTTATTACTATTTGTAGTCCTTTCCGTTTTTATGGTATTTAGGGTAATTTTGATATTTCTGGTATTTATGAATCCTAGTTTGTCTATATCAGTGCCCTATTCTATTAATTTCATTTCTGTCAAGAATTTTTTTTCTAGAAAGATCTCTTTTCTTTCTCTATAAGATTGGAATTGAGGTCCAGATATTAGTATTTCTTTTCTTACTTAGTCTTAAGGCTAAAGTCTATATAGCGCATGTTTAGCTGCATGAGAGGAGCCCTCTATTAGTAACAAAGTTTCCTTTTTTGAAAAGTACAAGATTTCACTTTGTCTTCTTGGTTTTGTTTCTTGCTTTTTCCTCAATTTTGTCGTCTCATCCGTCCGCAGGATAATCACTATCCCCCCGACGTCATCTTCTACGCATAGTTATTGGACTTGGTCTATACATCTCTTTGGGTAGTCGATGCATCCTTTCTAGGTAGTCATTTTCGATTAGTTGTTGGACTTCATTGATGTACCACTTTAGGTAATCGACCCACTCAATAAAGTTAGTCGAAAGATTAAGGCAAAAGTTAGACTCTCTCTTTAAGATAATAGTGCCTCGCCTACATGCATAGGTTTATCGACAAACATCTCTAAAGTATAACAACCATTGTCTTAAATAAGAAGACTTGTGTTATAAATAAGCCAAGTCGAACTAAGCTTTGTATTGTTCAAGATTATTTGATAAGGTAATCGAGCCAAGGTAAGTCAAGCCTAACAACAACAACCAAGGCTTATCCCATTAGGCGGGGTCGGTTATATAGATCATTCTTTGTCATTGGGCTCTATCTCCTATTATATCACTATCTATGTTTAAATAAATTTTATCTTGTTTTATTATTGCTAACCAAATCTTTTTTGGCCTTTCTCTCCATCGTTTGATGTGTGATTTGTCACAATTTCACATGGCGAACTAGGACATTTATTGGTCATCTAAGTACATGTCTGTACCATCTTAAACGTGTCTCTCGAAGTTTTTCCTCAATAGACAACTTCGACTTTCTCTCTAATGTTTTCATTCCTTATTCTGTCAATTCTCGTATGTCCACACATCCACCTTAACATCCTTATTTTTGCAACTTTCATCTTTTGTTTATGTGCCCGAGTCATAACAACATTCAACGACATATAATATAGCCGACCTAAAATTGTTGTAACGATTGTTCAAGCTTAGCTTTTTTTTTTTAACTTGAGCTTGGTTCGAGCTTGCTTTAAGCTTCGTTTTCTTAGATGTTATTGAACTCTTAATTCAAGATTGTTTGATTGCTAGAAACTTCTATAATTTTAAGTATGTTTAGTTGGTAAGTGAACTTGATTTACAAACTCCTTTGTTCTTTTTGAGCTTCTTTCTTTATTTATAGAATTGATAAGAGTTTTATTAATGAACATGGTTCACCAATTTTATTTGTGGATATTGTTTATGAACAATTCACAATCTTTGTTATGAACGCTAATAATCTGAATACATATGTATTTAAATTTGTTCATTTAATGAATTGTTCAAACTTATTTATTCAATTATCCTTGTATATAAAAGGGCAATCTGGTGCATGAAACTCCTGCTACGTGGGATCCCAGGGAAGGACGCAGTCTTTTCCTACTTTGTAAGATGTTGTTTCTAGGGAGGTATCATCAAGGGATGAGAGATTTTGAGTTTCATGGATGATTTAATACTTATTTTAAAGTCTATATAATACTATAGTATGAGTTATATTATATTAGTGATTGATTCTTAGGATGCGAGACAATATTAATACACTAATATATTATTAAATATCGCTAATCATTGCAACGCCAAGATTTGACATCAACATTGCAATAAAATTAGTATACACTTTACTTTTTCCACTGAATAAGAGTAAGTGATCTCATGCATGAAAGTATGATGATGTTTAAACAAGAGTGATGAAATTATCAGAGTAAAATCAGTAATTTTGCTGATAATTATGTAGTGGCCTCTAAAAGAGATCCATGAACAGTAGCCATTTAATATATTGCCTTATAAATGTGAATGCACAATCAACATAGCACTATCACATTGGGTACAAAGAGAATATATCTATATCACTGGTCATTGATGGGTGATCACTCAAAGAAAGTGTATCCGAGATAATTAAGAATGAGTTCTTAATTCACATGTTATCTAGTTGATTGTTTGGGAAAATTAAATATCAATTATACATATGCATGGCTAATGAATATAAATTATTTTAAGTCTTAGGCTACATAGCGATATATGATGATAAGAGTACTAAATTACTGGAAATACTCCTCTAAAAGGTTTTGTGGGTCAATAGAATCTTTTACGATATTGGAAAGTCGTGATACATTGCTAGAGGCCAATTGTAACTTGTATACCTAAACCATGAAGAGGAGTTATGTTATGGGATTAAAAGGTTTAATTTATTATGTATATTGTCAATATTTAGGAACCTAATAAGTTGGACACATATGTTATGTTTACCCTTTGGTTAGGGAAAGGAAAGGAAAAGAAATGGAAGGGGAAAAAGTTCAAACATGCCATATGAGAAGAACTAGGAGATGCTTGGTTGAACTGAGTGTCAAGGCAAGCTTGAAAATAGAGTGAACGTGAGCATACAAATGAAACACCATGGCATTGCACGGTCTCTAGTTGAACTAGAATCATGCACCCATTTAAGTATCATTGTTCAGTCTCACTGGTTGGTTAGAGATTAATCTTGGGGATATTTCAAGCATTCTGAGTTTCACCTTCTATCATTCTGTGGCTATTCTGGATGTATGAACTGGGTAGCAACAAAGCCTTCAATGCAAACACTCTAATGCAGGCTTGGCTTTATTGCCTTTGCTACTTGAGAGGTGAAATCATCTTTGAGAGGTTTCTTTTGATCGGAGGAAGTTGCTAAGAAGATGGTTGGAGTCTTTAACTATCCCATATGGCCATGTACCAATGGCTCTTTGGAAAGCATATTTTGGTTACTTATATTGCCCCAAATCAGCAATTACTCAAACCCAGATGTTGTTGGTTAATTGACCTCTGTTTAATTAGCTTGTTTATGTTCTTCTAATGGTTCTGTTAGAATTTGGTGACCCGAATTCAGTTTAATCCGTTAATTTATTATTAGATATTTTCTTATTAATATGTTAATTAACAGATTCTGTATAAATCTGTTAATTAGCAGTTTCGTTATTAATTTTTTTTTTGACTAAGTATCCTAAGGTTTCTATAAATTGTGTATCTCATGGACAAGTTTTATCAATCAACGAAGAAAGCTAATTTGTTACCTCTTATTTCTTTCTCTCTACCTTTTTTTATCTCTACTTCTCTTTACTTTATCAGAGTCGCCGACTTTGTATTCCACCGTTCATAGTGATTTTTCCTCCTCTGCCCGTGGTTTTTTCCCGTCAAGGGTTTTCCACGTAAATTTGGTGTGTTCTCTATTGTTCTTGTTGTCGTTTTTCGTACTAATCTCGTTTTTCAAGTTGTATCAGAGCGAGGTTGGTTTTGATTTTGTGGATTTCAACCGGGATTAATGACAACGGCAAGCATGAAGTATGATATTCCGCTTTTGGATCACAACACCAGGTTTACGCTGTGGCAGGTTAAGATGCGAGCGGTGCTAGCACATCTGGACTTGGACGACGCACTGTTCGGGATAGACAATATGCCCTCAACATGGACAAAGGAGGAAAAGGAACGTAAGGATCGAAAAACCCTATCTCAGATCTACCTTCACCTATCGAATGTGATTTTACAGGATATTTTGAAGGAGAAATCCGCTGCCGCACTATGGTTAAAATTGGAGCAATTGCGCATGACAAAGAAGTCTGGTGAGGCTGATGTTGCCGAAAATCACAGTAATGGTGAACTTCTCGTTGCCTCTGATGCTGATTTGAAGCAGAGTGAGGAATGGATTCTTGATTTTGACTGTACGTTTTATATGTGTCCCAATCGGGACTGGTTTTCAACATATGAAACGGTTTCGAGTGGTGCCGTTTTGATGGGCAATAATGCATCCTGCAGAATCGCTGGTATTAGTACGATCAGAATTAAGATGTTTGATGGTGTCATTCGGACACTTGGTGATGTGAGGCGCGTCCCTGATTTGAAGAGAAATCTGATCTCTTTGAGTGCTCTTGATTCTAAAGGGTAGAAGTACACTGGTGAAGGTGGAGCTGTGAAGATCAATAAAGGGTCTCTTGTTGTGATGAAGGGACTAAGGAGAACCGTTGGTTTATATGTTCTGCAGGGATCCACAGTAATAGGTGATGTTGTCGTTGCAAGGTCGTCTACGTCTGATTCTAATGTTACAAGACTTTGGCATATGTGTTTGGGTTATATGAGTGAGAATGACATGGTTGAATTGAGCAAGAGAGGACTCCTTGATGGTCAAAATATTACAAAGCTAAAGTTCTGCGAGCACTGTGTTTTTGGCAAGCAGAAAAGAGTCAAGTTCTCAGTTGGCATTCATAACACAAAGGGTATGCTAGACTACATTCACTCTGATTTGTGGGGGCCTTCTAGAGTACCATCTAAAGGTGGTGCGCTCTATATGTTGACTATTATTGACGATTTCTCAAGAAAAGTTTGAGCATTCTTTTTAAGACATAAGAGTAATGTTTTTACTACCTTTAAGGAGTGGAAGGTCATGATTGAGAAGCAGACAGGGAGGCAATTTAAGCATCTTCAAATTGATAACGGATTGGAGTTTTGTTCTGATGAGCTTAATGCCTTATGTAGAGTTGAAGGTATTGTGAGGCATCATACAGTTCGGCATACTCCTCAACAGAATGGTGTAGCAGAGAGGATGAATAGGACTTTGATGGAGAAGGTGCGTTGTATGCTTCTTAATGCTGGGCTACCGAAGTTTTTCTGGGCAGAAGCCGCAGCGTATGCCTGTTATCTTGTAAATCGCTCTCCATCAATTGCTATTGAAAGGAAAACTCCATAAGAGGTATGGTCTGGTACTCTTGCTAGTTATTCTGATTTGAGAATTTTTGGATGTCTTGCGTATGCTCATGTTGATAATGGGAAGTTGGAGCCTCGCTCGGTGAAGTGCATATTTATAGGCTTTAAACAATGAGTGAAGGGATACAAACTTTGGTGTCCAGAGACCGGAAAAGTCATCATCAGTAAAGATATTATCTTTGACGAGACTAGCATGCTTCAGGGGTCTCCATCTAAAACTCTTTCTGAGGAAGATAAGCAGAAGACAAGCACACAGGTGGAGATTGAGATTGGGCCGATATCTACAGAGACTACTCCAGAGCCTATTTTAGATGTTGTGGATGGAATGAGCTCATCACAAGCACCTTCACAATATTCCATTGCGAAAGATAGGTCTCAGAGAGAAATTAGACGCCCTCAGAGATATACAGAGGCTGATTTGATTGCTTATGCTTTAAACGTGGCTGAGGAGATTGATTCCGATGAAGAACCTGAGACGTATTCAGATGCAATTAGCTGCGATAATTCTGGTAAGTAGATAATTGCTATGCAGGAGGAGATGGAATCACTTGGTAAGAACGACACATGAGACTTGGTGAAATTACCTAAGGGTAAGAAAGATGTTCGCTTCAAATGGGTATTTAAAAGAAAGGAGGGAATACCGGAAGTTGAAGAAGCCAGGTACAAAGTCAGACGAGTTGCTAAAGGCTTTAGTCAAATTCCAGGAGTAGACTTCACTGATGTATTTTCCCCAATTGTAAAGTATAGTACGATTCGAGCCTTCCTTGGTATTGTGGCCATGCATGACTTAGAGTTGCAGCAGCTGGATGTGAAGACAACATTCTTACATGGGGTACTTGAGGAAGACATCTATATGCAACAACAAGAAGGTTTTGAAGTCTCAGGAAAAGAGGATTATGTATGCTTGCTAAAAATGTCCCTTTATGGTTTGAAACAGTCACCTAGGCAATGGTATAAAAGGTTTGATTCGTTTATGATCACTCATGATTTCAGAAGAAACAGCTATAACAGTTGTGCCTACTTTAAGAAGATTGATGATGGATCATTTGTTTATCTGCTCTTATATGTTGATGATATGTTGATTGCGGCCAATAATAAGAAAGAGATAAGAAAGGTCAAAGCCTAACTAAGTAAAGAATTCGAGATGAAAGATTTGGGAGCTGCAAAGAAAATACTTGGGATGGAGATTCTTAGAGACAGAAAGGCAGGTAAATTATACCTAAGTCAAAAAGGGTATATTGAGAAAGTACTTCATCGGTTTAACATGCATTCTGCCAAGTCTATTAGTACTCCGTTAGCTACACACTTTAGACTTTCAGCTGATTTATGTCCGCAGTCAGATGATGAGGTTGATTATATGTCACGGGTTCCATATTCTAGTGCAGTGGGATCTCTCATGTATGCTATGGTTTGTACACGTCCAGATTTATCACATGCAGTGAGTATAGTTAGTAGATACATGGCAAATCCTGGTAAAGAGCATTGAAAGACAGTTCAGTGGATTTTCAAATACTTACGAGGGACTTCTGATATTTGTTTACATTTTGGGAGTAATAGAGATGCAGTTATTGGATATATTGATTCTGACTTTGCAGGTGACCTTGATAAAAGAAGATCATTTACGGGGTACGTGTTCACTGTTGGTGGTTGTGCTATCAGTTCGAAAGCTACTTTGCAGAATACAATTGCATTGCCCACTACAGAGACTGAATATATAGCTATTACGGAAGCTTGTAAGGACGCTATTTGGTTGAAAGGACTCTTCAGTGAGCTTAGCGAAGACTTGCAGATTACTACAATCTTTTGTGATAGTCAGAGTGTCATTTTCCTCACGAAGGATCAGATGTTTCATGGGAGGACAAAGCACATTAATGTGAGGTATCATTTTATACGTGATGTTATTGCTCGTGGTAATATTATTGTCAGGAAGGTCAGTACTCATGATAATCCTGCTGATATGATGACTAAGTCATTGGTGCTAGATGCTGAGATTTGCCTGTGGGGCTTTTGTGGAAGAGGTGGAGAATGTTTTTTTTTTGAAGATTTGTGGAATTCACGTCAAGGTGAAGATTGTTAGAATTCGGTGACCCAAATTCAGTTTAATCCGTTAATTTATTATTAGATATTTTTTTATTATTATGTTAATTAACAGATTCTTTATAAATCTGTTAATTAACGGTTTTGTTATTAATTTTTCTTTTGACTAAGTATCTTAAGGTTTCTATAAATTGTGTATCTCATAGACAAGTTTTATCAATCAACGAAGAAAGTTAATTTGTTATTTCTTCTTTTTTTTTCTCTCTACCTCTCTTTTCTCTCTACTTCTCTTTACTTTATCAGAGTTGCCGACTTTGTATTCCTCCGTTCATAGTGATTTTTCCTCCTCTGCCCGTGGTTTTTTCCCGTTAAGGGTTTTCCACGTAAATCTGGTGTGTTCTCTATTGCTCTTGTTGTCGTTTTTCGTACTAATCTCGTTTTTTAGGTTCATTATTGTCTATCTTGACCATTAGTAGAGTAGAATTACTTTTATTGGTGATAGGCTATCAACTATTGACCATTAGTAGAGTAGAATTACTTTTATTGGTGATAGGCTATCAACTATCTCAGACAGTGTTTTATTTAAAAAAAAACTCTAGTTTGAATAATAATTGGTGTCTGTGGCACTCCAATATCTTGTTTTTTCTATTTTTAGAGAAAAATAATCGAAAGAGCCAAATCCTAGGTTATCGAAGAGTATAAGAAGAATTCTTCCTCTAAGGGGCATGGAGTGAATTAACTAACATGGGGAGAAGGTAAATATGACTAGAGTCTGTTTGAAACTTAAGCTATTGGGGTATTCCTAGAACTTTCCAGTGTTCTTGTCATGGTTCATTGGGCTATACCAGAGTTTGTTAACAATGTAGTGCTAATCTGCGCATGAAGCTTTGAAGCAGAGATGGTTGACACTGAGGTGGACGATGATGACAATGGGTAATGAGGTTACTGAGGAGGTACAAAGTGCTCTATGGATAATTGAAGTTCAAAAGAGGTTGTGGTGTGGATCATCATGTCAACTTTGCCTTCTTGTCAGCCAGGCTATTTGATTCCCTCAAGTTCGTGCCAAAATTACCTAGTTACTTGATATGACGGTCTAAAGTTTCTAAAATTTAAAATGTCTCTTCTTAGACCAATTGAAATGTACCCGATCCACGTCCAATGTCAGTAAGGAGTCCCAATTCCAAGCTTAGTTTGCAGGGGTATAATCTTTTTAATCACTTGGAGGCCTTCTGTTTTTAGTTGTCAGATTAGACGCAAACTTTGGTTTGCAGGGGTGATATGAGTCATAGGTTGATGTAATACTCAATTCCTAGTCTGTACTTTTGATAGAGTGAAATGATAGTTCAGTTAGAATCAGGTAAAGCTTTTTAGAGGAACAGGAATGCATACGATGGAGAAACAAATTGAAAGGAGGTATGGGTTATGGCAGGTTACCAGTCATAATCATGCTTCCCAACCTCTGCAGATAAAATATCATCCATTCTGATATTTGTTAAGAATTGCAGTCCTGTCCTTTCTTTAGCGACGGACACTGCAACACTGACAAGATCAACTTTGTCAATAAAGCTGTAGGATTTTTTTTTTTTTTTTTTTGTAAACTAGTACTCTACCAAATTAAACATCTAAACTTTGCTAAGATGCTGATGATAAGAGATAGAACACATCAAAGAATGAACAAAAGTTTGAATAAAAGCTTTGATGTGTGATCCAATTCAGTCCATTCTAGACCAGAGTTGAATTGTAGTAAAGATTATCAAAGCAAAGAATCAGTAAAAAAGAGGACTGTGATGCTCACCACTTTTTTAATGGTCACATCCATCATGTGAAATTGCTAGTTGGTTACTGCATACGAAAAGAAGTCGAAGCTGTCATTCCCTTCAATAGTCCTCCGATGCCTAATCTTCAAAGGAGCTGTTGCCCACTCCTCTCTCCCACGGTATGTTGAATCCTACGCATCCACTTCCCTTAATTTTGATTGACTATCGCATAGAATGTGATTGTTCATTCTTCCATTTCTGACACTCAGTACTGAGGACACAGAAATAATGCAAATTCAAGCTCTTCAGATCTGAGAATGTAAGGGAGGGAAGGGACGAACATTGAATGGATGAGAAGAAATCTGTGAAAGTGCATGTCTGCTACAATTTGCCCAGCCAGTTGCTTTATATAGTGGTATATCTACCTATCTGAAAGTTTTACTAGAAGCATTGCCGGGTTGTTATCATTAATCGCAAATTACATGATCTAGTTACCAAGAAAACTAGTTGGAATTTTCCTTTTTTCCCTTTTTTTTATTGGACCATTGCCCATTTTGCAGAATGTTTATAAATTGTTATGTCGTACTTGATGCTCAATAAAAATTCCTTACAGCTTTATTATTATTTTTTCCTGCAGCAGTGATTTATCAATCATGAAATATAGATTCTAGGAAAGTTTTTATCTTAGCTTTGTGTTCATGTGAATGTAAAAGCTTCCTAAATTTTATTTCTGTAAGTGGCTTACATTGTTGAACATGTCCAATGTTTCAATTAGGGAGAGCTTTGTCTGATGAACAAAAATATTAAAATAATTCCAAATGATTTGATTGTATAACTTGTCAAATTATGATTCATCGTGATGTCAGTGTTGAATTATCAGACTGTGCCACAATCTTAACACCTTGGGTAAAAGAGTAGGACAGCCAATTATTCTGAGGTTCAAAGCCATTCATTATGCATTTTAAAGCAGTACCTAGTTCATCAGACAGATTCATGTGCCATGTCTCCCACTCTCAAATGTCCTCATCTTGTGAAAACAATTTCAACTTTGGATTCTGCTAGACTTCCAGCATGATTAAGCTAATACAAACTGGACTTACGGCTGCTGGTCCTCCACAGAACAGTCAACCTATACCGAAAGATCACTCCTTAGGATTAGCTTCATAATAGAGTTTGTTGCCAAGTCTCAATTATGCCATAGGAGCTGATCAATGCTGGCAAGTGGTTCTTATTGTGACTGCACATGATCCTGCGATAATAACTCCGTTTTCTGCAAATTAATCCTTCACACACCTTATCAAATTCTTCTGATAATGTGTTATGCTTGTAGTAAGTCAAATGACTACTAACAAATACTGTCAATGTCCTCATCACAAGTCTTCTAAGTAATCTGTGATTCTTGTTTATCAAACTTACAGATTTTTTTTTTGTTCATTCGGCAGGATGATGATTGTTAAGCTTTAGACCAAAGCTGAAGTAAGATCTGTTGAACTAGGATGCAAGGTGAAGATGTTAAGTAAACTCTTGTCTCTTTCTGCATTAAGTGTGGGAACACATTGATAGGATGTGATACCTACCTTTTGGCAGGCATATGAACAAGTCATAAGGGAGGAGATGAAGCCTTCTTAATGAGATGGGGATCAGAGAATTATTTTTCCTATTTAATAATCATAAATTACTTGAGAATTCAAGTTCATATTTATTGTGTTCTTTTTCAGTGCATTATATTTGATAGGGTGGAAAATGGATGCCAAGAAGGGGCTACCTTCATGTGCTCATGAATGTGGGTCAGAGAAGTCATATCCATCTCTCTGAATGAACTGAATTCGACAAGTTCTAAAGAGCAAGAAGACGAAGTGAAGTCGAAAGCATATGCGGGAGTCCTTGTCGAAATCAATTCCTCAAGAAGGAACAGAGTATGGACATGCCACTCCACATGGAAATAACAGACAGTCTTGAAGTTTAAGATCTAACACCATGTGCTCATGGGGCGAACTAGGTGAGTGGACCAAGCCGAAAGCGAACCGAACAGACTAGGCAAGCCGGCCGAGTGGAGTGAACTAAAAAGGTTTAGTTTTATTGAAGGACAATCAACATCTTCAAACATGCATCAAACTCCAAGAAGCTCATATTTCCTTTCCCTTAGCAGATACACAATTGAAACTGCAATCGAAAACCACCAGTTTTGTAATCTTGCATCAGTCAAGATAATTTTCTTTGTTTACTTGATGTAAAATGATCATGTTAGTCGGTTTTCTCATTTGTTTGAAAGAATAAGTTTCCATCTTTTCTCTCACACACAACAAAAAATGCTCGCAAACTATGGACGAATAACCATGAATGAACGGACAAACTTGCGGCCGTGAGCTAACGGCCTGGCTGTGAATCATGGCCGCGGGGCCATAAGCTCCAACTTAGCTTCCAATCGTGGCACGAGAAGCTGCAGAGTTCCTTAGTGTGTGTTCCCATGAGCTCTTCTTATTCTCTTCACATGAGTTTAGATTTTAGTTTGTGTTTCACCTCACATCTGAAGTGCTCTCATTCAATCACATATTGGTTTGCACTCAACTACTAATACAAGCACATGAATTTCTCTAATAATTATTCTTATAACAATCTACTAGTAAAATACTTCATCACGTTTAACAAATTTCTATGTATCAAATAATGATAAATACTTGAGAAATTAGTCATGAAAATCAATTTTCCAACATAAAACTTATATATTTCAGTTATTGAGTATATTTCCCCATTCGAAAACAAATAGATCTCTCTTAGGCCTTTTGGATGTTCTACCAAAGATCTAGGGCCGGTCCTAGATTTTCAAGGACCCGGTAAAAAAAAAATCGACTACTGATATAGTATTTTTTTTTAAAAAAATCTATAATATTTAAAATTTATATTTTTTCAGATATACTATTTTGTTAATATTTATTTTAAAAAATATTTAAAAATTTAAAAAGAATTGGCCCCACCTTTAATTTATTTTTTCAATAAATATTATCATTCACTAAAAAAAACTAAAAAATTACAAAAAAAAATAAAAAATTACAAAAAGGGGCCATCTAAGGTGGGGCCCTATGCACTTGCCTCACAAATAAACCCAACCACGGTTCGAAACCGTCGGTTCGACAGTTCGGAATTATCGGTTCGACGGTTCGTGGGAGGTCAACACTTAACCTTAACCGCCCAAGACGGTTACGGTTCACGGTTCGGAACCGCCGGTTTACGGTTTGGTTCACAGTTCGTCACGGTTCGAGATTATTATATTAAAAAAAATTAAAATTTAAAAAATTAAATTTAAAATATAAAATTTATTAAAAAAATTGCTTGCACTTATTTAAGTTACCTACATATCCACTTAGGGTGTAGGGGAATCAAAACTCACGTAGTTCTTTTACATTATTATCCTTTTACAATTTTCATTACTCACTTCCATTTCTTCCCATTCCCGATGTATTCGTTCCTTCGGTATCACATTCTTCGACTTCGTCTTCTGAAAGTTGCATTCCTTAGATTCTTTTTTCGGCTCCAGGTCCAATCGTCTAGTAATGCTTGAGCTTCCAATGAGTCGGGAGACATAGTTGATCGTCGTTCATCTAATATGTTGTCACCGGCACTGAACGTCTGCTCCACAGCAACAGTTGACACTAGACAAGCTAAAATTTCTTTTGCAATCACGGAAATAGCAGAAAAGCTTTGAGCCTTCTGTGACCATCACTTTAAGATATCGAAATCATTGTTATCTACTTCATTAAAATCAAAAGAAGTCGTAAAATAATTCTCAAGTTCCTATGTGAAACTTGAGAATCCTCGTGGACGTTTCGTCCGTTCTTTTAATAAAAATTATACTTTTGTAAGTTTTACATTAGTACTAGTAGGTTGTCATGTTTCAGAAATATTAGTTTGTATTTCATATTTAATATAATATTGATTATAAAGATCATATAAATAATTTCTAATATTATATATAATATTAACTGAATCTGGAGAAGAATCTTTAATAGGAATTAAAACGTCATAATATAAAGTTAATATTTCTTGTAAAACTTCTAATTTAAATCTAGGATCTAAAGCAAATGTAATTAAATAAATTTCAGGAATAAAATAAAAAATATTTTTCCTATTTAGTTTTCATAGCTAATATATAAGAAGTTAAAGCTTCATTATTAATATGTTCATTCAATATTAATACTATACTAGAAAAATTCACTAAAATTAAATGAGCAGTGGTGATAATAAACATCGGAAAGTTGTTCAGTTGCATCGTTAAATACTTTTAAAATTTTACAAATATTATTACAAATATTCCATTATTATGAAAATAAATATATATTAGTATTACTATTTTGTGCAAAAAAATAAACATAATAAATCTTTATATTAAAATGAATCTTGTAATAATTGATATGTTAAATTCCAACGTATTGGAACATCACGTGGAAATATTTAAAGTCTCATTTCATTAACTTTACAAAATCTACCTATTGTTTCATCATAGATGAATGCGACCATAAATATGAAATTGCTATTCTAATTGGTTTAATATAATTTTCTAAAAGTTTTAATCCTTCTTGAACACATAAATTTAAAACATGACAGATACAATGAATATGAAAAAATAAATCACCAATAATAAGTTGACAAACAAATTTTAGTTCATCTATAGAAGCGGTATTAAAACTAACATTATCTAATGATATTGAAAATATTTTATGAGTCAATCCATATTCTTCTAAAATTAAATATAATAATTGTGCTATATTATAGGCAGTATGTGATTCATAAAAAACTCTATAAGCTAACAATCTTTTTTGGAGGATCCAAGAGTTATCAATCCAATGACAAGTCGCACTCATATAAGAATGAGTTTGTTAATGATCACTCCAAATATCATAACATAAAAAAACTTTATTATTTAATTTATAAATTCATCAATTAAATTATTTTTCCTTATTTTACTAATTTTTTAATTGTATGAGTAAATATAGTCCTAGAAACACGTTTAACACATGGATTAAGAGATTCTTTGCAAAAATCTTCAAATGTGCATTTAGATCCAAAAATAAAAGAAAGATGTTCTACGAAAACAAATTTAGCTAATGATTCTCTTAATTTATTATCAGAATATAAAAATAAACCAGAATTAGTACTACTACCACTAGAAAATCTTAATAATTATGCTTGAGAGCGGTCAAGTATATATTCCATCGGATGCTTTATTTCTACATGTCATTTTAACGACCCATAGCCGTCACCGACTTGGAATTTATAGGAAGTATTGCAATGCTTACATTTTGCACATAATTCTCCGAACGGAAGTGTGACATTCTCAAAATGTTTAGTGAAAATAGTAGATTTTAAAGGAGGATTTTTCTGAACCTTAGAAGTAATTGCATCGACACTTCCTTGTGTTTCAAGCATCGGAAGGTGCTGGGGCTGAGCCTCGGTCTCATCATCGGTGGATTGAATTTGAATATTGGAATCCTCGTGCGCTATTTCTTTTCCCCTCCGAGATCGAGATGATGAAGCTTCGTGATCACCTTCCATTGTCGTCGAAAAATTAAGCCGAAAACGCGTAGAGAATATGAAGTTGAGAATGAGAGTAGAGAAGATACGCGTGAAAATGATGAAATGAACTCCCTATTTATAGAATTTGGATTATAACAGTCACTATAAATCATAACCATTGATCAAAAAATGGTCAAATGATCTTAATCGTTGAAAAATAAAAAAGAAAAAGAAAACCTCTCCAACGGCTCTGAACTGTCGGTTAATCAACGGTTCGGAGCCTTTGGAAGAGGTGGCTAGGCAGTTTCACCCCCAATGGAACCGGAACCAGCCCGGCATCCTTCTCGGCTGGTTCCGGTTTAACCCCGCGAACCCGACCCATTGACCCGGGCTGGACCCAACCCTTGGTCGGGTCTACTCACAATGGCCGGCCCTAGGGTCGGTCTTGCAAAGATTAATGACGGAGCCCGACATACTCATACCTGGGTTGTAGCCGGGGGCTAGTTGGTGATTATATTAATTTTACCTATTAACTATATATGTTGATTTTTAATTTCCAAGTCAAAAACAAGAACCTTTAGCCTAGGCAGGCTACAATTTCGGGCTCCGCCATTGCCAAAGATGTGGTGTTAAAAGTTGCTTCTTGACATGCAAAGCCCCAGGAAGTTTTCATCGGTCACCAGGGTTCGCGCCCCATTTGGAGGAAAAATTTCTATAAAATATGCCGTAGCTAGGGATCAAATCGCGGATGCCTAGATTAACAACTAGTTATTCTACCACTGCACCATAACCCAGGAGGCCACTTGCAATGGAGAATCTAAGAATAGAAGGTGAATAAAAGATTGATTAAACCGAAGTAAATTTCAGTTAATTTGACAATTTATTTTTTTAAAAAAATATCAATTTTTTTTATTTATTCGGTTAGATTTTGATTTTAATTTGGTTAAATTGAAACATAATCAATCAATTGGTATATCTAAATCAGGCGCAATTAGATTGATAAATCATTCATATCAATATGAAATCAATCGATTGATAATAAAAATTTAATTAATTCGATGATGGAACAAATTAATTAATTTTATAATGGTTCGGTTTATTCAAATTTAGTAGCAAAATTCGATCGCAAATGGATTATTCACCCCTAGCTGAGAATGAGGCAGACAAATAATGAAGAATTAATTATGGCAGCTCTGGCCAAACTTGAAAAACCTGGGAAAATCATATCTTTAACTGAACAAGAGAAGTTGCAGCAGAGGAGGCTTGGCACCTGAGTTGAAACCTGCTTACATATAAGTTGAAATGGATGAAGGAATGATATGACAACACTTCTTATTTTTCAACAGATAGCAAATGGAGGTGAAACCTGGCTACTGCTCAGCAAATATACACTAGTGGTCAAGTTAATTACTGAAAATTCTAGCATTTTTAGTGTCTTTGCAGAAGAACAATGCTCTAATATAGATTACCATAAACTTCCTCTGCCATGTGTGATTGCCAATGAATGACCAATTTGTAAGATGAGGAGTCATCTGGACACTATTATGTGGCAAAGGTGATATTGTTCATTTCAAGCAGTCTAGTATTGTCGGTCCTCCGGCTAAATATAGACAAATAAATTACTTTGGGCCAGACAAAAAATTTAAAAGGGTGCTCAATGAAAGAACTAAAAAAAAAATTTATGCTGTCAAATAAAGATATCAAAAGATAAAAGTACTGAATTGATAACGATAATGATATAGATATAAAAGTATGTGTATACCAATAAAGTAACTATTTCTTGATACTTGAACTACCCGTATCGGATTTGGATATACAAACAAGAGGAGATAACTATATCCTACGAGTGTTCATTTGTTGAAAATATTGTAAAATTTGTTCATTTTTAATTGTAGCAAAAATATCCTTCTCGATATATACTACCAAACTGTTATTCATCCACTCATCTCCCATCCTATTATGCAAATCAGTCTTGATAATTTTCATCGCAGAAAAAACTCTTTCAACAGAAGCAGTTGTAACTGGTAAAATCAATACTAACTCAATCAAATGATATGACGGCAATCGAAAACCCAATATTTGACGGCAAATCAAAATCCAATTCCAAATACGACAAATGATAGATAAATGCAATAGATATAATTAGGTGCTAGAATTACCTGGAGCGGAACACATCATCGAGTCCATGATTTCCTATGAGAGAATCTAAGCGGCAGAGAGTAACTCCTCCTATCACTCCGTCAATCACAAAAAAACCGTCGTCGTTTCAATGAGGCAACGACCACTTTATATTAGGGTTAGGAGTAGGGGCCTCTGCAAATTAGGAAAAATGGGCCAAGCCTGCCCATTATAGCTAAGCCCAATAATAATAATCAAACAACATCATATCCACATTATTTGACATCTAATTAATCTAGAATATAATCAAAATTATAATTAAATTATTTATGCTAGTCCACGACATAAAATATCCAATATTCTCCCACTTGGACAGCATAAATAAATGCATTATTATATACCAAATTAATATGTGGCCACAACAAGATGCCAAAATAAGCTAACACAAACCACAAAAAAAGGGTCCAAAATAGAACTACAAGCATCCCAACAATGCAGAAAATCACACTCGAAGGAATAATGATATCATACATCGCACGACACTTGTATCCAGTGACCCAACAACAAAGTGGAATATGGATAAATGAGAAAGCACAACAAAATAACATGTCAAAATTTGAACAAAAGTGTTATTCCCAACAAATGGCCCAAGCATCTGCCCAAGATGCCATATGATAACAACAAGATTGAGACTGAGTCCAAAATGTCTCCATAATATGTCATCACAATATATATATATATATATATACACACACACAACAATAAAAAAAACTGTACAAAATAATCATATGACAAACAAGAAATAGCTACAATAGCTATTTATTTGAACAATGTCTCAAATATTACGAGTATGAAGTCATAACAAAATATAAACATAAACTCCCACTAATCCAAAATATCAAAAGACCTCACTACACCCATACGGGTCACATGGTCAACAAAGGCTTTAACAGTTATGCCATTTGTTAGGGGATCAGCAACATTTAGCTCTGTAGGGATATGCTTGACAATAGTTTTAAATTCTTGGATCTTTTCTCTTACAAACATAAACTTTGTCTCAAAGTGTTTTGTCATTTTTGAGCTCTTATTATTAAGAGAGAAACTCACCACAGCAGAGTTATCACAATATATAGTAAGAGGTCTAGAGATATTCTCCACAAAATCAAACTCAGCAATAAAGTTTCTCAACCATATCGCTTGACGTGTGACCTCATAACAAGCTATATACTTTGCTTCCATGGTTGATGTAGCTGTAAGAGTCTGTTTGACACTCTTCCAAGAAATAGCTCCTCCAGCTAACATGAATACATAACCTGATGTGGACTTATGATCATCTGGGCAACCACCATAATCAGAATCAGAATAACCTGTTACCTCAAGATGATTTGATCTCCTATATGTGATCATGTAAGTTTTGGTACCTTTCAGATACCTTAAAACATGTTTTACGGCCTGCCAATGTGCCACACCAGGTTTACTTAAATATCTCCCAAGTACACCAACAACAAAAGCAATATCAGGACGTGTACAAACTTGAGCATACATAAGACTGCCAACAACGGAAGAATATGGAATTTTCTTCATATTTGCCATTTCGCTTTCAGTTTAAGGACATTGATCATTAGACAACTTCTCACCCTTTTGAATTGGTGCAACACAGTGCTTACAAGATTGCATATTGAACCGGTTCAGGATTCTATCAATATATCCTTGTTGAGACAAACCAAGGATACCACGACATCTATCACGACGAATCTCAATACCCAAAACAAAAAATGCATCACCAAGGTCTTTCATATCAAAATGAGTCGTAAGCATCTGTTTAGTCTCATTCAGAAAACTCACATCATTACTAGCCAAAAGGATGTCATCAACATAAAGAACAAGAATAACAAATTTTCTCCCACTCTTTTTTAGATAAATGCACTGATCAACTGTATTTTCTTCAAAACCAAGAGAACTTATAATATGATCAAACTTTAAGTACCACTGTCTAGAAGCTTGTTTTAAACCATAAATAGATCTTTTCAATTTGCAAACCATGTGCTCCTTACCACTTTCAACAAAACCATCAGGTTGATCCATATAAACATCCTCAAATAAATCATCATTCAAGAATGTTGTCTTAACATTCATTTGATGAAGCTCTAAATCAAAATGAGCAACTAAGGCCATCACAACACGAAAAGAGTCTTTAGTAGAGACAGGAGAGAACGCCTCTTTATAATCTATGCCTTCTCTCTGGTTATATCTTTTAGCAACAAGTCTAGCCTTGTACCTCTCTATCTCTCCTTTAGCATCACGTTTGGTCTTAAAAACCCATTTACAACCAACAGATTTGCAACCTTCGGGCAATACCACCAAGTCCCAAACATCATTCTTTCGCATAGAAGCTAATTCATCTTCCATAGCAACCAGCCACTGTGAACTGTGAGAATCAGAAATGGCTTCATGGAAAGTAATAGGGTCAGAATCCCCAACACAAGTAAACTCATGCTCCTGCAAATAAACAACATAATCCTTGAATCTAGTAGACCCAGTAGATGTGGGAACACGTTGAGATCGCCTCAATTGAGGCATATTAACATCAGGATTCTGAACATCAGGATTCTGAACATCATAGTCAACATGCATATCAACATTAGCATCAACAATGGGATCAGTGACTTCATCATGAGTGGTAATGACTGGCATAGATTCGGGCAAAGGAGCAATAGGTACAGGAATATTGACATACTCTTCTCTGAAGTTAACTACACGTGGCTCCTGAGTTGCAACATGTTCTAAATCGCTTTCAAAATAGATAGCACGATCAGATTCAACAACTCTAGTGGTATGAGTTGGACAATAAAATCTAGAACCCCTAGATCCAACACAATATCCTACAAAAAACCCACTAATCGTCTTAGGATCAAGCTTCTTTATTTTTGGATTGTAGACCTTGACTTCTGCCTTACAGCCCCAGACATGAAAATGCTTCAAAGTAGGTCTTCTCCCTGTCATAAGTACATATGGGGTCCTTGGAACTGACTTACTTAGCACATGATTTAAAATATAAGCTGCTGTCTTTAAGGCTTCTCCCCATAGAAAATCAGGAAAACTTGAATGGCTAAGTATACATCTAACCATCTCCATGAGAGTACGATTTCGCCTTTCAGCAACACCATTTTGCTACGGAGTGCCAGGCATAGTATACTGTGCCTCAATACCATAATCTTGTAAAAACCTTGCAAAAGGACCAGGATTCCTACCAGTTTCATCATACCTTCCACAAAATTCGCCACCTCTATCAGATCTAACACTCTTAACCTGTGTGTCAAATTTCAACTCAACGGCAGCTTTAAAAGTCTTAAAAGCATCTAAAGAGTCTGATTTTTCACGTAACAAATCAATCCAGCCAAATCTTGAAAAATCATCAATAAAAGTAATGAAATATCTATATCCTCCCAAAGCAGTGGGAGTAATTGGCCCACAGATATCTGTAGAAATCAACTGCAGTATCTCATCACTTCTAATAACTCTATTCTTTCTAACTCCAGCAGCAAGCTTCCCTTTCACACAATCAACACAAGTGTCAAAATCTGAGAAGTCCACACTATGAAGAATATTCTCCTTGATCAATCTCTCCATCCGTTCTCGAGATATATGTCCCAATCTCTTATGCCACAACATAGAAGAGTTCTCAATAACTTTTCCACGTTTTTGCCCAACAACATTATTAACATTGGTATGACGTGTTTCAATAGAAAAAGGATCAAGATTCAACATATACATGCCATTCAACTTGACACCATAACCAACAATAGTAGATTCATAATATAAAATAACTTTATTAGATCCAAAATGGAAAGAGTAACCACAATCATCCAAAACAGAAACTGAAATTAAATTCCTTCTCATAGAAGGTACACAAACAGTGTCTTGCAAAACCAACTCATGTCCACCACTTAATTTCAAAGCAACTACTCCTATGTGCTCCACTTTGACATTCATTCCATTTCCAACTGCAACAGACACCTCCCCTTCATTTGGTCTTCTCCTGGTTTTGAGCTCCTGCACAGATTTTGTAATATGAATTGTCGTACCAGAGTCTAACCACCAAGTATGAGAAGGTACATCTACAAGATTAGATTCAAAGCACACTAGAGCACGATGAATACCTTGTGTTTGCTTTTGCTTTTGCTTCATCTCTAACCACTTCTTAAACTTAAAACAGTCAGATTGTTTGTGCCCGAATACATCACAAAACTTGCAATTGCCATTAAATCTCTTTTTAATACCAGATGATTCACCATTTTCATGAACTGAGGAAGGTCCTGATTTATCACTCCACTTCTTCTTAAATTGAGGCTTGTTATTATTTCCCTTAAAATATTTCTTCTTTTGCTCATGACTCTTATGAGAAACCAACTGAACAACTTGTCCCTTACCCTTTATCATATTTTGCTCCTCCTGACTAAGAATGGCTACAAGCTCATCAATAGACCACTCCTCCTTTTGTGCATTATAGGAAGTTTTAAGAATATCAAATTCAGAAGGAAGAGAGTCTAATACTTGCCAGACCAAAAAATCACTTCCCAATTCCACTTTCATGGATTTCAACTTGTACCAATTGGTGAGCTTCATGGCATGCTCGCGCACACCCGATACACCATCATATCTAATTTTTGTCAGCAATGAAAGATAGGAAGCTTTTTCTGTCTTGTCAAATTTCTTAAATTTCTTGCCCACAGACACAAGAAACTCTTTAGCACTGTTTGTCTCAGGAACATTATCTTTGATGGTCTTGTCCATAGTGAACTTCATAGTCATCAGACATACTTTATTAGAAGGAGCCCACTTATCATCTTTTGTTATAACAGCAGCGGAAGACTCAGGTGTGGGAACTTCAGGCTCATTCTCAGTAAGGGCAGCATCAACGTTAGAAATAGCAAGGAACAACTTAACAGAGTCAACCCAGTCCTCATAATTAGTTCCATTCAACTTTGGTAAAGAGTTCATACTCATAGGCAAAGCTGAAATTTGTACATTAATGGGAGATTTGTTATCAAGCATATCCAACAAAAGAAATAGAGCTTATAACCACAATAAAATTATCTCATGCAAAAGCAATCCCGCCGAAGGGTCCCAAATTACAATGCATAAAATAACTCCCATATCACAGAAAATAATTATATTCTTAAAGCTAATATCGAGAGGATATTGAGAACTTTAAAATATAATTACCAATCATTAGGAACTATATCAATAAAGACAAACCGATAGGGTAGGTGCATTATCAAAATAATTCCTAACGCCACATTAATAATAATAATTTTCCAATAATAGTATTTTATCATAATCTGTCCCGCGAAGGCGAGCTCACTACTATGAAAAATACCCAAAATAGTACCAAATGGTCTAAAATTAGCATACCTCAAAAATATGTCATAAGATTTCATAATAGCAATATGACATATCATAATAATCAAAATATGCACAAACAAAATAATTATTTATTTGTTTTGGTCAATGTTCCGAAACTTAATTGAGAGTCCAAAAAACATTAGAGCGACATCGCACCAATTGCTTTATTTGTTTATGCCGCAATTATTTATTTATTTTGATCAACGTGCAGAAACATTTTTTTTCTTAAGTTAAAAAAAAACTCAAAATCCAAATGAATTGAGTATTTCTCCACGTTCATCGCACCAATTGCTCGGTCAAGGTCAATGTTCCAAAAAAAACATGAGAGAAAGAAATTAATATAACCACGTACAGGAAAAAAATTTCAACAATTAACATCATTGCTCTTGGTCTATATTAGATGAAAATTCATGATTTTAATTTTGATGTCAGTAGATGTGAAATTTTATACTCCATGAAAGGCTTAATGAATTTGAAAGGAAATTCTTAACACTTGATTTAAACAGTAAATTCACTGTCGTATCAGAATTAGATAGGCTCTGATACCATTTGACGACAATCGAAAACCCAATATTTTACGGCAAATCAAAATCCAATTCCAAATACGACAAATGATAGATAAATGCAATAGATATAATTACGTGCTAGAATTACCTGGAGCGGAAGACATCATCGAGTCCATGATTTCCTATGAGAGAATCCAAGCGGCAGAGAGTAACTCCTCCTATCACCCCGTCAATCACAAAAAAACCGTCGTCGTTTCAATGGGGCAACGACCACTTTATATTAGGGTTAGGAGTAGGGGCCTCTGCAGATTAGGAAAAATGGGTCAAGCCTGCCCATTATAGCTAAGCCCAATAACAATAACCAAACAACATCATATCCACATTATTTCACATCTAATTAATCTAGAATATAATCAAAATTATAATTAAATTATTTATGCTAGTCTACGACATAAAATATCCAACATGATATACCAATGAAAAGATCATATTCTTGCCAGTTTCAACCATCTTTTTAGCAAGACTTCTCAAATCTTCAATCATAGAAAATTCACCTCGTACATTTTGAATGTAAGACTCAAGTTGATCCTCAAGTATTATACGATCAGTCAATGAAAAGTCCTGCGGATAAAGTTCAGCAGGGCGAAGTAGCGTACCAATATCAAATTAAAAAAAAGTGTCCTTTGGATCTAAACAAGCAATGCAAGTAACTCCGTACTTGATTCTGAAAAATAATTATTCATCTCTTGAACCATCATATCAAGAATCTAATATTGTAACAATAAATAGTGAATAAAAAACTATTAGAAAATTAAAATCCAATAAAATATTTAGAAATAATATCTCACAAAAAATTTCAACACGATAGTGATGAAAATTAGTAATCATTTGCCCATTACGTCTGCTACGACCATGAGTTTTCGTATTTTCTTCCATATTCGGTACTGGGATCATATATGGTTACTATAACTTTGTTGACGAGATCCAAAAAATTCTCCTAGCCTTCCTCTCTTAATTTTCGGCAATTTACCAAAAGGCGTACGCAACAATCGGTAATTACCAACGGGCGCACCATGGTTTTATTTTCACCAAAGGGCGCACTCATTACAGTGAACTTCCTCTTATACCCCTCATGTTATCTATTGCCTTTCTCTTTCTCTCTCAGTAATAAATTCTGTGACGTCAGCACATGCAACGTGACTTAATTACTGACTTTTATTTTAAAATAATATCTAATGGAATCGGCGCTAAATTAAAAAACGTAAGGTAAAAATTAAAAAAATATTTCACTTTAAAAATTTCTCATCGAACGTGATTTAAAAATATAAATAAATAATTTTTATTTTTATTAATAGAAATTAATATATTAAATAATATTTAATAAATATGTTAATGTATAAAAAGTTTTTGGAAACAAACTGTTGGATTTAAAAATATAAATAAATGATTTTATATTTGATTAATAGAAATTAATATATTAAATAATATTTAATAAATATATTAATGTATACATATGTTTTGAAAAACTGACCGTGGTAGCTTTCAGGCCACGCTGGGCCTGAAATATTTTTATTTCAGGCCCACGCTGGGCCTGAAATATTTTTATTTCAGGCCCAGCGTGGGCCTGAAATATTTTTATTTCAGGCCCAGCGTGGGCCTGAAATTTTTTATTTCAGGCCCACGTTGGGCCTGAAATCTTTTGATTCAGGCCCGACGTGAACTCAAATTTTTTTTCTATTTAAAAAATATATTAATATATAAAAAAACCTATCAAAACACTTAATTTTAGATTCAAACGCAGGGCCTGAAGTCATCCCAGGAGGGTTTGAAGTCAAATAACTTCAGATCCTATAAATAATTAATTTAATAAATAATAATTAAATATAAAAAATATTTTTAAAATAAAATTTTTTGGTGAGGGCCTGAAGTCATCAGTGACTTCAGGCCCTCTATATGAAAAATTTTCCCTTAGGCCTGAAGTCATTCGACTTCAGGCCTAAGGAGGGCCTGAAGTCTGATGACTTCAGGCCCAAGGAGGGCCTGAAGTCTAATGACTTCAGGCCCTCCATTAAATATATAAAAATAATAAAAACTTTTTTAAAAAAAAGGTATAATATATAATTACATAATAATAAAATGTCATAGGAGTGGTTTAGGTATATCAGTGAGTTTTGAGCAAAACTCACTGATGGACCTACCATATTTGGAATTCTGAAAACTCATTATCAGTAGACAGGGTTGAGCTAGGAGATGAGATTTTGGGTGTCGAAACCTCTAATCTTGCCGTATCACCAATGCTATAGCAGTGGTTTAGGTATATCAGTGAGTTTTGAGCAAAACTCACTGATGGACCTACCATATTTGGAATTCTGAAAACTCTATATCAGTAGACAGGGTTGAACTAGGAGATGAGATTTTGGGTGCCGAAACCTCTAATCTTGCAGTATCACCAATGCTATAGGAGTGGTTTAGGTATATCAGTGAGTTTTGAGCAAAACTCACTGATGGACCTACCATATTTGGAATTCTGAAAACTCTATATCAGTAGACAGGGTTGAGCTAGGAGATGAGATTTTGGGTGCCGAAACCTCTAATCTTGCTGTATCACCAATGCTGTAGGAGTGGTTTAGGTTTATCAGTGAGTTTTGAGCAAAACTCACTGATGGACCTACCATATTTGGAATTCTGAAAACTCTATATCAGTAGACAGGGTTGAGCTAGGAGATGAGATTTTGGGTGCCGAAACCTCTAATCTTGCCGTATCACCAATGTTATAGCAGTGGTTTAGGTATATCAGTGAGTTTTGAGCAAAACTCACTGATGGACCTACCATATTTGGAATTCTGAAAACTCTATATCAGTAGACAGGGTTGAGCTAGGAGATGAGATTTTGGGTGCCGAAACCTCTAATCTTGCTGTATCACCAATGCTATAGGAGTGGTTTAGGTATATCAGTGAGTTTTGAGCAAAACTCACTGATGGACCTGCCATATTTGGAATTCTGAAAACTCTATATCAGTAGACAGGGTTGAGCTAGGAGATGAGATTTTGGGTGCCGAAACCTCTAATCTTGCTGTATCACCAATGCTATAGGAGTGGTTTAGGTATATCATTGAGTTTTGAGCAAAACTCACTGATGGACCTACCATATTTGGAATTCTGAAAACTCTATATCAGTAGACAGGTTTGAGCTAGGAGATGAGATTTTGGGTGCCGAAATCTCTAATCTTGTTGTATCACCAATGCTATAGGAGTGATTTAGGTATATCAGTGAGTTTGAGCAAAACTCACTGATGGGCCTACCATATTTGGAATTCTGAAAACTCTATATCAGTAGACAGGGTTGAGCTAGGAGATGAGATTTTGGGTGCCGAAACCTCTAATCTTGCTGTATCACAAATGCTATAGGAGTGGTTTAGGTATATCAGTGAGTTTTGAGCAAAACTCACTGATGGACTTACCATATTTAGAATTCTGAAAACTCTATATCAGTAGAAAGGGTTGAGCTAGGAGATGATATTTTGGGTGCCGAAACCTCTAATCTTGCTGTATCACCAATGCTATAGGAGTGGTTTAAACTCCTATAGTTTTGAGTTTTGCTCAAAACTCACTGATATACCTAAACCACTCCTATAGCATTGGTGATACAGCAAGATTAGAGGTTTCGGCACCCAAATCTCATCTCCTAGCTCAACCCTGTCTACTGATAATGAGTTTTCAGATTCCAAATATGGTAAGTCCATCAGTGAGTTTTGCTCAAAACTCACTGATATACCTAAACCACTCCTATAGCATTGGTGATACAGCAAGATTAGAGGTTTCGGCACCCAAAATCTCATCTCCTAGCTCAACCCTGTCTACTGATATAGAGTTTTCAGAATTCCAAATATGGTAGGTCCATCAGTGAGTTTTGCTCTAAACTCACTGATAAACCTAAACCACTCCTATAGCATTGGTGATACAGCAAGATTAGAGGTTTCGGCACCCAAAATCTCATCTCCTAGCTTAATCCTGTCTACTGATATAGAGTTTTCAGAATTCCAAATATGGTAGGCCCATCAGTGAGTTTTGCTCAAAACTCACTGATATACCTAAACCACTCCTATAGCATTGGTGATACTGCAAGATTAGAGGTTTCGGCACCCAAAATCTCATCTCCTAGCTCAACCCTGTCTACTGATATAGAGTTTTCAGAATTCCAAATATGGTAGGTCCATCAGTGAGTTTTGCTCAAAACTCACTGATATACCTAAACCACTGCTATAACATTGGTGATACGGCAAGATTAGAGGTTTCGGCACCCAAAATCTCATCTCCTAGCTCAACCCTGTCTACTGATAATGAGTTTTCAGAATTCCAAATATGGTAGGTCCATCAGTGAGTTTTGCTCAAAACTCACTGATATACCTAAACCACTCCTATAACATTTTATTATTATGTAATTATATATTATACCTTTTTTTTAAAAAAGTTTTTATTATTTTTATATTTTAATGGAGGGCCTGAAGTCATTAGACTTCAGGCCCTCCTTGGGCCTGAGTCTGATGACTTCAGGCCCTCCTTAGGCCTGAAGTCGAATGACTTCAGGCCTAAGGGAAAATTTTTCATATAGAGGGCCTGAAGTCACTGATGACTTCAGGCCCTCACCAAAAAATTTTATTTTAAAAATATTTTTTATATTTAATTATTATTTATTAAATTAATTATTTATAGGATCTGAAGTTATTTGACTTCAAACCCTCCTGGGATGACTTCAGGCCTTGCGTTTGAATCTAAAATTAAGTGTTTTGATAGTTTTTTTATATATTAATATATTTTTTAAATAGAAAAAAAATTTGAGTTCACGTCGGGCCTGAATCAAAAGATTTCAGGCCCAACGTGGGCCTGAAATAAAAATTTCAGGCCCACGCTGGGCCTGAAATAAAAATATTTCAGGCCCAGCGTGGGCCTGAAAGCTACCACGGTCAGTTTTTTCAAAACATATGTATACATTAATATATTTATTAAATATTATTTAATATATTAATTTCTATTAATCAATATAAAATCATTTATTTATATTTTTAAATCCAACAGTTTGTTTCCAAAAACTTTTTATACATTAACATATTTATTAAATATTATTTAATATATTAATTTCTATTAATAAAATAAAAATTATTTATTTATATTTTTAAATCACGTTCGATTGAGAATTTTTAAAGTGAAATATTTTTTTAATTTTTACCTTACGTTTTTTAATTTAGCGCCGATTCCATTAGATATTATTTAAAATAAAAGTCAGTAATTAAGTCACGTTGCATGTGCTGACGTCACAGAATTTATTACTGAGAGAGAAGAGAAAGGCAATAGATAACATGAGGGGTATAAGAGGAAGTTCACTGTAATGAGTGCGCCCTTTGGTGAAAATAAAACCATGGTGCGCCCGTTGGTAATTACCGATTGTTGCGTATGCCTTNATAGTAAATACAAGCAAAACTTTAGTTGATATCAAACTTTATGGGTACAAGATACCCCTAAACAATCTGGTCCATTAACTTCATTGGTATAACTAAAGAGGTCATAGCTACTGTATATGATCGTAACAAGCCCCAACAGTAATCACAATACCAATGTCATTAACGACATAGATCAAGATGCGGATGTATAGAGTTGAAATTACATGAAATGTGATCAGTACATGTCAATTTCCAACTGGTCCAAAGCGACTCAAAAGAGTCTGATCATATTTGCAAACACCTTATGCTAAACTGCAACAGCAAATCATGATCCAAACTTTATGATTCCAAAAGGAATCTGTATCATATTTACAAACACCAAATGCTAAACAGCAGTAGTAAATCATGATATCGTATTCAGAGCGTCAAACAAACATATGAATCCCCATTAATATTTTGAACCTAAAGTATGTACAATAATCAAAATAAAATGTTTATCTTTATTAACATAGAACAATAAAATAAATACAAACTCCTACTAGATGAGTTCTTCTTCCATAAGAAGAACTCCCATATCCACAACATGCGCATGAAACACCTTGGACACCAAGCCTTTGGTGAGTGGATCGGCCAACATGGAATCTGTGCAGATGTGATCTACAATAATCTGGCGACTCTGAACTCTCTCTTTAACCGCTAGAAACTTAATTTCGATGTGCTTAGGACTTGACGAACTGCGTTGTTCTTGGCATAAAGTTCTGCAGCTTTATTATCACAGTAGATCCTCAGTGGTCTGTCAATGCCATCAACGATATACAATGCTGTGATGAAGTTCCGCAGCCAAATCCCGCGATTGGAAGCTTCATAGTATGATACCAATTTTGCCTCCATAGTAGAAGTAGCTACTAGTGTCTGCTTGACGCTCTTTCAAGATATAGCCCCTCCAACAAGCATGAAGATATAGCCTGGAAGTGGACCTCCTGATATCTAAGCATCTAGCAAAATAGAAGTCTGAATAACCAATCACCTCCAAATGATCTGAGCTTCGATACGTGAGCATGTGTCTTTTAGTTCTTGCAAATACCGCATCACTCTTTTAATTGCTTTCCAGTGCGACGGTGCTAGGTTATTAACATATTTGCCTAACATCCCAACTACAAATGCTATATCTGGTCGAGTACAAACTTGTTCATACATGAGACTTCCCACTGCTGATGCATATAGGAATTGTTCCATCTCCTTTATTTCAAGTTCAAATCGTGGACACTGCTGCAAACTGAACTTGTCACCTCTTGACACAGGTGTGTTACCAGGTGTACAGTTCTGCATGTCATACCTTATAAGCACTTTCTTAATATAGGCTTGTTGTGAAAGTCCAAGAATGCCTCTTGATCGATCACGACAGATCTGAATGTCTAGAACAAAAGATGCTTCACCAAGATCTTTCATTTCAAATTTACCAGATAGAAATGACTTAGTTTCATGCAGTAGACCCTTATTATTGCTCGCAAGCAATATATCATCCACGTACAAAACAAGTATAACAAACTTGCTCCCACTGAACTTGACATATATGCACTGATCAACGAGGATCTCTTTAAATTCAAATGAGGTAACCACTTGATCAAATTTCTGGTACCATTGACGGGACGCCTGCTTTAAACCATAAATGGACTTCTTTAATCTACATACTAGGTGCTTTGAGACTGAGGACTCAAAGTTCTCCGGTTGCACCTTATATATAAACTCCTCTATCTCTCCATTGAGGAACGCAGTCTTTACGTCCATTTGATGTAGCTCCAAATCAAAATGAGCTACAAGTGTCATGATTACCCTAAGGGAGTCTTTCGTCGACACAGGTGAGAAAGTCTCCTTATAATCAATGTCTTCCTTATGAGTGAATCCCTTGGCAACAAGCCGAGCCTTATACCTTTCGATTTGCCCTTCGAATCTCTCTTGGTTTTAAATATCCATTTACAACCAACGGGTTTCGAACCTTCAGGCAATTCGACAAGTTCTCAAACGTCATTGTCTGTCATAGACTTTAACTCTTCTTGCATGGCGTTAATCCACCTTTCAGGGTTAGAGCATTGTTTGACTTTTTGGAAATATATAGGATCACTTCCAACTCTATATCAAAATCATGCTCTTGGAGATAAACATAATCACGAGAATTTGTGCTTCTTCGTTCCCTTATGGATCGCCTTAAGGGCACTTGTGTTTGAGGTGGTTGAGGTACTTGCTCATCAATATGAGTCAATACTTCAATTTCAGTGGTAAGCTCCTCCAATTGCATTGGAGATGTCATGGAAATAACTTGGGTCACTACGCTCACTGGATGTGTAGTATCCATAATGTGTGGTATGATCACCATACCACTACTAATTGCACTAGTAGTGCCATAGGAGGATTGCCAATGCTTTCCTCAAAAGATACTTCCCTGATTTTATCGCTTCCACTGTCCTCAATAAACTTGGTGTTTCCTATTTCGAAGAAGGATCTATTAGATGGATCATAAAATTTATACCCCTTTGATCTCTCAGAGTAACCTATAAAATTGCAGCTAACAGTTCTTGAGTCCAGTTCCTTTTCATTAGGCTTGTAAGGCCTAGCCTCAGCTGGACAACCCCAGATGTGTAAATGTCTAATGCTAGACTTTCTACCCGTCCACATCTCGAATGGAGTTTTAGTTACTGTCTTACTAGGTACTCTATTGAGAAGGTAAATTGCAGTCTTGAGTGCCTCACCCCACAAAGACTCCGATAGAGAAGTGAAAGACACCATACTTCTCACCATGTCTTTTAGGATCTAATTGCGACGCTCAGCTACACCATTCTGACTGGGTGTACCAAGCATGATATACTGAGGCACAATTCCACACTCAGCAAGGTAATTTGCAAAAGGTCCTAGACGTTGTTCACCTGATCTATCATATCGACCGTAATATTCCCCTCCACGGTCGGATCGGACGGCTTTAATTTTCTTACCTAGTTGAAGTTCAACTTCGACTTTGAAAATTTTGAACATGTCCAAAGATTGCGGCTTCTCATGAATAAGGTACAGATAGCCAAATCTAGAATAGTCGTCTATGAAGCTAATAAAATATGTGTGTCCATTCCATGATGCCTTAGGGAATGGTCCATAAATATCCGTATGTATTAGCTCCAAAACGTTACTATAACGGCTAACCCCTTTGTTCCTTTTGTTAGTTGTCTTCCCCTTAACACACTCTATGTAGACATCAAAATCTGACATGTCAAGGGAATCAAGAATTCCATGTGACATTAACCATTCTAGGCGTTGTTTGGATATATGTCCTAAACGTCTATGCCACAACATAGAAGAATTCTCGTTGGTTAATTTACGTTTCGTACCTACACTATGCATTATTACGTTGTCAATCGTAGCAGTAAAGGTGTTTAATTTATAAATCTTATCAACCAAGGAACCATTACCAATCAAAATTGAATTATAGAAAATACTAAACATTTCATTTCCAAATGAACAAGAATAACCTGATTTGTCCAAATAAGAAATTGAAATTAAGTTTCGTCTAAAGATGGTACTATGAATGTATTCTCCAAATCTAAATAAACATCAGTTCCTAAATAAAGCCTAAAAACACCAATAGCCTCTACTGCAGCCTTTTTTCATTCCCCGTATAGATGTATCTTTCACCATCAAGTGAAAGTTAGCTCCTGAGACAACCCTGCATAGTGACACTTATGTGAGTAGCAGCACCAGTATCTATCCACCAAGTGTCAATGGGTACAATAGCTAAATTGACTTCTCAACTAACAAAGTTAAGAAGTTTACCCTTCTTTACACGCCAGTTGGCGTACTTGAGGCAGTCTTTCTTCATATGACCTTTCTTCTTGCAAAAGTAACAAGTGGATTCCTTATCCTGCTTCTTTTGCTCCTTATGGTCATTGCCTCCAGAATCTGCAGTTTGCTTTCCCTTACATTTGTTATTGATCATCTTTCGCTTCTTGCTCGCATTTTGAGAACCAGATGCTAAGTGAGCACTTTCAGATGTCTCAATCTTCAGTCTCCCCTCCTCTTGCACGCATTGAGCAATAAGCTCATTCAATGTCCATTTTTCATTTGAGTATTATACGATATCTTAAAAGGAGTGAACCGTGCAGGCAGAGACATCAAGACGAAATGCACTAACATACTCTCAGACATATCGAGTTTTAGTGCTTTCAGACTTGTCGCTATATTGGACATCTCCATATTGTACTCCCTTCTGTTTCCTTTACCACTGTACCGCATGGTTACCAACTTCGTAAGAAGTGTGGTAGTCTCGACCTTTTCATTTGAGGTGAATCGGTCTGCCAGTTGGTTAAGGAAACTCCTAGCATCTTCACTCTCTGTTATTGAGCCCTTAATTTGTACCGGTATGGAAAGCTTCATGATGCTTAGACTCATGCGATTTGATTTCTCCCACAGCTAAAATTCAACCCTTTGCTCTATAGTGCTAGCACTGGTCAAAGGTGCGGGATGATCATTCCTTAATACATAGTCCAAGTCCATGCAGCCTAAGACTACAATCACGTATTCTTTCCATTCAGTAAAATTTGAACCAGTTAATGTTGGGATGTTATTAATGTTGGCAGATTGCACTGAAATTAAAAAAAGAAAAAATTTATTTAAGCTCACGATTTAACTAAAGCCAAGAACATATATATAATAAAATTATGCAAATAAATAAAATTTTAAATGCATATAAATGGGCTCCTTATGAGATACCAAATACAACATTGCATTTTAATATGTAGATTAAAAATATAATTTGTTAGCAGTACTCTCTGATATAACTCAACCTTTAATTGGTCACACAATGTGCCTTCCTTTGGGCCGACCCATTATGCGCATAATATGAAACTTTATATGAGTTATATATTTTGGTCATAGCTTACAACAACTTTAGTCTGCCACGCAATATGCCTTCCTTTGGGCCGACATATTTTGTGTATGATATCAGAATAAAATATATTATGTTCAATAGTTGTAAACTATCTTAAACATATATCTGGCATAAAAGTAACCTTCCTTTGGGTCGATTACTCTTAGCATGCATATACGTCTACCAATACAAAATGCACTAAATCTACCTAAGATGTCTTCCTTTGGGCCGACACAATAGTTCAATTTAGTGACACGTTGTATAGATAGACCTAAGAAAATTCTAATTATTTAATCGAACAGATAATTTTTTTATTAGTCTTAATACCTCCAAATTAGTCTTATTAATCGATTGATACCATACGGTAATCATATGGTATGATCCAATTGATTATCCTAATCGATCTAAAAGCTTAATATATATGACTACATGATCATATATATAAAACCTTCCTTTCGAAATTAAGTTTTCTTTATGGTTCTATAATTAAATAATATTATTTAATTTCTTGATTATTATGCATTAAAACAAAATATTTAATGCATTAGTTTATATATATATATATATATATATATATATTGTTTGCGTATATGAAAATATTTTTTTTCTTTCATTTACTGTTTCACGTGATAGTTTTTTTTCTTCCGTGAAATCATTTCTTTTGCAAAAAAAAACATCGATAATAAAATTTAATCAATATCATTTCTAATTCATCTTATCACAAATTTAAGATGATGATTGATTAAATCAAATTTATTTTATTCACAATTTTAGACTTGATAATCAATTGATTGACCAAGTCAATCGATTAAACCATCACATTTTAACCTAAAAATTAGATTAAACATGATAGTTCTTCCGTCGTTTTCATATGTTTCACATAAAATATGAAAAATTTAGAAAACAAGTCTATCATAGAATTTTCTTTTACATGATTTTCGACGATAAAAATTGTATTATACTAGGAAAACTTAATCTAGAATACATACAATAAATCGTTGGAAAATTTTAAACTTTATTACCATAAAAATTGATGAAACAAAGTCAAGGCTCTGATACCAATTGACAGAACATTGTATTTTCTCATAACTGCATGAATTCTAGAAAATCACATAAAAACTCGAAGAGAAAACATAATATATATACAAGCATAGATCTATTGTTACATTGAATCATGACATAACGAAATAATAGATGTAAACCGAAAGACAAGGAACCTGATTGAAGAATCATTGTCTTTGTCGTAGCATCGTCGGCTTGATCCCTGTGGAAGAAGATGCAGCAGAAAAAAGAAGGAGAATCTTCCAAGGGACTTAGGTTTGATGGTGTCGTAAAATTTCTTGTCAATGAGGAATAAGAAACTAGGTCATGAAGCTCATCTAAATCCTTGGGGACCTCCCCTTTATATAGAAATATAATCTGTTATCAGCCCATAGATAATAACAGATTGGTCTAAAGTGTTCTATATATTGAATCCGCATCCAATAATCCAAAACCCAATAAACATAAGTTAGATCACTTTAAGAGCTCAGATTGTATTTATATGTGCAACTTACAAATAAGTACACCTAATAGAGATAATAATAATATCCAACAGGACAAGCAGGACTCACGATTCTACAAATGAATATATTCGGACTACTAAAATGTCATAAATGAAGAAGTATGCAAGCTATAATAATTTCGCATGTGTATATTATACATTGGGTTTGTGCACCCTGTGCACATGATTGAGGGTCTCTGAGGCTATGATGCAGCGGTAGGTGATTAATCGTTATTTTCAGACATTCACGATTTAATTACTAGCTATGGTGTATTTTGTAAGAATTTTTATTTTAAATAGGACACGAATCCTGAGACGTTGAATTTTTAAATTGTATATTACAAATATTTTTCGATTTAAATTGATATCGATAAAAAAATTTCATAAAATCAAATTAAACACTCGGATTCTTTTACTACCTCGTCCAACGCAATTAAAGACAAGTCAACTCGCACCTGCCATAGCAGGTGCCTTCAATCGTGCACACGGGTGTGAACATTCTGTGTGTAGTATATTATCTTGCATCCCGGGTGTGTACACCTAAGGTGCGCGACTGAGAGCATGAACCACGTGTTGTGGCCCTCACAAGCGCCCACGTGGCTATGCCCTCTCAGGCACGCATCATAGGTATGCACACAAAAAAGATGATTTTAATATGTTCCCCATCTTATCTTATACACCTAGTGTAATTTTTTATTAAAAAAATTAAGTCTTAGGATTTAAGATTTTGGATATATTATTTTAGGTTTAGGAAGTGGAGTTTTTTTTTTTAAAAAAAAATTATACTAAGTGTGTGACATAAGTGATTGACTGCCACGTGAGAATGGACCTCAGGTCATGAATCTATACTGTCACGCACCCATAGCCACGCACCAAAACAAATATATTAATAACATCTAAATAAATCAAATTCAATTTTTCAAGTCAAACTCAATGAAACTTGAGCTAAAAAAAAAATTAAACTAAGTTTGAATAACTCTTTAATCTCTGAATTCATTTTAGACTAATTTAATTTGTCAAACAAACTTACCAACCGTTGGACTAGTTTCTGATTCACTGTTTCAAAACCGGATTGTTTGAGAATGAATAATAATTAGTAATCAGCAACAATTATTCCACTAAATATTAAAAAATATAAAGAAAAATATATTCAAGGAGAAATTCTCCACAAACAAATTTTTAAACCACACTGACACAGAATGGTTCAGCCTCAGATGGGCTGTTACACGGAGACATTCTCCACAAACAATGTTTCAATCTCCTACTTGGGCTGTGTAAGGTGGAAAATGCCGAATGCGCCGATGCAGAGCAAATACTGGAATTCTTCAGGGTAGTCGACGGCCATGCTGTCGTCGGAGACCCATTCCTGGTCGTCAGGGTGGCAGTGCTTCGAAAGGAAATCCACCGGCGAGTTGGCTTCTCGGTAGGTGAAGGAGAAGGAGACGGATCGATGCATGGAGACCGCGGCGGCGATCTGGACAATCAGGTGGTCGCACGATCTGTCGGCTTCTCTTCCCCCTTCAAGATCTGCATCGATATCAATGAGTCGGAGAAAACCCTGACGGCCGAGAAGCCTCTGACGAAAGCTTCTTGTAGCCTTCTAAGAATGACTTCCAATTCATGGTAGACCACGGAATTGTGGGTTATGTTAATTTCTATGGGCTGCGGCGACAACGAACAACACTGCTCCGATGTGGCTGCGACTGATGCAGCCGAGGCCGATTCGATCGTCGCGGACGGAGGCGTCCAGTTGATAGAAATTTTGCCGGCTGGCGGAGGTACCCACCGGCACATCAAAGGTGGCTTATGGGGTGGTGCAGAACGTAAAAGACGAGGAGGAGCACAACGGCCCTGGCAGTGGAGGAGGAAAATGATAGAAAGAGAAAACTTCACTCGCTCCTCACCGGGCGAACAAGAAATGAAAATGGCGGCGCTCTCTCCTCGCCGCCCGAAAATAAGGAACTGGAAATGGCGGCGCTCACTGTGTCATATATATATATATATATATATATATATATATATATATATATATATATATATATATAATGATTATATGATTATTATTTTTAACTTGTAAAATAAGCTTTTATATATGATTATTATTTTTTAATACGTTAAAAACAAAGCAACAATAAAACTTATCTATAAATTTAAAACCATTTTATTTATTAATTAATAGTCAATTAAATTATTAAAAAAACAATAAAAGGTTTGAGGTTAGTTTTTTTTTCTTCACTTTTTTTTTATAGTATTCGGCTTCTGTTATAAAATATATGATAAATATTAATTTATAAATATCTCTAAATGATAAATTAATAGATTGGAGGTCATCATTTATGACTATATATATTGTCACCCCCAAATATCCTCTCTCTAACATTCACAATCTAATATCCACTAACTCATTAGGGTTTGAAACTATGAGATTATAAACAACGTAGAACATTAATCTTAATTTTAATCTTCTTTCTTAATCACATATTAACTAATCTAGTCAGATGGTAGGCCCCATGTTAGGCAGTAAGTCATCATAGGGCAGCTGAGATGGAGTCAAGGACTTAGAGGGTCAATGACAAGTCATACGTTGAGATAGTCGGTCGGCCGATCGGCTATAGCTTTTGATAATAAGCTTGGTAATAGTCTCACATAGCCCTATGAATGAGCTAGCACAAGCTGCAGCTAGCGCGTTTGCCCAGTCGGCAAATTCGCACGATCGAACTGGGCGAGTCAATTGGTCGATCAGACGCTACCACTTTGAAGGTTGGTTATTCGGTGAAACCCACCTCCCAGGAGTAGATTATAAGATCAATCAGCAAAGCGGCTTATCAAACTCACGGACCACGTGGGCAGTAGCCTGCAACGGATCTTGCATATATAGGATACGGTTTAATTGAATTATAATGATCAAAGATACACGACGTGACTCATGAGATAGATTAATTGTTGGAGGATATACACTCTTTCATAGAGTTCAAGAATAAGTTGAAATTACACAAATTACAACTTAGTTGTTGAGTGACCCGAGCTGCCTTTTATATAGAATGCAGACTCCCGTACTGGAATTTCTGACCCGGACTCCCGAGCTGAATCTCCCGAACCGAACTCCTGAGCTGAATTTCCCGAGCAGAATCTCCTGAGCTGGAATTCCAGAGTAAATCTCTCGAGCAGTATTTCCCGATCTGTAAGTCCCAAACCGGACTTCCCGAGCAGGTCTTCCTGAATCAGAATTGGAGAGTTGCCGAGGCATGCGTAACGCAGTTTCTTTGAAACAGATTTGCCCCCTCCGACGGTGCTTCAAGGTTCCGATAGACGTCTGTCTCTCAGGATACAACAGTAGGACCACGAGCACAACGAAGCACTCGTTGCTCGTGGCGAACTGAAGAAGTACCCGAACGCTACTAGGGAAAAACACGGGAAGTTGGGAACGAGGTGAAAGACAATCTTCTCTCTATCTTTTGCTCTCGGTCACAACCCCTTTATATAGGGCTCAGACCCCGCAGTAATCAATGACCGAATTATTGTCATTTACTATCAATTAACCGTCCGAATCCAAACGTCTGGGGTTACTGATTTTGCATTAATCAACAGTTAATGCATCCGTTATATTTGAGCAAAAAAATTTGGCAAAACATTGGTTCATCCGCTTGGACAAATTTTACCCCGACCGGTCGAGAATTCGATGTGTGTACGTCGTGCACGCACACGAGTTTACTTAGTTTAGTACAAATCCAGGTCTTAGATTTGCACCCCCTGCGCACCCACGCGGGAGAGAGAGCCTCTTTCCTTACATTTGTTAACAACTAACATACTTGTGAAACAATATAAACTAAAAATTATGCATTAAGACTCCCAATGTGGGACTAAAGTCTCATTCACAATGGAGTTTTTTTATTCTTCACCTTCCTTTCTATTCACTAGAAACTCCTAATGTGGGACTAAAATCTCATTCACAATGGAATATCTTTCCTCCCTTTCCATTCACAGTATATCCAACATTAATTACCACAACAGAATAGGGGCTTGCTTGAGGCGGGGCTTTGTTGGAGATATCTTTAAGGGCAATTGGGTGTCTTCATTATGCTCTAAGATCGATCGACTAGGCTGCTGACTTCCTTGTGGATCTAAGGTATGCTCTTTGATAACTAATCAACAGTGGCACAAGCCAAAGGTGCACAGAGGCTGCCTGCCTTGTATAGCTTAGGAAATCCTCAATATCCCGTTGTTAAATATTGGGGTTAGTGATATGTGCTTCTGTAAGTCATTCACCGAATTATGGGCATGTGCCACTAACTGATCATTTTCGAGTAGATGATTTGCGATCTTAGTCTGTGTCGTCAGAAAATCAATTATAAAGAGGAGAACTCTTCTGAATTCACAAACCGAATATTCGATGTTCTTCGCTCAATGCCTTTATGAATGATCATCTCTTGATTGCTGTGTTGGACGAAACTATTATTTATAATGCTACTGTGTCATTGCAAAACTAGACGTTTCCAAGCATTCTGAGAGCACTACGTGCAATTGTTACATACATGGTGAAGTAATTGCTTACATCTTTCCCTGCTCTGTTTTATTAGGGGTCTAGAAATATTCCAAATTGGTTGGTAAAATTTATAGGTTGCATTTGGTTAGAGGTACTATAATTCAGTTTATAATATAATTGAACCTGTAATGTAATTCAGATTACATGTTGACCTTATAATCCAGATTACAACACTTTAAGGCTATGTTTCGTAAAGAGTAATTAGTCTTATAATTTAATCAGGATTATATTACAAGATTAATTACTTTATTTGGTACAGTTTTAAAATTATAATGTAATGTAATCTACATTACAAAAGCTAGTAAAAATATTGTAATCTAGATTACAAGGTCAACAATATGTAATCTGGATTATATTACAGGCTCAATTATATTATAAACTAGATTATATTACCCTTAATCAAACACAACCTAAGTAGTAATGTAATCTTACTCCTTATCAAATGTAGCAATAATGTATTACATTAAAATTTCAGAATAAAGGTTGCAAGATTATCCGTAAAAGAATATTTTCTACAACTTTGATTTATTACTCAAATTTAAATATCAAAATAAGCTTATTTTTTATAGATAAATATTTTTATATCGATAAAAAAAATATAATATTCAACTTACATATTTGAACATCCATCCTCAACTGTAAAAAATAACTAAATTTTTAATCGTATAAAGTGGCTCGCCCTCCTAGTATTATTGTAGTATTGTTGCCTGAAGACTTTGAATAATCTTCTTTATCTAGTCATTATAAAATCGAAAAGCATAACCGATAGAGTAGGTGAATATTATTAGTTTTAAAAAAAAGGTCTTTTGTCAGTTTTGCTATTTTGATTTTGGGGGCGTTTTAGGTTGGTCGAGAACGAGATCTTCAACCAGGACTGGAGGAGCCGAGGCCGGTCGGCTATACTTCGGTACGTCTTCCTCAAATGGACCTTCTGCCTCTTCATCGGCCTCGTCTCCGGCGCTATTGGCTTCTTCAACAACCTCTCCGTGGAGAACGTCGTCGGCCTCAAGTTCGTTACCGTTTCCGACTTGATGCTCGCCGATAAGTAAGCCACAGTCGAGATCTCCCCCTATCTGATCCACCGTCTTAGATCGGCCCTTCTCTTCAAGCTAATTTGCCGACGGTGGCTGTCTCAAGGTATTGGACTGCGTTTGGGGTTTTCGCCGGTTCCAATCTGGCATTGTTGATCTTTGCGACTGCGATTACGGCGTTTGCTTCGACTGCCACTGGCGGTTCAGGGATTGCATAGGTGAAAGCTTACTTAAATGGCGTCGATGCTCCTGATATCTTCTCACTGTGCACCCTTGCAGTAAAGGTGAGATTTTGATGAACACGCTGATAATCTTCTTGTGGGAGATTCGATTTCTCTTTTCTTTTTCTTTGAATTGAAACTGTTATCAGTGATTTCCTCAAATTTGATGCTATTCTCATGGAAAGTATGATCAAGGATACGCATAAATTTCATAGCACTTATTCCTTTTAGCTTCATCCATGATCTGTGTAGATAATGTTCAAATTAAAGTTAGCTAGATTTGCACTTCGATGAATTGAATTTGCTTAAGATGGATCCTTCCGTCCATAGTCAATGGCAATAGAAGATAGATCGAAGTTAGAAGTAACGGCAAGATGTTTCGATGCTAAAACTAGTGCTTATCTGAAACTTGGTTAGTTCATCAATTTCTATATCTAACCTCTTCAACTTTTATTAACTTTTAGCTCACTTTATTGAACTTCCATGATCTAACATCCGTATCTGTTAACTCGAGTGTTTCTCATGAGTTGAATTATAGATTGTAGGTTTGATTGCAGCTGTGTCATTTCTCATTAGTTGAATTGTAGATTGTAGGTTTGATTGCAGCTGTGTCATCCTCTCTCCACGTGGGCAAGGCAGGCCCAATGGTTCACATTGGTGCGTGCATCAGCGCAATAGTTGGACAGGGTGGGTCGCGGAAGTATGGCATGACATGGAGATGGCTACGCTACTTCAAAAATGATAGAGATCGGCGTGACCTTGTCACCTGTGGTGCGGCTGCAGGCATTACTGCTGCTTTTTGTGCTCCGGTTGGCGGAGTTCTTTTCGCACTCGTCGTTGTCATCATGGTAATGCCACATGCTATATTGACTTCATTTGTTTTGTAAAGAACGAAGAATCACTGGTTAAAGCTTTTGAATATCGCTGATGATTAGGCATTTTTATCCATTTAGGCCAATCAACTAGGTTTCATTCTCAACGGTAATAGAAATTTTGTCTTGTTTGATCAAAATACCTTTTTGCTTGCGGATAATGAAAGGAGGCCATTTCGATTACTTGCTGAGATGTTATTTTCTTGTCTCAATGGATGATAGTATTCCGAGTCTCCTAATTCAGATATTCATTTCATGTCACAGGTGGAGAGGTGCCTTAATATGGAGAGCTTTCTTCGCAACTGCTGTAGTTGCAGTCACACTCCGTACTCTGATGGATGTTTACGAAAGAGGAAGTTGCGGTTTATTTGGGAAGGGTGTGCTCATAATGTATGGTGTTACCGCCAATAACATTACCTATCGTCTAGCTGACTTACCCCCGGTGATCCTCCTCGGAGTGATTGGGGGAATCTTGGGAAGTCTATACAACTTTCTTATGCTGAAGGTCCTTCAAATATTCAGCCTAATCAACCAGTACGCACTACTTACTCGTTTCCCTCTTCTTTTCGAATGTTTAGGATGACAATTTTGCATCGGTTATTTACTTGCATATGTTATTGAAATCTTTTGTTTTATCAGCAAAGGACCAGCCTATAAATTGCTTCTTGCAGCTATCATATCTATATTTACATCATGTTGTTTGTTTGGGTTACCATGGTTAGCACCTTGTAGGCCTTGTGAAAAGGATGACTGTCCCATTATAGGCCACTCCGGTGGTTATCATAACTTCCAGTGCCTTCCGAATCTGTACAACGATCTAGCCAGCTTGTTCTTCAACACCAATGACAATACAATCAGAAAACTTTTCAGCAGTGGCACGAATGATGTTTTTCATAAGTCGTCCATCATGGTGTCCTTTGTAGCCTCGTATGTTCTTGGCATCGTAAGTTACGGTGTAGCTGCACCTTTTGGCCTTTTTGTGCCTATTATGTTGACTGGTGCTGCCTATGGGTGCGTCACGGGAATGCTAATGGGTGCAAACACGACTCTAGATCATGGTCTCTATGCGGTCCTTGGTGCTTCTTCATTTCTCGGTGGAACAATGAGGATGACCGTGTCTGTGTGTGTCATTATACTCGAGCTTACCAACAACCTCTTGTTGCTCCCCCTAGTTATGTTGGTGCTCTTGATATCGAAAACGGGTGTCGACTCTTTCAATCATAACATCTACGATCTGATTCTGAATTTGAAGTGCCTTCCTTATCTGAAAGACCATGTTGAACCATACATGAGGCAGCTCACAGTAAGACTTGGCCGTATTTCCCCTTATTGGTTACTTTTCCTTTTTCTTTTTTAGGATTGTGGCCTTCTCCGTTGGATCCACCACTCCTTCTAAGTTGTTACAAATTAAAGTGATGTTGTCACGTTTTATTTTCTTTACATTAGTGGTGATAAGATTTTCTTTTTTTTGAGATTAGCTAGTGGTATGAGTCATTCCTATTTAGGTGGTATAGTGGTATGAGTCATTCCTATTTTAGTGGTGTTATTTTTATCTCTTATGGTATATTTAAAGGGTCGAATGTGTGTAGTAAAATATGGTTGCGTAAGTGTTTTCCATAAGCAACAAAGTAATCTGATTTTGTCCATTTCTTTCAAGTCCTTCTCCTCTTCTAATATTCTTCTTCGCGGTTCGATCATCGAGGTCTTCCTTTGGGTGACTTCGTTTTTCATTATATGGTATCAGAGCCAAGTTGTGTTCGTGAAGAAGGTATCGCCGTTTTTTTTGATATGGAAGGTGGTGGTCGTGTTGCGGGACTTGGTATGAAGCTCTTGAATCAGTCCAACTATCGGATTTGGAAAACCTGTATGGAATCGTATCTTGTCGGTGAAGATCTATGGGATGTCATCGTCGCCAATGGTGCAGTTGCTCTAGAGAACATCCCCGCTAATGCAGAAGCGCTCAAGAATTGGAAGCAATGTAATGCAAAGGCAGAGTTTGTTTTAAAGAGGTCCATTTCACATGAGATCTTCGAGCATATAATGGGATGTGCGTCGGCTTGGAGATTTGGGATACGCTTGATCGTTTGTTCAACAAGAAGAATGAAGCGCGACTACAATTGCTCAAAAATGAGTTGGCGGCTGCAAAGCAAAATGGACTGTTGTGTTCAGAATTTTTTCTGAATGTGAAGAACTTGTGTTCGGAAATCTCTCTTCTAAATCCCGAAGAGAAGATCTCGGATGCTCGGATGAAGCGGTATATCATTCGTGGACTTCGGTCGGAGTACACTCCATTTGTCACTTCAATTCAAGGGTGGGCTAAACAACCGTCGCTTGAAGAGTTTGAGAATCTTCTCTCCTCGCAAGAATTGTTGGCTAGACAAATGGTCGGAACGAGCATCAAGGAAGAGTCGGGCAATGCTTTGTTCACAAGGAAGGGTGACTTGATGAAAGATGAAAGTAAACCGGAAAGAGAATCTTCAAAGTCACCGAAGAAAAGTTTCAAGTGTTATCGTCGCGGCAAACTCGGCCATATTAAGAGGAACTGTCGAGTTTAGTTGAAGCCAGGAAATTATGCGGATGTAGCAGAGAAACGAGAGGAAGAAGATTGGAGTCATTGTTTTCTCGCTGACTCAATCATCGAAGATTCACAGTGGGTGCCTTGCTTGATGGCCAAAGGAAGTTCAAGCAAGAAAATTTCTACCAACAAAGACTGGATCGTGGACTCCGGATGCGGTCACCATATTACCGGAGATGAGTCTATCTTCTCGCGTTCTTGGACACATGACGGTGGGAATGGAATTATGACCGCAGATAATACTGTTCATAAAATTCGAAAGGAAGGTGCTGTTGTCATCGATAATGACCATGGAGAATCAATCACTCTCAATAGTGTTTATCATGTACCAGGGTTACAAAAGAATCTCTTCTCCGTCACAAACACGGTGGATGCTGGAAATTTCGTGCTCTTCGGGCCGCGAGATGTGAAGTTTCTTCGGAACGTCAAGGAAATCAAGGCCGATGTTGTTCATACAGGTACGAGGGTGAAAGATTTATTTGTTTTGTCGGCGTCAAATTCTTATATCGAGAAGATGAGGAGCAATGATACATCATCCTTGTGGCATGCGAGACTTGGTCATATAAATATGACTAAAATGAAGGATATTATCCAAAAGAAGTTGGTGGAAGGTTTGCCCGATTTCTTGAAGATTGACAATGAAAAAGTTTGTGAAGGGTGTCAATTCGGAAAGTCGCATCTACTTCCTTTCAAGAACTCAACCTCTCGATGCACGACTCCTCTAGAACGGATTCATAGTGATTTGATGGGTCCAACAAAAACTACATCCTACTCTGGAGGTAATTATATGTTGTTGTTTGTGGATGATTATTCTCGGTTCACGTGGGTTTATTTTGTGAAGCATAAGTCAGAAACATTCTCTGTTTTTCTCGACTTCAAGAAAATCGTCGAAGGAGAATTGGGCAGAAAAATTAAGACATTGCGGACGGACAATGGAGGCGAGTTTTGTTCAAATGAGTTTCTCTCCTTCTGCCAAAACAATGGTATTAAAAGGGAGTTGTCATGTCCGAATACACCACAACAAAACGGAATTGCGGAGAGAAAAATCAGACATCTTGTGGAGACTTGTAAGAGTTGGTTGCACGCGAAGAAATTGCCCAAGGAGTTGTGGGCGGAGGGAATGAATTGTGCAGCCCATGTGATCAATCGGACGCCCCTTAATTCGACAAATAACAAGGCACCATATGAATTGTTGTACGGTGTTAAACCAAACGTGAAGCATTTTCGAGTATTTGGATCTATTTGCTATGTTCATTTGCAGGACTCTCAAAGGAGCAAGTTGGATGCAAAAGCAATTAAATCGTCGGCTACGACGAATGAAGAAAGGGTTGGAAATGTTTGGATCCTACAACAAATAACTGTGTTGTATCTCGCAACGTCATCTTCGACGAGATTTCCTCCTATCAATTTGAAGAGCCACCTAGAGAAGAGAATGACATGGTTACCTTGCCGTTGTCTCGATTTCCAAAAATTCTTCTCTAGAAATTCAAGAAGAAAGGGGGAGTGTGGATCAAGGCGAGAATGCTCAAGAAAATCAACGGCCAAGAAGGAATGTTGATCGGCCTCCTCGTTATAGAGATGAAAACTTCGTCACTACTTTCTCATGCTTCCTTGCTAATCCGATTGATGACGAAGAACCCTCTTCATATGAAGAAGCTAAAGGAGTAAAGGAGTGGAAGACTGCCATGGAGGAAGAAATGGATGCATTGCTGAAAAATGAAACATGGGATTTAGTTCCGAAGCCCTCCGGAGTGCAGCCGGTTTCATGTAAATGGGTCTTTCGCATTAAAAGGAAAGCCAACGGGAGCATGGATCGGTTCAAGGCAAGGCTGGTCGCTCGAGGATTCTCACAAAAATATGGAGAAGATTACGAAGAAACTTTTAGTCCAATAGCGAAAATGACTTCGTTACGCACCATTCTTGCTTTAGCGGCTAGTTTTGGGTGGAAACTATGACAACTAGATGTCAAAAATGCATTCTTATATGGAGAGCTTGATAGACATATATATATATGGAGCAGCCAATCAGATTTGAATCTAAAAATCATCAGGATTATGCATGCAAGTTGAAGAAGACACTTTATGGATTAAAGCAAGCTCCGCGAGCTTGGTTCGGAAAAATTGTAGAATTTTTACGATTTTGTGGTTATGCGGTATCCGACTCGGATTCAAGTTTGTTCGTTAAGAAAAGCCAATGACTTTTGGTGGTTGTTCTATTATATGTTGACGATATTATATTAATAGGCAGCAATTATTCAGAAGTTGCTCGACTTCATGAAGAACTATCTTTGCGTTTCGACATGAAGAAGCTAGGCGAGGTGAGTAACTTTCTCGGAATGCAAATTGAAAATTTGGATGCTGGGATTTTTGTATCTCAATCCAGCTACACCAAGAAGCTAGTTGAGAAGTTCGGAATGACAAACGGGAAGAAGCGGTCAACGCCACTCGATGTGGGTACGAAGCTTCGTCGTGACGAAGGAACACAACTGTCGGATCTCCATCTCTATCGTGTCCTTGTGGGAAGCCTAATTTATTTGACAATAACAAGACCGGATATTGCCTTTTCTGTTGGTGTTATTAGCCGATATATGCAAGCGCCGAGGAAGCCACACTTCGAGGAGGCAAAGAATATATTGAAGTATGTTAACTCTACTCTTGACATAGGCTTATTCTACAAGAAAGGTGCAAAGTTCTCTTTGGAAGGATTTGTGGATGCTGATTTTGGTGGAGATTTAGATGATCGGAGGTCAACATCCGGATTCATTTTTTTATGTGGAAAAACAAGTATTTCGTGGTGCAGCAAAAAGCAAAGTTCGGTGTCACTACTGTCCACCACCGAAGCCGAGTATAAAACTTCAGCTCATGCCGCTCAAGAGTGTGTTTGGCTTCGTAGACTTATAGAAGATCTTCAAGAATCCATTGATGAATCAGTTCCTATTCATGGAGATAACTTAAGTGCGATCAAGCTTACATCAAATCCCGTCTTCCATGCGAGGACGAAACATATTGAACTTGAGCATCACTTCATTCGTGAAAAAGTGCTTGACAGGATCATTGATATGGTTGCTGTTCGAAGTGAAGATAACATCGCTGACATCTTTACGAAGCCTCTTCTAAAGGGTCAATTTGAAGACCTACGTTCTAAACTTGGGCTGATTCGGAAGACATCACTTTAAGGGGGAGTGTTACAAATTAAAGTGATGTTGCCACGTTTTATTTTCTTTACATTAGTGGTGATAAGATTTCCTTTTTTTGGGATTAGCTAGTGGTATGAGTCATTCCTATTTAGGTGGTATAGTGGTATGAGTCATTCCTATTTTAGTGGTATTATTTTTATCTCTTATGGTGTATTTAAAGGGTCGAATGTGTGTGTAGTAAAATATGTTGGGTAAGTGTTTTCCATAAGTAACAAAGTAATCTGAGTTTGTCCATTTCTTTCAAGTCCTTCTCCTCTTCTAATATTCTTCTTCGCGGTTCGATCATCGAGGTCTTCCTTTGGGTGACTTCGTTTTTCGTTACATAAGTCTCTTCAATATGTTGAACATGATCACAAGTCAAGGGGGAAAATGAGAGTTTGTGAAGGAGGGAAGAGGTGGTGATTAGTTTATTTAGGGGAAGAAAGCAAAAAGAAGGGCTTCTTGATTGAAAACTTTGGAGGGGGAAGATCTTGTAAGGAGAAGAAGGATCTTGGAGAAAGAAATTTCTTGGAGAGGAGGCTTGAAGAATTTTGAAAGAAGGAGAACTTCTTGGAGAGGATTAAGAGGTTGTGGAAGAAGAAGAGGTTGAGGATCTTGGCATTAGAGAGAGGATCTTGCTCTTGGAGGAGTAGATCTAGCAAGCGGAAAGAGAATGAGGTGAGATTTGGGAAGAGATATAGCAAAAGGAGGACCTGAAGAAAGGGGGCTTCTGGAAGAACCCGACCGTGTATAGGTATTAATACCCTAAATGAAATGCCACATGACTGTGGCGTGGGTTGTGCTGAGTAGGTGACATGACTGTATGAAATGGCAGGACTGTGCCATGTATTCTATGTAAGCTTGACACAGCCGTGTCGAAAAATACAGTTGCGCTGTGCTGCTTTTAAGGGAACACGATTGTTGTTTTGTGTTTTCATTTTTTTTTCAAACACGACAATGTGAAATGAAACACGGTCCCTCCAAAAATTGCCACGTCCAATCCAAAATGGCATAGCCTAGCCCTGGTTTTTTCTGAAATGGAGACACGACTATGTCAGGATCACAAGACCATGTTGTGTACTTTTACTGCATCTGCTGAAATTTGGCATGACAGTGCTTGACAGGCGTAACCCTACCGTGTCTTCTATTGCATAAGTGTTGGAGCAATTTATGGGCCAGAGTGACCATGCGTTTTGATGTTTGTACAAAGGGTTTAAGTTAGGTTCACCCTTGTATTTGATGTGTATGTGAGTGCAGATTTGCAGGATATACATAGGCTTAGCTGGACGACTTCGGGTCCGGTGAAGGATGACATGAGGAGACAAGCCGTAGCCTTGTATGCATCCGAGGGACCGTGGACAAAGCAGGAACGATGAGCCAAGGGAAGCGCACTTCGAGGCATATGTGAAGGATGACATAAGGACGAACCGCGGGCACGTGCTTCCGAAGGACGAGAGCCAAAGTCGAAGAAGGCTTGAAGGCAACAGGTCGAGGCTGCTAGGTGAAGAGTCAGCTGAGTTGTGAGGGTTAGAGTGCTGAGAGAATTGTACTCGATAAGGGAAATCCTAGGTTTAGGGTTTGGATAGTCGACTGCGGCTTATAACAATCGATTGGTAGTTTCTACAGAAAGATCAGTCGACTGATCTTCTGTGTAGTCGACTGGTGTCGGCTGGGAATTCGAACGTTGGGCTTCAATGTTCGGATTTGGTTGGGACCACCAGTCGACTAATAACAGCTAGTTCAGCCACGATCTCTATTTAAGGGAGCTCGGTTTGGTGGGGGTAGGGTTGACGAAATTGGCTTTGGTTAAAGGCCAATTAGTAGTTTAAGTACTCAGGTGAGTGTTGCGGGGTGTGGCGAGGTTTCTCCAGGAGCTATACGAGCTAGCCGGAGGTCTTTCGGGGAGTCATCCATCGACGGATCAGGATCGTACACCTTACGGATAGCCTTGGAGTAGGAGTATCATCTCCGAACCGCGTAAAGGTTTAGTGTTAGTATTGTTACTATTTGTAGTTTAAGTTTCCGCTTGCGCTTGCTAACACGTGTAGGAAGAGAACCATGATTTAAGTGGGTGATCAGCTACTCATCCCCTCTTGCCGGCGCATCGATCTCCAACATCATGGACATGATAGTGTCTCAAAGCCGTGTCTGGTAGACATGGTCGTGCCATGGGGTTTGCTACCCATGTCTCAACCTGGCATGACCGTGCTCCTTGAGCATGACTTTCATTCATTTCTTCTCCCTAAAAACCTTCACTCCCATGGAATAAACTACAGACAACTTGTATAGGTTGAAAATCTTGAAAACACAAGAAAATTCAAATAAGACTCAAAATAAAGAAGCTAAAAGAATAAGAAAATAAACGCTTAGTTGCCTCCCAAGAAACGTTCATTTAAGGTAAAAAGCTCGACCCTGATTCAACAAAACTAGGAGCTTTTGCCTCAAAGAGTTGGTATTCCCCTCCAATGTGGCAACTTCGCATAAAAGAGCAAGTTTTAAATTTGGATTATTTACAAGATAAGAAAATACAAAATTTAAAATAAAGAAAGAAAATGCAAAAATAAGTGAGAATGAGAGAGAGAGAGAGAGAGAGAGGGGTCCAATGAGAATGTAATTGAGTTGGTGAATTAGTTTGGGAAAAATTTTAGGGTTTCAGTTTCATCGTAATGCTGTTAATATACTATGAATTGTTCATTTCCTATCCTCTATATTTATGTTGTTGTAGGGATTTTAACTAAATACTAATACAACTTTGCGACTGCTGCATTAGAGTGTTCACCTTGTCGAGGTTCAATGCTATTAAGTAGAAGAGGTAATATAGAAAGTTCAGTTAAAAGGCTACCCTTTGTCATGTAAGGATCCTCCGATCATATAGTCTAAATTATACAGGTCACTTCCTAACATAGAATTGTGAAAAATCTATTAAGCTCTAATTAGATAATCCCTTGTAGGGAATTGACCTCCATTTTCAAACAAATATTTCAGAATGTTCGGTTACAGGGATACCCACTGTCACTAAGAGCTCTCCGGTCATACAATTTAAAGTATCTCCCCTACATGGTGACCAGTGATTGGAATTTTGGGCTAGGCGGGCGCCTAGGCGCTGCCTGGCCGCTCGACGCCAATCGGCCGCCGCAAACACAGTGTCCGCGGCCAAGCTAGTTAGAGGGGGCACCTAGGCGGCCTGTACGGCGCCTAGGTGGCGCGACGCGACGCAGGCGATGTGTCGCGTGTTCTGCGGGATCACGATTTGTTTCCTTATTTTTTAAAGCCCTAAACCTCCTGTTGTCGATGCATCTGCCACCTCCCACACCTCCGTCGCCTCCTTCGGAATCGCTCTCCGGTGCCTCCTTCGGTATCGCTCGCCGCTGTCTCCTCCGGTATCGCGCACAGTAGATATGTGTTTACATTTATTTTTTTTATGCTTCCGGCGTCGTGGGACGTTTTCGGCGACGCCGGAAGCGTCGCAGGAGTCTTCCGGCGACGCATCCGGTGCCGCCAAAGCGTCCCATGACGCTTTTGGCACCGCCGGACGCGTCGCGGGAAGCGTCCGACGCCGTCGGACTTGTGCTGGCCGGAAGTCTCTGGCGATGCTGCCGGCACCACCGGACCCTTCCCGCGACGCGTCCGGCGACGCCGACAGTGGCCTGCGCTGTGTTTTTTAAATTTTATTATTTCATTTTATTTAAAATTTTAAACATTTCCTTAAATTAATAAATATTTAAATTATAAATCATATTTATTAATTATAAATCATATTCTTATTCAAAAATTTATATTTTATATATAATTTATATTTATAATTTATATTTTATATATAATTGTTTTAATTTTTTTATAATTAATTAATGATTCTAAAGTTCTTAAATTTATTTTAAAATTATTTTTCAGTTTATTTCTGCTCTACAATGGTAAGTAATCCATCTTCGATAGCATCAGTTACTCAACCTGAATCCACGATTCTCAGAAGAAAGTCAAATGATATTGGATGAGAGTTTGGGATGTTGATTGATCCTAAAAACCTCGACAAAATTAAATACAAGTTGTGTGGAAAAATAATGTCGGGAGGAGTATATAGGATTAAGGAGCACATTGGAAATATACTTGGAAATATATCTGATCATCGAAAAGCATCTCAAGAAGATAAAAACAAGTGCAAACAGACTATTTTAGAAGGGAGGAGCAGAAAGAAGAACAAAATAATAGAAGAACAAAGTTGTAGAGTAGATGTGACTATTTCTCCTGATGAAGAAGAAGGTTCTGAAATTGAAGGGATAGATTCATCTAAAAACCCTCTTCCTCTTGGTCCCATAGATAGATTTGTATCAGCAATTGCTCCAGAAAATGTAAGTTCAATTGGGAGTAAAGTGTTTCGCCAAAAAAATATAAATGAAGCTCTTTTCAAGGAGAGAACTCAACAAGTTCAACAATATGTTGGGAGATAGGTTTATGAAAATGGAATCCCATTCAATGTCATTGATAATGATAGCTTCAAGCAACTAATGAAAGCAGTGGGTCAATTTGGACCAGGATTCAAGCCTCCAACTCAATATCAACTAAGGGAACCATTGTTAAAAGCCAAAGTTGAAAGAACAAAACAACTGCTGAAGAAACATGAAGAAGAATGGATGCTCGATCATGATAGATGCATGGAGTGGTAGAAAAAGAAGAAGTATCTTAAATTTGTGTGTTAATTGCAAGGAGGGTACTACATTTTTAGAGTCCAAGGAGTCTTCAGATGAGGCACATACAACTGAACTTATTTTTGAGTATGTTGACAAATGTGTTGAACATGTAGGAGCTCAGAATATTGTTCAGATTGTAACAGACAATGTCACAAACAATATAACTGCAACTAAATTGATTAAAGAAAAATGACCTAGTATCTTTTGGAGTTCATGTGCAACTCACATTGTTAATCTCATACATGAAAATATTGACAAACTTCCACGATATAAAAAGGTTATTGACCAATCCAAATCTTTTACTATTTTCATTTTTGCTCACCATAAGACTTTGTCATTGATGGGAAGTTTCACGAAGAAAAGAGACATAGTCCGACCAAGAGTTACTAGGTTTGCATCAAATTTTCTCACATTACAAAGTTTGATTGAAAAAAAAAGCAAGTTTAAGGGCCATGTTTACAAGTGATACGTGGGAGGTATGTAAATGGTCAAAGACAAATAAAGGGAAATTGACTTTCTCTACTGTGATGAGCATGAGTTTTTGGAATGGTGTGAAACTTTGTTTGAAAATATTTGCTCCTTTGGTTAGAGTTCTTTAATTGGTAGATGTAGATAGAAAGCCATCGATGGGGGTTCTTTATGGGGAGCTTCTTCAAGCTAAAGAAGATTCAAGGTTACCCTGAACAACGTGGAATCAAATTATCAGCCTATCATAGCAATTATTGAGTCAAAAATAAAGGATAGACTTGATACATCACTGCATATCACTGTTTTTTTTTGTTGAATCTCTATTTTTACTATAAATATAGTTCTATTGCTCTTTATGAGGAGGTTGCGATGGGAATTTTTGAATGTATAGAAATTTTGCATGCCAATGAGTTGGATCTATAAGATGCAATTATTAACAAGGAATTTGCAAAATATAGAGACAAGACTAGGTTATTTGGAAAAACACTGGCAGCAAAAGCATGTGAAAAAAATGATGATACATTTGATTCATGTGTATGGTGGAGTACATACGACGCTTACACACCTAACTTGCTAAGAGTGTCATTGAGGATACTTTCATTAACTATAAATGCATCTGGGTGTGAAAGAAATTGGAGTGCATTTGAAGGTGTAAGTTTTAAACTTTAAGTCTTTATTTTTTAATTAAAGTCAAGTATATATTCATGTTACTAATTTGAATATTTACTCTGTTTTTTTAGATTCACATAAAGAAAAGAAACATGTTGGATGTCGACAGATTGAATAATCTAGTATTTGTCTAATTTAATGCTAGATTGTTGAACAAATAAAAAAGATAAAAAGTAGAAATATTGATCTCATTCTTGCAAAAGATGTTTCAAATGCACAAGATTGGATTGTGGATGGTGGGGAAGATGATGAAGTTGAACTAGGTTTTGGGCTCACATGGCAAATGGTTGATGAAGCAAGTGGAGCAGATGAAAATCTATAACCCGAAGAAGCTCTAGAGTAAGTGAACTTCATAAGGATGATTTTGAATCTGAAGAAGAGGAGGAACACAATGATGATATTGAGTTTGTGTCCGATGAAGACCAAGTTGTTGAAAATTATGGAGAAGAAGTAGAATAAATTTTATTAGTGCAATGTTGAAATTTAAACTCATTTTAAATTTGAGTTTGTGTTTTATGACTATGATATTTTATTAGTTATGTAATTTTGAAATTTAAACTCATTTTAAATTTGAGTTTGTGTTTTATGACTATGATATTTTATTAGTTATGTAATTTTGAAATTTAAACTCATTTTAAATTTGATGTTATTACGTTGGACTTGGAGTTATAATATGTGATTTATTATGTTATAATGTTAATTATGTAATTTATGTTGATACCGATTAATCCGCCTTGCGCCGATTAATCCTCGCCTAGGCGTTTGGCGTTAGTCTAGCGCCCGACTAGCGCCTAGCGAATTTTAGAATCTTGATGGTGACCAAACTTCTACATCTATTCAATCAAATACTCAATTAATTAATAATTCTTCACACACACATTTAATCAAATAATAACAAGGCATAAGTATGCTATTGAAATAGGAAATTGACAAATCCATAGTGTTTACATCAATTTCACATCATAATTACTCTCTACATCCTAAAACTCATCCTAAAACTCAGAGATATACTCTATAACAAAGGTAATAAAATCCAAAGACATCAAAGAAAAGAAGATACAACTCAAATCTAGAAGAAGAGGAGAGAAAACTTAGTCGGGTGAAATAGGAGTCTTCGGGAACCAATCTTTGCTGGATAGATAGACGGATCACTAAAAATGGCCTCAAATTGTCAATAGATTGTACGAATCTTGTGTGGATGTGGACCTTGCAGGTTTTCCTAAAGGGTAAACCCCTTTTATGGACGGGGGTATACAAAAAACCTTAAGGTATACGTCTTCTTTATAGAACGAGTGGTGAATCCTCTATGAGCTTTTCAAACATTTTCAAGCATATTAACTTATACCCAATCATCCCATATCTACATCCCTGTGGGAGTGTATAGAAAAGATGTCAAAGTATTATCTTCCATGACCAAGATGATTTGAATACTTCAAGTTTAAGGAAACATGTAGTCGAGCTACAATGAGGTCTTCATTGACATGTAATAAATCACATGAAGTTTCATAGCAAGTCACATCTAATGAACTTACCCTTAACTAGTATACATATGTTAACTCTCAATATCTTAATGTTTTCAGCAAGTGATGATCGGTTGTTTGGATGAACCAATAACATATGCTAGTCTTATAGAATCAATATAATAATGTCCAGTCTCATCAATTCATCGACTAGGAAAGATTTCAATACGTAGATAATTATACGTGATAAGATGTCCACTAATTATGATCTAATCATAATTTTTCTCATATTGTATATTGTATTGTGAACTTCAATAATGGAGTTTAAGATCAAATTACATACATATAGAATGCACACTCAAATAATAAATTATTTTATAAAATAAATAATATAATATCGAAGGTGATTGCTTAAAGACACCTCTTAAACATTACTGATTATGATTCAATCACAATTTCTCATATGCTATGCATTGTATTATGAATTTTATTAATTGAGTTTAATATCAAATCATATACATATATATAATATACACTCAAATAATGAATTTTATTTATCAAATAAATAATATAATATCTAAAACGATTGACTTAAAACACCTCTCAAATATTACTAATTGTAATCCAATCACAATTTATCTATGTTATGCATACACGTTGTAAAGTGCATTAATTAAGTTTAAAATCAAATCGGATATATATAGAATACATACTCAAATAGTAAATTTTATTTATCAAATAAATAATATAATATTTAAGACAAATAAACTAACGAGATTTGATGTTGTGGTAGATAAAAGTGGATAAATTTTATGGTTTGAATCATACATTCTGATTACTTATTTAGACATTTAGCTTCTTGTCTTCACCCTTTGACCTCCTATATAATTTTGCAGGCATAGTGTTAGATATGACAAATAAAAAAAAATACGGGGACTTGGAAACCCATCGGTAAAGAGAATTCTTTTAAGAATTATCCGAAACCAACGTTTGGGCTTCATATGGTTAACTAGGTTTGAGGTCGGGTTGGGTTAGCCACCTTTTGGAAGAGGAAAGGGCGGTAGAGGGGAAAGATTCAACAGTTAAGGGTGGATTTGACATTAATCAAAGATAGGGGTGGATTTGCAAATCGACCCTAACTCAAAACTTCCTCTTCTTCTCGTCGATATTGCCCGACACCAAACACCCAAAATCGTCGACCACCAATCCGCACCTTCTCTTCTTTTCTCCACGCGAAACCGATCCGCTTTTCTCCCAATCACAGACGACAGGCGGCCTTCTTTGTCGAGCCAGACTCCGGTGATCTTCCCTTTTCTCTCATCCTTCGACCATCACAAGCGCCCGACAAACTTGTGCACATCAGTCATTGAGGAGGCGGCGCACACCACGTGGGTTCATCGTCGGCAGGACAGGGGTAGGGTGCGTCTTCATGATCTTTTACCTGATGTGTTCTTTGTTTTGTGTTGCCATCATGATCACAAGATCTGACTCAGAGCTACCCCTTTTGTTGCGATTCCACCAGTGTTTGATAGGGTCGAATCTAGGGTTGGGGAAGGCACATTGGAGAAGGGTATCTTCATCTTGTTCCCACGAATTGTTTCTTGAGTTTGTTGGATCTGTGTTGGGTTGACTTTGTTGGCGCTAGTTAAGCTAAGATCCTATTCTTTTGGTGCTTGATCTTGGAGGTTGATTCGAAATAATATTGATGAATGGGTGTAGTTTGATCACTGTAATGGAATAGGTTTCCTTTGTTTTGAATCAGATTTATGTTTTGATAGCAATTTGTTTTTGAATTGTGCTGTTGTGGATTAGGTGTTGTTTAGCTCTGTTTTGTGGATCCTGTAATGATGTCATGAATTGTAGATTTGGGTGATGGATTGTTACATTTGATAGGGATGAATTGATTCTGATAGAATAGTAAACTTTGGTTAAATTTTTGGTTAGAATATGGTTTGTGTTCGGTGTTTTGATCTTGTGGGATCATGAGGTGGTATGCCGTGTAAAAATTGGTGTAGCACAATATTTGAATGAACTATGATTATCTTGGTGTTGGGTGTTTTTCTTTATCATGGTTTTGTTGTGGGAATGCTTGTTAGATTTGGGTCTTGTGTTCTTGTTACTTTGATCAGCAGGTGATTGAGTGTGTGTTGGATTGAACTGTAGTGTTGATAGTAAAACCTTATGTGGAGATTGTATTTGTTGTAGCTTGGGTTGTAATTGGGTATTGTGAAATTGTAATGCTATTGTCGTGAGGTGCATGGTGTACTTTATGCTATTTTGGAGTGAGGTTCATGACTGTGTCATGTGGAAGTAGTTTGGTCTTTCGGGTAGTGAAATCAGGTGGTAGAACTTATAGTAGTTTTGGTTGGATAAGGTTAGTGATGGTAACCATGTGTTCGATACGATTGGAGCTAATTCTATAATTGTAAATACCTAAGTTGATTAGGTGTACCATGGTTAAGGTTAAGTTTGAGTAGAATCTAACCTCAATGTATGGGATTAATCGGGAGCTAATCATTAATTAAGTCTAATTAGGGATCGTATAATTAGGATGACCTAAATTAAGCTCGGAACTTAATTTAGCTAGTTGTTTATAAGTAGCTAAGTTATACTTTTTTGATACAAGACATTGATTTTAATACAGATATCAAGACATGGGAGATTCTCTTCTGACTACGAACTATATATTTGAGGTGATTACTTCTTACTTATTTCTATAGATTATTAATCTTAAATGCATGACTATTATTATCTGTTGTAGGCTATTTTATCTTGACTCTATTTTATTTTTATTTCACTACTTAATACTTATGTGTTTGATCATTGAGATGATCTGTTTAATGTCTATGCAGTCTCACATTGATATTCCTGCTCTGTAGAGTACACACACGTATGACGTGTACATAGGAGTGGTCATTAGGTTGTACATAGTATATAGTAGAGACCTGGGTGTTCCTTGTTAACCCAGTTCATGACTGATAGATTATGGCTGGTTGGACTTGTGCATATCATACGGTTGCATGGATGATGATCTAGTTTAAGTGTAGTTGTACTTTGTGTATATCCTACGGTTATATTGATATTTATATGGTTTGAGTATACTTGTTGTACCTTGAGTATGCCCTACGACTGTATGAATGTTGATTTGGTTGGTGCTAGGTGCATTAGTATCATGCATCATACTTGCACGATTGTATACTGAGGATTATTGACTCCCTGTAGGGTTGAGATGCGTCGTCAGTCATATTTTTGGCACCATTTTACATACTGATGATCACTAGCTCCCTTGTGTTTAAGACGGGTCGTTAGTCATATAGTTCTGCCCACTCGGCCACTCTGGGTAGTGATAGTTGATGTGCATGTATTTGTCCTATTGTGTCACGCTCAGCCACTCGGGTAGTGGTAATTGAGGTTGTGTGTAGTTGGTAGACGTATAGAGCTATTAGCTCCCCCTTTCTGACTTTAGGGTATTATCATCATGATGAAGTTGTTGGTTCCAGAGCTATTGGCTTCCCCTTTTTGGCTTACGGGTATGTGTTATGATGGGGCTATTGGCTCCTCTTTTTTCGGCATTGGGGTTAGTGTCATTTAAGTTGTTAGCTCCCTAGCATTCTGTTCACTTAGCCACCCAGTGTAGTGGCAGTTAGAGTATGTTCAGACGTCATGTGCACATGATGCATCGTTGCATTTGTATTTATTTGTTTGCGTTTGGTTGACATGCATAGAGATTTGTGTATTGCACTTGGTAATGTTGATTGTGTATTCTCATGTTGTATGAGCAGATTTATTAATGATTTCAGGGGTTTTTGATCATATATTCCCTCATGATGGTTGATACTGGTATGCTCATTTATTCTGTCATTTCTGTTACGTTCACTAATAGTCCTATGAAACTGTATACCTGTTGATTCCCTGTTGCTTGTTATACTTTTTACTGTCATGCATTATCTCTATCTATTATCCATTGAATTCACCTGGACTTACCATTGTTGTTGTATATTTACTTCCAGGTAGCTGATTGAAACATTATGGTGTTGCCAGAAGAGGACCCGATGGCAATTTTATTTCGTCGCATTCTTCTTTTCTTTTCATGGAGGATTTTATTTTGTACCTTTGCTATGTTTTGCGGTGTATTGGATTCGTGCAGACGTTTGATGATGAGTTTCATATTTTGTGTGCAACGGTGGGGCTTGTGTTTTGGTGTATCGATTAAATCGTACAGGTATGCCTCCAATAGAGTTTTTGTAGGATTTTGTCATATTTTTCCTTTCTATTTGTAGCCGTGTGGGCTGAGGTAGATTGTGAGTAGTTGTGTGGCATGTATATAGGATCCATACATTGTCCATACAGGAGAGATATTATTCATTTATTGGGCAAGCATCGGCCTTGAGACGTGGCACATAGAGATACTTTAGGAGCAAAAGGTGATAATGCTCATCTTAGGCAATTAGTATGGCCAACCCCCAAGCTAGATACAAACAGATAAATTAAGGGACATTTTTACCCTAGTACAGTGGTGGTTTGCATTGAGAGGTCAGACACTTATTGAAGCATTTTGCACTCGGTGGGTAAACCCTAAACTCCAAGACCAATTTTGAAGCACAAATATATTTTTGATATTATAGTTGTTTTCAGCTTTACATGGAGTTGTTCAGAGATCTTGACTTGTTGATTCCTAGTTTATTTTATTTTCGATTCATTGTGTTTATATATATATATATATATATATATATATATATATATATATATTATATATATATATATATATATATATATATATATATATATATAAAGTGATTTAATATGTTGGCTACCCAATTTAGGCATCCAACGTGAACGTCGCTCTCAATACTCGGGCGCTCGTGCCTGTTTTGCTACGAGGGGAGCTGACGCTGGGCACCTAAATCAGGCACCCAGCATATCAAATCTCTCTCTCTCTCTCTCTCTCTCTCTCTCTATATATATATATATATATATATATATATATATATATATGAAGATTTTATAGTCCTAATTATATATGGATCCATATGTCTCTTTTATTATATTGACACCGAGTGGCTACCTCCTGGATACCGAAAATTACACCCCGAGGTGTGATATACCACATTTATAATGTGTAATGAAGAGTTCACTCGCCGAGGGAATGGTGCAGTGGTAGAACGCCTTCTTAGTTTACCTGATATCTAAGAATCGAGTCCCAATTTCAACGAACTAACAGATGAATTTTTTTTAATGGACGATTGACCTAAGAATGCTGAATTGATAGACCATCTATTACAAGCGCTTTCTAATTTATTTTGATGACCGATAAAAGATTGCTACATGAACACAAATATATGATCACCCTCATGATTACATTTGATGCTAACTTAAAAAAATAATAAAGAGTTCTCTAACCATGGTAGGGGGTTGTAGGTAGCCAGAACCTCTCGTTGATCAAGGTGAGGATTACTTCATCCCATTGACCAAGTTGACCTTCCTCTTCAAGACTCTACACATTGAAAAGTTTTGCAATAGATAATTGGCGGTGGCTAGCCATATTCATCGACTGGTAGGGATGCATCATTCCCGAAGGAATGTTAACATTCCTACTTTAGCTAAATGTCTTAAGTTGGTCAACCTGTTTGCATCTTTTACCAGAATGGGATAGTCTTTGTTACCAAATAGAACTTGTAAGAAGTAGAACTTCCATATTAATATTGATAGTGGTTTTGAAATTGCTAATGTTTTCCAAACGCTGATAAGATATTCTGAAATAATTAAACTCCATAATCAATATTCGAATTCTTCTCAGTGATTTACGTGCTTCTCTAGGGATGGCAATGGGGCGGGTCGGGGACGGGTTTGCCGTCCCCATACCCGTCCCCGAAGTAAATCTCCATCTCCGAACCCATCCCCATCCCCGCCTCTACTTAATCGGGGAATCTCCGTCCCCGAACCCGCAAGGAGTAAATCTCCATCCCCATCCCCATCCTCATCCCCACTTGAAATATCCATTTTTTTTCAAGTTAAAAAAAATGGGATTTCCCAAGCATAGTTGTAAAAACAATGGGATTTTCAACTTGTAGGAGGCGGCGAGTGACTAGTGAGTGATACTCATTAGGGTTTTCACACATCTTTACTATTAATATTATTGAATTATTTTAATAATTATTAATATTTTATTATTATTAAAGATATCGGGGCGGGTTCGGGGATGGAGATAGCATCCCCATACCCGCCCCAATTTATTTCTGGGATTTTTAAAAATCCCCGAATCCAAATCCAAACCTGATAATACCTCCCCAAACTCGCCCCGTTTCGGATTTTCCCCGCGGATATCCAAATCCGCGGGGAAAATTGTCATCCCTATGCTTCTCCCATAAAATCACTGATTATATTCGATGATTAAATAGATTAAAATCCAATAGTTAACACTACTTGCTACTTATTGAAGCTTCATTGATTATATTCAATGATTGGCTAGATATGAGAGATAAAAGAAGAAAATGCTAAAAAAAAATCGATAGAAATTGTCTCTGCAGTTGAATAGCTCGTGTATCATTTCAATAATCATCACAAGTTGAATGTTAAATCACACCAACATTGAACAAAATATAAAAGTTTGTAAGATTAAATACATTATTGGAAAGCCTTATATATTTGTTCGAATTAGTACTAAGATAAATCAACTGGAGTGATTAAGTTTGTCAACAAGATGAGAAGAGGAGAGAACTTGAAGAAGATGTAGATGCACTTCATATATATAGTCTCTGTTCATATTTTTCACCAGAAGCTATATTATTAGGTTGTTGGTTCATAGATAAGAGTGGAAGAAAGTTTGATCCTAATTCTTAGCTGCAATATCTGCTCACTATTGAGTATGAATCTGATAGAAACAATCAAGAAAGATTAATAATTGAATGATTTGGATTAATCAGTATGAAAAGATGTATATTACTTCTGGGATTGATGGTACATATAGTGTTCTTTTCAAGACTATAAGTCACTCTGCAAAGAATTCAAGAGTTCCAAAATGCACAAGAAAATTAATTTACCATGAAAACAAATAATATAAAGTTCCAAATAGATAAATGTTCAACCACACAAGATGAATGTTCAACCATGCACACAATTGTTCAACAAAAAATATAAGAGCTCCTAAAGTCATATATTGGAAATTCTTATGGAATAGCTCCAATTAGTACTTAGACAAACAAATTGGAGTTATTAAGTTTCTCAACATGAGGAGAGGGGAGAAAGCTTGAGGAAGCTGCAGATGCACTTAAGATACCAGTCTTTGTTCATATATTTCATCACAAGCTACAATGCTTATAGGTTTGGTGACACGAGTGGAAGAAATGTTCGATCGTCGACTAATTCTTGGTAGCCATATTTGCTCACTATTGAATGTGGATCTGATAGAGATAGTCAAGAAAGATTAGCAATTGAATGTTTTTGCTTAATCAACATGAGAAGATAATTACCTCTAGGAATGATGGTCCGTATGGTGTTCTTTTCAAGACTCATTCTGCAAACACTTCAAGAGTTCGAAAATGGACAAGAAGATTAATTTACAATGAAAACAAATAATATAAAGCTAAAATAGATAAATACGCTTGGATGGCTTTGAAGCAAAACAACAAATAGCAAAAGATGGGTTTATACTATGTATAGCCAGCCACCATCATAGCATCTGAAGCAAGCAGTGGTATTCAAATTGTTCACACATGCCCTTAACTTCCCAAGAACATCATCAAATTTCAGTACTCTTTTGCAACTTTAACAGAAGCATCAATGCCTTTGGAACTCCGATGTGTTTTAGAAGTGTGACCCTTCTAAAAAAAAAAATGATTACGAGGTTACCAACCTCGGCACCGGCCACAGAGTTCTCACCGCCGCCAGGTAATCGGAAGCACTCGCAGTGGCGGTCTAGAAGCCCAGCGTCCAGGTCGCGCCCATTTGGAGGAAAATTCCTGTAAATGCGCCGTAGCTGGGATCGAACGAGATGCCTGGAAGCGACTAGTTCCTACCGCGCACCATAGCCCGTGCACAGAGGAGGTAATCACGTTATCACATTAGTGAGCGCCTGGTCGAGGATTAATGCAGCAGACCAGGTTTATCCCCGTGCGCACTGGCGACCTCGAACCTGTGACTCGACCAAATTGGTCAGGCGCCTTACCATCCGATCCAGCCCGTGGGGGCGACCCTTCTAATGAATACATCATGTAAATCAATTGTGTTTTAAATGTGTTGAAAACAACACCCAAGCCCAAGGTGAGTACAAAAACTTGAAACATAAAGAGATTGGGTCCAAATTGATAACATGCCCTTTTGATAAATGGTCACGTCTTGTGGTTGGTATATATATATATCAAAGATTTATTTAAAAAAAATATTAATTTAAAAAAAAAATTGATTGATACATGGGAGGCGTCTCAGGGGGCGCTTGCTACTGACACGGTTGCAATTGACTCGAGCTTGAGGTGATACTTATAGAACAGAAAATAAGCAACATAGTGATTATTAAATAGCTCAGAGAATAAAATGGACAGAGCAATTTGAGAAAATTTAGTCTATGGCATGGTTAGTGTTAATGAGGTAATTCAATCAGCAAACACAAAATGCAGTATGAACAATGTGGTGATTCCTCGTTAGCATTAACACACCTTGGCCTTGTCCTCTTTGACTGCTCTAATATCAATGTGAGGGATGTGCTTGATGTTAGGCCAGTCCGGACCGATGTTCTTTTGGCAACGCTTCTCAAGTTTTGCACTGCATCTTTCAATCGTCAGTTTCACCAGTGAGGCAGGCATCCTGGGTAGTGACTTGAGTTCAGGAGCATCAGATATAGAAAGATACTTGAGTGATGAAAATCTCTCCAAAATTGCAGGTAAAAATTGCAGATGAGACATCTGCCCCAATTGTAAATATTCCAGAGACTCCCGACATTGCAACAACCACTCCTCTATCTCAGAAGGAAAGCAAGTGAATTTGGTGATTGCAAATTGGATAGTCAAGGGTCTTTAGCTTTTTTGCAATCGGCAAAATGGTGAGATAGAAGATGCTGTCAATATAAATTTTTTCAAGTGAAGGTAATGTTCCCATCTTTATCTTTGTTGCACTTTGTTCTGTTGTTGTTGCAAGATTTTGTACAGCGGAAAATGTTGTAGTGAGTAATTTGGGGCACAGGAAAATATGCAATTTTCTGAGGGAGATAAGTGCTGTCAATGACTCCAATTTACATAATTCTTCGCAATTAGAAATCAGCAATGACTGCAACGCTGTCAAATTAGACAGATACTCTATGTTGGGAAGAGACACCAAATGATTGCAATTAAATATATGCAAGCTTTTGAGGGAGGTAAGCCCTTGAAGATAGTGAGTCAACGACTCTTGAGAAATCTCAGACATTACTAGGGATTCAAGTGAGGATGGAAGGATGCTAGCAGCTTTATTGCTCGCGGAGTGTTCAAAATCCATGGAAGATGATGCCGCAGGCTTCCTTGTCTTGTCTTTTAAAAATTCCTGTGACTCAACCTTAGCAGAAGGGAATTTCAGATAATCAACAACATGTAGAAGTGTTGTGAAATGTTCCAGCTCATTTGTCGGAAGTGGTGTCATGCCCCGTAAACAACCTAATGACAATTCAGTGAGCGAAGTAAGACCTTGTAGATGACTTGTCAAATCTTTGAGTTTGCGACTTTCAAGTTTGAGTTCTTTCAATGAAGGCGGAAGTAAATTATCATCCTCTTCACCAATTGATCCAATATCTAGAATTTCAAGGCACTTGAGGGACATCAGCTGCTGAAATCCTCCAAATGTCGTAGAACCATTAGAACACTTGTAGGACCGTGGAAGAGCTTCTAATCCCAAATTTCTCATGTAAATATTTTCTATAGACAACGGAAGGGCCGGAATTTTCTTTAATTTGGGACAGTTTTTAATTGTAAACTTTTTGAGACGAGGGAACCATATATAGTAATCCGCACCATTCCATTCCTCCAAGAGGGGAAGATCACAAAACTCAAGTTCCTCTAAAACTGAAAATTGTTGTTTGTCAATCAGATCGGAGGAGTGACAACCCAAATTTCTTATAGCTTTCATGTCATTCAATTTTATTAACTTAAGGCAAGGCAACTTCCATAGAGGGGGCAGCTCTTCCAAATTTGTACAAGCATATAATTCAAAAGATTCAAGCTGAGAAAGACATTGAGTATTCATCCATGGTGCAGGCCTACCACCTTTATAATCTGCAATGATGAGTTCTCTAATCGTGAGAGGGGGTTGAAGAGCCACCAGAACCTCCTGTTGTTCATGGCCAGAATTACTACTTGCTTCATCCCAGTCCTTATTGACCTCCCAATCCAATTTCAAGCTTGTGAGATTACTTTTTCTGACCAAGTTGATGTTATTGGCCTCTTCAAGATTGTGCACATTGGAAAGTTTTTAATAGATAATCGGCGGAGATTATCCATATTCCTCAACTCATCAATTCTATATCCAGGTTCCGTGCCCACAAAGAAGCATAATTCTTGGAGGGAAATTAACTTTCCTACTTTAGCAACTGAGAAAAGTGCATCGTCCTTTAATTCGTATAGATGTCTTAAGTTGGTCAACTTACTTGTGTCTTTTTCCAGAATGACATCGTACTCTCCAATTAGAACTTGTAAGAAGTAGAACTTACAGATTGATAGTGATGGTGGTGGTGAAGCTGAAATTTCAAGAAATCGTAGTTTCACAAAGTCACTGATGCTTTTCAAACATTGATCAGACTGAATAATCAATACTCGAATTATTCTCGGTGATTTACAGACATCTCGAATAAAATCATCAAGGTTTTGAGAAATCCCATAATAGTCTTCTATCCAGAGAGTTCGCAAGTGCTTGAATCTGCACACCATTTCAGCTAGGGCACCGAGTTGATCATTGTCTGATAATAGATATATATATATGGCGGATGGTATTATAATCCAAAATGCAATTTGGAGTATTGTCATGCACAATTCGACAACATTCATAGCGCGAGACATGGCGAGCAAGACCATTCAGCATATCATGCATGGTGTAATGGCAATTTTCTTTTAAATCATAATATGCAAAGTCGTGCCGAAATGTACTCTTGTAGGCATGAACATCAAAGAAAGATTTGTTGCACAACATATCAAAGCAATAGTTAGCTATGTCCTCATCCGAGCCCCCCTCTGATCCATCCGAGTAAATTAGGCCTGCTGCCACCCAGATGCACACTAGCTTTTGCTTTTTGAACAAGTAATCTTGAGGAAATATGCTGCAGTAGGAAAAGCACCGCTTCAAGCGTGGTGGAAGCATCTTGTAACTGAGTGTTAGAGCTGGAATGAATTCGGAGTTTGAATCTTGTGGCATTTTCCAAACTTCACTTCTTGAAATTCTCATCCAGTGTTCTGCTTCCAGTTTACTGTTCAATGCTCCTCCAATTGACTTTGCTAGAAGAGGCATGCCATGCAATTTCTCCACTATTTCTTCGCCAATTTTTTTAAGCAGTGGAAATTCATTTGGGTCTTGGTCAGCAAATGCATGTTCGTAGAGCAGTGAACGACATTCATCCTTTGATAAGCCCGGCAACGTCATTGGCTTCATTGTGCCTCCTTTGATTACATTTGAGACCATCTTCGCAACTGATTCCAATCTAGTTGTTAATAGTACCCAGCTACCTTTTTGGCCATGTAGCAATGGAATACATAGTTTCTCCCATTCTCTCTGGTTTTTGTCATCCCAAGCATCATCTAGGACAAGTAAAAATCTCTTGGAATGTAACTTCTCCTCAAGCTTCTCTGGTATCCGTTCCAATGGCCCAGATTCATATCGGTCAGTTTGACACTCCAGAATTTTCTTCATAAGACTTGATGCATTGAGAACAGGTAAGGAGTCACATACCCAGATTTTGATGTCGAAGTGTTCTTTCTTCTCCTTTTTAAAATAATCAAAAACTTGTTGAGCGAGTGCAGTCTTCCCCATACCACCCATCGCTACCAAAGGAAGGCAATGCACATTCTGACTGATCTGAATTTCAGATTCTTCTCCAAGCAAATACTGGATGATTTTCCTTTTTTCCTCCTCACGTCCTTTGAACGATAATCCAGGAGTGGGAAAGGTAATCCTACTCTGATTAGACAATGTTAGACTCTCCTGCTGCATTTGTCTGTTGTCGTAGCCACCTGTTGGCGTGACCAATGACAGAAAATTATTGACACCTGAAGCAGAGATGTTTAAGTTCTTTACGCATGTACTTAATCTCTTAGGAATATCATCATGTTTCAGTAATCTTTTTGCAGCTTTAACGGAAGTATCAACCATTCTAGAGAGCTTATTTTTGTCACTGTTAGCTTTCTTCTTCAGTTCTAGATATTCCAGCTCATCCAGCACTTCCTCAGCCTCATCGATCCCATCCCTGAACTGCCACAGCCACTCCATTAATGCTGGATCAGAAGATTCTGACATAGTTAATCTATGTTCGGCAAAGCTAACAACAGCTTGGATCTGAGGAAGAAAGTGTTTAAGCTTTTGCACTTCTTCTTGCAAGTTAGTTTTCCAGTAGTATTGATCTTGCGCATAAGTAAGGACTGCATCAATTAGTTTATTGATGACATGTTTTGCACCGGCAGTCTCCAGTATTGGCGAGACTACGTCCATAGCTGCTGCCACTGATCAACGATTTTAGATAAATTAGACAGTATTCAAAATCATCATTCGTCTATTAAAAAACACATAGTAGCAGGGATCTCAGAAACAAATCTGTAATAGAAGCAAAAGCATATAGTATACCTGAGATCTCAGAAACAAATTAATCTGTAATACAAACAAAAAAAGAGGAACAAAGAGGAATATATCACATCTGTTTTGCCATAGAATAATAAATCAAGAAGAAAGATGGTTTAATTACCTTGTTGAAGCTGAACAGAGCTGGAAAGCTATCCTGATAGATGTGAAGAAGAACCAAGAAGACCAGTTAATTTTTCTTTGCAGATGTTGCATAAATGTTGGATCTGTGTTCCAGCATGGACGTCAGGATCATTAACTAAACTCCTATAGAGTTTTCTTATGATCGAAGTTGAAGTCAGAGATAAGGCATATGCCACTGAGGTCTATGTTCGGATCTCAAAAATATTAGGGCCATCAACTTGACCTTTTATTTTAATTAAGCCAGCTTGTCGTATGAAAATAATACAATATAACGAAATAAAATAACGCAACTTGACATTTTATTTATTTAAAACTAAATTATTGTATTAAAATAATACGAGTTGATCCAGTAAAATAAGACAACTTGAGTTGTTATTTTAAACCGGTTTATTGCATTACAATAATAAAAGTTGACTTGTATTTATCTTAGCCTAACGTACGTATATTAAAATGGTCGTCTTTAATATTTTTATTAATTCATTTTAAGATTATCATGAAAAAACACAAATACACTAAGTCTTTAATATTTTTATTAATTCATTTTAAGATTATCATGAAAAAGTGTTATATCTAACGCGTGTGGATGACTGATTTAAACCAAACGACTACTAAATGAATGCCAAGTTGCACATGCTTCCTCATGATAAAAATAAAATCGTCATTTTACCGATTTTTGAAAATGATTTCACACCCTTAAAAAGAATAAATTATGAAAATTTGTTTAATCTTAACCTAAAGATCTTCCTAAATAGATATATAAAATAATCTGAAATAATATTTATACCTGTCAAAAAAATCAAATCATATCTGTTTAATGATAAATCTTATTTAAATACCGACTCAGTTACAGCCGTAAAAAGTACACGTGCTTCCTGTGTCAATAATGCAAGATACTTATTGGCTATCAATGTGAGCCGTGTAAATTGCAGCGTTAGGTAATACAACTTAACTTATTATTTATTTAAAATTAGGTTGTTGTATATACTAATGGCAACTGGAGTGTTGTTTTTTTTATGAATATTAATAAATTAAATGTATTAATTTATTTAATTTTATATATTATTTTCATCTTACAGAACAAATATACATAAACTTATAAATAAACTTTTCAAATAGACATAACAAGATGTATTATACTAAATTATTCTTATGGAATGGATGGATGACTAATATAATATATATGGTATTGTCATCTTAAAACTTTAGAAGTCAATATATGATAAAGTCAATATGTTCGTCTTCCTCATATGTTAATCATAACATTTAGACTAATAGTCTCCGTAATTTATCTCCTTCGTATTAGCCAGCCCTAAGAGATTGACAAGGCGTTGGGGCAAGTGAATCACCTTTGCCATCTTATAGTTTACATTAAAATTATCTTCACGGGATAGACTGATAGTTAGTACGCATGGTGTTATCATTTTAGAGGTTTGCGATTCAAAACATGGCAAAGATAATGTGTCTATTCTCTCCACATGCTAATCATATATAGTATCTGGGCTAACAACCCGTATAATTTATCTCCTTCGTATTGACACTGAGATGGATTAGTAGAGCACTAAAATGAGCAAATCGTCTTTATCATCTTATAGTTTACATTAAATTGATAGATTTTATTTTCTTTCTAACATGTTAAAGAGAAGGATAAAATGATATCGTGCCAACTAATATATATATATATATCGCTCCCTACACGCTTACTTTCCAATCGATTGATCAATCGATTAGGAGGCATCCCAATCGATCAATCGATTAGCGAACATAATCGACTCACAAAAACACCTTAATTGATTGCTTGATGGATTAAGCAATTGCTTAATCGATTAAAAGGTTGCTTAATTGATAAAAACCTTAATCGATTGTTTAATGGATTAAGCAATTGATTAAGAGATTGCTTAATCGATTGAGGTGCTAATAGATTGAGATGGCGCAAGAAATCAGATTTGTTGTCTGAATTCAGCTACGATATCCCTAGGATTTACCTTCGCCTCCTGGTTTATAGCTTGAGATTGCGCGATTGTCTCTAATCGATTCACCAACCGATTGGTGAATCAATTGGGAGGGTGTCGCTTGTAGTCGGTCGCCAGCACCGACAACGTCTAGCCGCTTGGTTCAACCCAAACTATAATCCAGGAGGGGAGAGTGAACCTTAGGAGTATTGCGATTGAATTTCGACAACAACAAATCAATTTCTTGCACCATCTCAATCGATTGAGGTGCTAAAAAATAACACCTCAATCGATTAAGCACTCGATTGAGGGTGTTTTGTGCATCGGTTATGTTTACTCCTAATCGATTGATCAATCAATTGGAGGGCAGGCGCGTGTAAGTGCGCATGGAACGGTATGTGTGTGTATATATATATTAAAAAGTAGTATTTTAATATAAAGTTGTCCTACATTCAACTTAATTAGATGGCCTCAAAATTAATTATTTAAATATAATGTTTATATACAATAGAAAAAATAATGCAACTTGACATTTTATTTATTTAAAACTAGTTTATTGTATTAAAATAATACAAGTTGATCAAGTCAAAAATAATACAACTTGTGTTTTTATTTTATTTAAACTGGTTTATTATATTAAAGTAATAAGAGTGGACTCGTATTCTAGCTTGGACTAGGCGGCCATCGGACTCAAAATCTCTAAAAAAAAAAAAAATACTTTTCCACAACATGCAATAGTTACATCCGCAATGTGCATGATCTAATGTTGCACAACTCCAAACTGTTAAAAGTTATAACATTTCTACAGCGCGCGGCCGCGCACTGCGAATATGTGTATCCGTAGCGCGTGGCTACACGCTGTAGATAAGTGGATCCGTAGCGCACAAATATACACTGCGGATAAGTAGTTCCACAGCGAGCGGCTGCGCGCTGCAGATATTTGCATCCGCAGTGAACGGCTGCGCGTTGCGGATATTTGCATCCGTAGTGAGCGGCCGCCCGCTGCAGATAAGTGCATCCGCAAATATCCGTAGCGAGCGGCCGCCCGCTGCAAATCTACTTATCTGCAATGTATATTCGTGCGCTGCAGATACTAATATATTTCATATAATTATAATCTCACATATATACATCTTACACAATTTTATAATACAAAAAATATACCACATCACATCTCTCAAATAACAACATCCAAAACTAAAACCTTTATAATATCACAAATAATCATCAACATCATAATTTACCAAAATAACATTTCACTTACTAGCAAAAATCATTACCAACTAGTCATAAGTCTAAAATAACTGAGTAGCAAAAAAAAAAATACAAACTAGTTATAAGTCTAAAGTAAGTAACTCAGTGACAGAAAATAATGAACTTAGATAATCAAGCAACTGTGCTTCCTATTACATCTTCGAGAAATAACATTTCATCATTTGGTCAAATGAGGTCCAGCTTATTCACAAGCACTCAATCAATCCAAACTTTCCAACAAGCTCCACCAAGAGGAACGTGATGCACTTTTAATTTGGGATCTGTGGATGTAATTCGGCCTTCTGCAACAACTCCATCAATATTCTAATGAAGCAGCTTACATTTAGTATTATCAATGATATCTCCACGACTCAAGGTCGTTAGTTGTAATTGTATAACAAAAAAATCTCTAAGTTATAGCAATGATATTTGCAGATAACTAATGTCCAAATAAGTGAGATTAAGAGTAAATTTACATGCTCCTTCCGTTTTTAATCCTAAAATAAATGGATAAATCACAGAAATAATTTTACACACAGTGCTCCATCAAAGTGCTCCATCACAGAAATAATTTTATACACAGTCCTTACATTCAAGAAGATGAAATCCAACGAAGTGCTCCATCAAAGTGCAGTACAACTCCAAGAGTGCATAAAAATTAACATAGCCTTAATAAACATACACATTTCTGTGATCTAGGCAGTACAACTCCAAGAGTAAAATCCAACATAGCATTAAACTTATCAAGTGGATTACTTTGCTTTGCTTTGCTTTACTGAATTATTGTAAGCAAATTAGCTTCTTCCAAAGACTGACTAAGACCAAAGTTCATGTCAATGGAGTCAGGTACTGCTGCAACAATCTAATGTTTTGCTAGGAGAATTTTTCATTATTTGATGATTTTCCAACATGATTCTTGATGCTGTCTACAAACACTAACACATTTTTTTTTCCTGAAATACACAGACAATGAAATACTAGACAGGCTTCATCACCCCTAAACCATGCTGCAAAATTGAACTTGTTTAGACCATAGAAAACTGATCAAAGTAGAATGAGCAGGCATAATTGATGGTGGAGTGCTTGAGAAACATTTACAGCATGACATTAATCAGATATGAGGGCAAATGCTCGAATGTTCATACTCTATGAACAAATATCAATCACTTTGCTAGCACATCATTCTTAGTGATAGCAAAGTATAAACACTAACATAAAACTATCTAGCATGTGCCTAATAGCTTGGATGATTATTGCATCCACAAGTGTGAGCCACTAGGTCAGGGGTATGGTCTCATTAAGGCACATGCATACCACCTTGCGGTGATGTGGCCATGTAACTTGGTGTATAGTCTATAGGGAAAAAAAACTATTGAGTCGCACTTCGATATATAATTGAGATTCTTCAAAGTAGCTTGGAATGTGTTTGTCTGTTAATTTTATGACAAACATTATTTATCATTAGTTCATGCCAGTGATGATGTCTTAACCAAAGACCCGCACTTCAAACAGACAATTGTTTAAGTCACAAACAAATAGTTTGTGAAACAATTAAGGTCTAATGTTTAAGTCACCCTTCATAAGTACATGGGTAGCAGTAAGGCAGGCCCATGGAGTTTGAGAGTTTTGAGTGCTCCTAGTTCCCAAGAAGTTCCATAAGAAGCAACCCATGAGAGAAAACACAAAGGAGGCACTAACATTGCATCTTGTTACCAACATAAAGAAGAGAACCAACATAAAACCAACATATGATTTTTAAAATATTATACCTGGGAGATTGTATGTTATTACCTGAGTTGTAGTTTGTTGTTGGTTAATATTGCAAATATTGTCAATTATTTTGGTACCATGGATATCAACACCGCCACGAATATAATTGTCAATATCGCTACCAATACCACCACTAGCAACCTAATTTTACAACAAATTATATCAATTAATACTAATATCATTGATATGAATATAAAAAAAATCATAATAATTAAGACTAAATGTTATGCTATTATTTAATTACTTACTTGTTATTGTTCATTTTGTTGCCTTTGATTTTGTAAAAAAGTGGGTTCTCATTTCTTGTTGAAGATTATATACCATATGTTCAAGATGTTTAACAGCTCCATTCTGCATAGGCGTTCCAACTTTTGATGGTGTAACTCCAAATCCCATTCCTCGCACGCTACCTCGAGATTCCTTGCAAATACAAGGCTAATTGCATCATCAGCAATATTAGTTGTCTTTTGAGATTCGAGTGGGCATTCCTTTATTTTTTTTTTTTTGCAAATAACAAGATACAAACTTTGTAAATAAGAAGTTTAGATTAATAATGACAATTGTATTAAAACTTTTAGATATAATAACAAATGATAACTTCATTACTATTTTCTCGGCAACAACTTGACTAATAGGTTGTCCATTTTTCTTTGTATGACCTTCAATCCAAACTTTTGATCTTGTAAATGGTGTATCTGTAGGACTTACTTTTTCCTAAATATATAGTGTTTTATAAAAATAGTTAGGAAAAAAATAATAATGTTAAGTATAATGTCAATTTTTTCATAACGTTTTAAAAAATAATAATACTTACCATAATGCTAGCCAAACGAGCATAACCTCTCCGACTCATCGTGTGAAGTTGGTCTTGATTTACCCAGATTGTTCTAAATTTTTTTACTATTTTCTTGATAAGAACAATATATTTAACATATTCATATATAATTGATTATCTATTTAAATCCACAAAATATTTGTAATATAACAAAATTCATTAAGTGACTGTATAAAAAATAATACTTGAAATTCAGGTGATAATGCCCTCTTCACAAATAATTCCCACTGCTCTTGATCCATAAATTCAGTCTTCAAAAAATTAAGATTTCGTGAAGTTACTTTACCAGCGTCAGCTTCTCGTACGAGTATTTGCAGTTTGGACTTTCTATCACGCCACAACTTAGCTAACTTTTGAAAGATAGCTTTTTTTCACACTCCTCAATATTATAATTTACCTGTATATTAAGAAGCATAAAATTATATCTACTATATGTTATAGAATCAGGCTAAAAATATTCAACAACTCTTGACATTACCTGAAGACAACTCCACATTCTATTCTTCACTTCTTCATCTACGTCATTCCACCCATCTAATGTATATGATACAAATTCCTTTACCATACAACCAAGAAAAGATGCATACTTCACAGAATTATAACTCCAATTGGTTGTCCAAACTCATTACGCTCCAGCTCTTTAGGCTTTTGATGACCACTAGATAAATTCAACTTCGATGGACGTCGTCCTTTTTTCTTAGCATTTTTGGCATCATCAATTATCTCTTTACCATGAGCATCATGTGAAATATTAGGTGAAGAGTTAGAGTCCACTTCCGATAACCTCTTACCTGTATTTTCCTACAAAATAGCATAAATAGATCAAAACATATAATTATACTTTATTAAAATAGAGCATTATTTTAAGAAGAACACAATATGACCTGAATTTCATCAATAGTTACTTTGTTGCGTTTTTTCCTCATTTTTCTCATCGTTTGAATGATATATAATGACCTGCCATAAACAATATTACATGTTACATTGCTAAAAATAAACCCTTGCTGGAAAAAAATAATGAAATGATAAAAATATAATAGAACTTAAGAACATTTGTTATTGCATTAACATCACTATAAAATCTACACCTTAAAAGTTAAATCATAGATCTATCACATCAATTCCATCACAGTCATCCCTTGTATATGGTTCTCTCTCAGTAATGTTAATATTAAGTCTAAACACATCAAGAGGTGTTGATAACATATAGGCTTCCGCTTCAATCAAATTCATATCATGAATACCCCGAGGCGGCACCTTTAGCAACACATACCAATTTGATTCATCATTGTCTTTAGAATAAAACACTTGCTTTGCTTGTGATGCTAAAATGAAAGGATCACTTGCAAAAGTTTTTAATCCTCGGTGTAAGTTGACCAGTATAAAATCATCTTCCATTTTAATCCCTGTTCTAGTATTAGCCCAATCACATTTAAAAATAGGCACTTTGAAAGAATAGTAGTCTAGTAAAATAATATCTCATAGAACCCCGTAGTATGAAACTCTTCCTCTTGTATGTGAATAATTATTAGCACTAGATTGACAAATAGTATCAGCTTCAATTGAAACACCATTATCTTATGTTGTTCTTTCAACATCAATTGTGTGGAATCGATGCCTATTTATAATATAACCCGTATAAGACATAACATGCTTTCTTGGACCATGCGCTAGCCACTGGATTCAGCTTAATGAGTTATCAAGATCATGTTTTGATAGTCATTGAGCAAATGTTTCCATATGTTGCTTTTGTAACAATGTTTCATTAGTTATTAAACGATGATCTTTTTGTTTAAGCTCCTCAATGTACATCCTATTTAAAATAATAGAAGGGTAATTGTTAGAAAATATATATAAATTATGTAATAGACTATTCCTATCTAATAGAGTTTACAATTAACTATACTCACTAAAAGTAAGGTTCAACTTTTGCAGTGTTGAATAACACATATCGATGTGATGCTTGTAACAAATGGTCTTCCATAATCATTTCTTTTCCTTTAGAAATTGTGCAACCTTCAACTAATCCATTATCCACATCCTCGTTCCGATTAGAACGGACACCAATACAAGCAGCTTTTTTAAAATAAGCACTACAAAATCTCATTCTTTCTTCAGCAAGATAACACTCAGCTATGCAACCCTCTAGCCTTGCTCGATTCTTCACATAACCTTTAAGTGTTTTCATAAATCTAAATAACAAAACAAAATTCACAATCAAGTGTTGTTGATAGCAAAATTCTAATTTGTTGAATGATATTTATTACCTTTCAAATCGATACATCCAGCGGAAGTGAACTGGTCCACATAAGCGAGCTTCTCTTGCTAAATGAATTGTCAAATGAACCGAAATGGTAAAGAAAGAAGGTGGGAAATACCTTTCTAACATGCAAAGAGTTTTAGCAATATTCTCTTCGAGTTGTTCTAAACGGTTCTTGTCTAACACTCTTTGACATAATTCATTGTAAAATGCACACAATAGAAATAGACCATTGCGTGGACCTTTTGGCAAAAGACATCTCAATGCAACTGATAGCAATTGTTGCATTAGGACATGACAATCATGAGATTTCAACCCAATAAGCTTACACTCTTCTAAAGATATACAATTGTCAATATTTGAGCTGTAGCCATCTGGTAATTTTATCTTCTTCAACCTGGAGAAAAATATATTCATTTCCTTTTTAGACAACGTGTAAGGTGCAGCTGGCAGGTGATACATATTTTCTCCTTTTTGTTGAGAATGTAATTCTTCTCTAATTTTTAAATACATCAAATCTTTGCGGGCATTTACACCATCTTTGATTTTTTTTTCTTTACATTTAACAATGGGCCTATGATATTCTCACATATATTCTTTTCAACATGCATCACATCTAAGTTATGACGTAATAAGAGCCCCTATAAGTAACCATCAAGACATTTCAAAGTATAATTAGTTCATTAATATAACAAATTCCTTAAAAGATGAATAACATAGAGCCAAATAACTTACACTCCAGTATGACAATTTGAAAAAAAAAATTGACTTTTTCTTTCATAATTTAACTGGTTGTTGTACATTTACTGAACTATCTTGCCCTTTCCTCTTTTTCTTTGCAGTCTTGATAGTCTCACCTTTTTAATTTTTACCCCAGTTATTTTCAATGTCTTTAACTACATTGAGTATTTCTAACCCATTCAAAGGTCTAGGTTTTCCTTTTCTCTCTTTTTCCCCATTAAATCACTTCTTCTTTTGACGATATGGATGATCAGGAGCAAGGAATCTCCTGTGGCCCAAGTATGAAAACTTTCTACGGTATTTAAGCCACAGAGAACATATGTCTTCACCACATATCGGGCAACCAAATTTAACTTTCGTGACACATCCAGCTAGGTTTCCATAAGCTGGAAAATCATTGATTGTCCACATTAAAATGACCTTCAGATTAAATATTGACTTACTAAATGCATCATACGCATCCACACCTGTGTACCACAACTCATTCAATTCCTCCACCAGGGGTTCTAAGTATACATCTATATCATTTCCTGGTTGCTTTGGGTATGGAATCAGTAATGTCAGCATAAGATTTTCTTTTGCCATGCACATCAATGGAGGAAGATTGTAATTAACTAAAATAACCGGCCAACAACTATATCTGGAACTAAGGTCACCAAAATGATGAATCCATCCATTGCAAGACCAAGCCGTAGATTTCTAGGATCCAATGCAAAAGTTAGCCACTTATGATTTATTGTATCCCAAGCTACTGAATCAACTGGATGACCCATCATATGATCTTGACTTTTGTGCATGGAGTGCCAAAGCAAGTCTTCTACCATTTCTTCTAACTTAAACATCCTTTTTAATCTAGGTATTATGGGAAAATATCGTAGCACCTTTTCTGGTACTCCTTTACGAATATTAGTAGTGATTTTGTCCACCTTCCAGCTTGAGGAACCACACTTTGTAGAATGTGACAAGTGCTGATAACTCACCTAAGATTGTAGAAGCATGTCTCCTAAGATTGTTAGAAGCTCATTGAAACTCATGTCGGTGTGACAATTAGTAGACTTATAATTGTACAATGTGACAAGTGTTGATAACTTTGTATAAGTTGTACAACCAGGGAATAGAGGAGTTTCTGCATCTTCTAATAAATCAACAAACTCATAGTCTCTTGTCTCATGCATAGTGTGTCCAACCTCTTCTTCCGCCACAAAGTCATCTCTATATAATTGATATGTCTCTCTATTGTCATCCTTCTCTTCAAGAACTCTTTTTGAACCACCTTCTCTTTGAAATTGTGAGGTATAACTTTCACCGTGGAAGACCCAAATAGTGTAAAAAGGATCAATCCCCTTCATAATTAAGTGCTCGTACCCTTGGTCAAATTTCATATACTTCTTATTTTTACAATGCTTGCAAGGACATAAGATCACTTCACGTGTTTGGGCATAGTTTCTAGCTTGTGCAAGAAATTTTTGAACCCCTTCTTCGTACTTTGGTACAAGCCTTGAAGGCAAATGCATTCACTCCTTATCCATATTGTAAACGATCAAAACCTTAAAATAGAAGTTGCAACCCATTGCTAAAATACATAAAATAACAGTTACAATCCATTGCTAAAAACAATGTACCATAAAAGGAATTATTTTCTTCTCTATGTTTTAAAATTCTATTAACAGCATAAAGCACTTAGTTGATATCCAAAGAGATACTTCCAAACTTGTAATTGCTTTCTATTCCATTTGACAACAAAAATAACTAGAAATAGCTATGCACATTTAATTGTTAACTTTCAACATAGTTAACAAACTATTTTAATAACTACCAAACAAAACAATTTTAAACCAGGAAGGAAGGTGGACAAATATGCATTATTTGGTAGCTACTAAAGAAGGAACTAGAGTAGGCTTAAAAATATGCATGATTGTTCAGATTCATGAATATTAATAATGTGACGACGATGCAAGCGGCCAATGCAAGAACAAGGGTTACATGACATGGCAAAAAAACTTCCACTGAGCAATAGAACAAAAAAGAGTTGAGAGCAAACGATCTCCACTAACTTTTTGCATGGGGCACAGTCGGACTAGACCTGCAGGAGACTGTTATGGAGTAACACTACTAAGCTGCTGATTCATGATATGTTATGCTTCTGCACAACTATTTTGTCATCCAGAGTTTATGAGATTTTGACTTAAATGTTCTAGCCTAATTGTTGACTGCGGCATAGGTAGACTTGACATCCATTATGGTGAACATCATATTCAATTGGAACGATTTCATCTCGTCTAAGATATACAGTTGAATGTGATTCAAGGAGAACCGGCTATATTATTTGCAACTTAGCAAGCTCTCTTTGAGAGCTCCGCCCACATCTCGCGGATTGGGTAACATCCATTTCATTTTTAGTTAGCATTATATATGGATATCATAATGCGATTTCCAAGAAAATATAGGGCACTTAGGGTTGGATTCTTCTACGGGAACAATTTAAATGATGACAAATATATACACTGATCTCTAAATGTAAGAGGAACAATCTAAATAATATCAAATTTTTCTGTGGGGCGGAAGTCTACGGGCTATTAACCTGGAACAATCTAAATGATGGCAAACATAAGAAGAAGAAGCAGAGGAAAGGAAAAAATAAGCACCTGGAATCAAGCCCTAGCGCAGCCTAGGGAAGCTATCGTGGGGCGGAAGTCTACGGGCTATTAGCCGAGCAAGCTAGACGAGCAAGCGAGGAGGCGGCGTCTGTGAGGAGGAGATGAAGATGGCACAAATAGGGGCGGCGTCTGTGAGAGGTCGATGAAGTGTGGGCTGAAAGCAAAAGGTCGATTGTGGGAGGAGATGAAGTTGGCACAAATAGAGACGGCATCTGTGAGGAGGAGGCGGAGAAGATGGCGCTAAGGAGGCAACGAGGAGGCGGAGAGTCGAGCAGCTAGGAGGAGGCGGAGGGTTGAGCAATGAGAAGTGGCGACGAGGCGGCGAAAAGTCGAGCGATGAGGAGGGCAATGAGTTGAGGCACGCGCGAGGGTTTTGGGAAAGAAAGAAGGCAGCGGCGAAAATATTTGTAGCGGCAAGGGTTTTGGGAAAAAACAAAAATAAGGAAAACGAGAAAATAAGGAAAGAGAGAAAATAAGGAAAATAGAAAATAAGGAAAATAATAAAATAGTGATTATTTGTAGTTTTATTTGTAGCGTATCACATATAATAAAATAGATGCATTAACTGCGTACCAATTTTTTGCATACTGTCATTGTTATTATTTATTCACAGCGTACGTTAATATGTCATTAATAATAATATTAACAACATGCTTTTAATGTACGCCGTTGATGCTTCTTCTTTTAAAAAAATATATGGTATTAACATCGCACATCAATATGCATGTCGTTAATAATACTGTTAACAACATGCTTTTAATGTGCGCTATTAATAATGTGCTGCGGAAAAATAAGGGGGCGTTTGGTTTGTTCCGTTTTCCATTTTCATTTTCCAGAAAACCGCATTTTATCATTTTTTGGAAAATGACTTTATTTCATTCTCTAGTTTTCCAGAAAACGCAATGTTTTTTCTAGAAAACAAAGCTGGAAAATGTAAACCAAATATGTTTTCCAGAAAACCGCATTTTCTATAGAAAATGAAAATGAAAAACAAGCTGGAAAACGCAAACCAAATGCCCCCTAATTTTCTTGTAATTAATCATTTTGTGCTCTTGTCGAGACGACCATGCATGTGGGGGCTCAAAAGAAAATTGTAATCCCATGAAAAAAACTGAAAGATAATTTTTTTTTCTGTGTTATCTATATAATAAGTATCGTTGAGAGTATTATTATTATTATTATTATTATTAAAAGTCAATTTAATGATCACGTTTCAAAAGTAAAGATAATTTTTTTACGATGCTTAAAAGTGTTCTTCATTTTTATAAAGACAACACTTTTGTAATATTCAAGAAGTATTGATTTTTTTAAAATAACACTTTTACAATACATAAAAAATATAATTTTTTCTATTTACAAAATCATTGTCTATTATGTTAGGATCAAAAAGAATATAGATATCTCCACAATGACATGATATTATCCACTTAGCCTAAACTCTCATGATTTTATTTTTGGATTTTATCTAAAAGGTCTCGTACCAATGGAGATATCTTTTCCTTACAAGTCCATGATCTTTTTCATGTATTTTCAATGTGAAACTATGTTTATAACCTTGCAACTCAACAATCCCCCTCCAAACAAAGTATCATAGGACCCCTTCAAACAGAAAGCATATCTATTTGATGTTTGATGTTTGACCCACCAAGTCTTTCTGCCCCTCGGTCCACCCAGCCTATTAGGACTTCCTACTTAGGAGCAACTAGGACTCTCTGCCTGGTGTCTGGTCCTCTTGATCCGGACACGGGAGCTCCCACTTCCTTTGTTTAAGGTTCTTCCAGTGGTTAGTCCGGTGAAGAGCGACCTCGCTCTAATACCAATTATTAAGACCAAAAAGAATTTAGATATCTCCATAATGACATGATATTGTCCACTTTTGGCCTAAGCTCTTATGATTTTGTTCATCGGCTTCATTCAAAAAGTCTTATACCAATAGAGCTATCTTTTCATTATAAGTTCATGATCTTTTGCATATGTTTTCAATATGGGACTATGTTTGCAACCTTGCAACCCAACAATTGGTACCACTTGTTAGCACCGGTAGAGCTATAGGGGGTGTCACGCCCCCAGAGGCCCATGCTTGCTCAAAAATTGACAACATCTCTCCCGTACGACGGACAAGTTGGGACATTTTATTCATAACTCTCAATACATAAGATTGTTGGACCTTGGATGGCTAGAGAGGGGGGTGTGAATAGCCAGACACACAGACTTTTGCTTCTTTGAACTTTCTGCGATTAGGGTTAACGGCGGAAGACAAATAGACAGAAACAAACAGCCTAAACAGAAAGACAAATACAAACCAATCGCTAACAAGGAGGGTTTACAAGGTTCGGGGATAACTTGACCCTACTCCTTGGCGTGCCCGTAAGGTGGGTGATCCCTTGATCGTCGACAGATCAAGCCCCGGAAATCCGGATAGAATAGAACTCCTTCTCGGTGGAGTAACCTCTCCACAACAGTCTCAAGAATGATATCAAATTAAGCACACAGAGACTCAAGAAAGCTTACACACAATAGATGCAGTAGGAAGCTTCAAGGAGGAAGAAACAAAACACACAACAACCACACAGCCAAACCCCGCAAAGACCTTTGCTCGTTTTCTGTTTCTCTCTTGTTGTTATTGTGTCTGCATCGCCAGCCTCTCCCTCTTAAACTTCTTCCTGCTCATCGCCTAGCTTCGTCAGCACCCACTGAACCACAGCCTGACCCACTGACCCTCATAGAGCGCTCAGTCCACTGAAGACCTCTTCAGCTGAGCCTCGGTCAGTCGCCAGCCGCGCCAGAAGCCGTCGAAACCTGCGAAGGGAAAACGGACAAACCTGACCGAAGTGAAAGTCGCCAATTGACTCTCCTTCTTGGTTTGAGTCATCCCTGTCTCACCTGCACACTCAACAGAGGCTTAGCACAGCAAATTAAAAGTAAATCAGTAGTGTAACAGAGAAATCAGAAGCGATTCAGAGCGTTATCAGAAGTCTGACAACGTTTTCAAATTAAAGTTCAGACACCAGACCGATAAGTAAAGACCCTGATCGATCAGGCTCCTGCCTGATCGGTCCAGTGAAACTGTGATCGGTCACACTGACCGATCAGGGATCGAGCAGTGAACTGTGATCGGTCATACTGACCGATCAGGGATCGAGGATCGGTCACCAGACCGATCCACCAGCTTACTGGGATTTCAAGCCACAACCCGTTGGTGTTTCCAACCAAAGGCACCTGATCGGTCACCTGACCGATCAGGTCACCTCTGAACCGATCAGGAACCCTCCTGATCGGTCCAGGAGGACCCTGAATCGGTCTCTTTGACCGATCAGGGTTTTTCTCCAGACTCTCTGATCCCTTTCTGATCGTTCACCAGAACGATCAGAAATCACACAGAAACCCTACAGAATGTTTCTGTTCTCTCCCTGATCGTTCACCAGAACGATCAGACTCCCTGGATCGGTCACCAGACCGATCCATTAACAAGGGTGCTGGTGCCAACTTCAATCGGACTCTAGACCGATCCAACCACTTGGCTGACTCATGCTCAGTCCCCCGGACCAAGACTTCATGCCCAGCTTCACTCACCAGGACTTTGTTCAACCTAGCTTCACTTACTAGGGCCCGGCTTCACTCACCGGATTTTCCGTTACCTAGCTTCACTCGCTAGGACCCGACTTCACTCACCGGGATTTCCTTCACCTAGCTTCACTCGCTAGGATCGTTTCACTCACCGGGGTTTCGTCACCCGGCTTCACTCATCGGGACCCGGCTTCACTCACCGGGGTTTCCGTCACCCGGCTTCACTCACCGGGGTTTCCGTCACCCGGCTTCACTCACCGGGACCCGGCTTCACTCACTAGGATTTCCATCACCCGGCTTCACTCACCGGGACCCGTGCCCAATCCCCGACCAGGACTTAAGCCGAACTCATCTCACTCACCTAAACTTAAATCGGTGTCAACACCAAAATAACAATCAGGTCAGACTGCATCAACAAAGATGACTCAACTATTACAAATATAAAATAGCTCACAACCACACAGTTAATATCGATATAAAAGATAGAAATAAAAGAGAGTCTATATCCATAAATAAAACTCAATCCACGATGATTAATAATAAGACCATATAAGCATGAACAAACGAATTAAAATTTGCTAAACAAAATATAGAACCCCTGAACTGGTAACATCACTCTAATAACGAAAATGCGGAAATAACGGAAATACAGAAATATAGTAATTGCGAAAAAATAAACTAAGCACTGAAATAAAATTTAAAACGATCGACACGGTGGGATAGGTAACTAGATCCTCTCATAGCTCCAGGTAATGCACCTATCTGCTACCTGAAACAAAAGTAGATGGTGGGGGTGGTGAGTCCGGGCGGACTTTACGGGTATAAGAGTAATGAACGCATGACATCGTAAAAGATATAACAAGTAAAAGAAATAATAGTATACAGTCTCTAAGAAACAGAAGAATAACTAAGCATGTATAAAATCGAGTGATAACATAATATCAAAACATACATACATGTCAACCAAATATAGCAATCATAGCTCATATAATGCAGCAAATACAAGAAAATGCATAATGCAATAAATGCATATGATGCAATGACATGTGTCACCCCTGACGTCAGTCAAACCGCCATCACATCACATCTGTGTGGCCGAGTGAGAGGTTGTGATAACTGTACGCACTCTAACGAATACCACTAGTACATGTGGTTGAGTGGAAGGATGTTGGGGAGCCAACTACTCCAAAAACCCCAGGAAAAAGGGGAGCCACCAACAGCTCTAGTATCCCTCGTAAACAACGGCGAGAGTGTCAACTACTTGCCTACAACTCCAACATCCACTGTACATGAGTGGTCGAGTGTGGCGTAACAAGATAGTTGCTCGCACTCTAGCAACTACCACAATGAGTGGTTGAGTGGGCAGAGCAACTAAATGATTGACGACGGCATAACCATATGGAAGTCACTACTCGTCAGCATGCAACTGTGCAGATATGGTGCATGATACTAAATGCACAATCAACCAAAATACCGACAATGCAACCATACAATAAATAAAAACCAAATTCACCAAACATGCAACTAAACTACTAGGTAGGGTATTTCTAATGCCAACCAACCCTAGCTGTGTTTAATGATCATTTTTAAGTACTCGCGTATAAGCGATACTTTGTATAATAGAAAATCAACGATGGACTGTACGGACATAAAATACGATTAACTCGAAAATCAAGCAAAGAAAGTATCAACGAACGATATTAAAAACAACAAAGGACAAGATCAAGCAGTCATATTCAGACATAAACAGTCATGTATTTAAAATAGATAATCTACAGAATGCAAAAGGAGAAGTACCCGTCTTAAATTAAGTGTATGTTGAATAGAACCCCCTCACGATCAACCGAACGAGTCCGAATCCAAGTCCTGTATCAATGATAAAGTTTAGCTAATTATAAAATTAACAAATTAGCTAAACAAAATACTAAACACAATTAGGACAAATCCTAATTACAACCACTATTTAATTAATTCGTAAACCACAATAAGTCCCTTTTTCCCTAACCTAATTATTGAAATTAGGTTATTAGATCAAATTCCCAAATTACAACCATACATCTACTAGTGAAAGCTCACAGCCATGGTGATACCAGATCAAGCACCAAACTACTCTTAGTCTCAACCAAAACACAACTCAATCTTACATTTAACTCAAGTAGGAGTCAACACTAAACTTGGGAACTCAAGACCACTGCCATGTAAAAGCCAAACACCTATAACCCATTGCAATCACAGCAACAACCAAAATAGGCTCCACTCGAATCGTAAGCTACAAAATCAGAAAATAATAGAATAACAACTGACACACAAAACTCCAAGAACAAGACTTACATAACTAATCAAATCGTGGCTCAGATCATCCCCAACAGAAAATTCGAAATCGAAGAAATGCAACCCACATCACAACAAGGAGATCCAAACAAAACAAAACCCTACATTCCAAAATCTTTGATCATCCAAAGCTAAATAAAAGCAATTCAACGAATCCCAACTCACAACGTACCAACTCCAAAAACAGGACAATGAGCAACCATAGGAAGATCAATGCTCACAGTGCCAAGCTTGCCGGCGTTGGATCACTTCCGCGACCATAGAACAAGGATCCTCGCCTGACAGAAATCTCAAAGGAGGAAGAATCACAATAGTGGGCTTGCTAGGGCTGAGGGTAGTGGCGTCGGGCTTAGACAGTAGGGGGATTGCAGCGGTTCCTTTGCATGTGATGAGGTCAACTCGGCTAGGACTTGCGGTTGGCTTGCCAGTCACGAGAGAGGGGAGGGGTCGGCGGCTTCACAATCACAAGAAGGAGAACCCCTCGACGTTAGAAAAGGTTTGAAGGAGGCACGCGAGAAGAAGGGCTCGCGCGAAGGGGAACTGTCTGCACAAGGTAAGTTCAGCGTCGGGGAAGAAAACGACGGGGAAATGGATTTCGGGAGAAGTTTAGGGCAATTTATTAGTTTTGGCTTTTTGCATAAAGACCCTTCTAATTTGGCTAATTCAAATAAGACCCCTAATTTTGGATTTTAACCTTTTTGGCCATCCAAATTTCCGTTATTCAACAGGGGAGAGGGGTGAATAGCCCTCTTCGATTTGATTTGTGCTTCTTCGCAGCAGATACTTGAAGGTAAAACCCAAAATACAATGTTAACACCTTGATTTACTTGGTCCCCACCTCCTTGAGATGACTAATTTAAGGGTTCACACCAGCGATCACAAATTTCACTATAAACTCTCTTTCTTGAAACAATAGCAAAGGTGGAGAAACCTTTTTACAGCAAGCTTTCAAAACCCTCAAGGAAAATAGCAACAAGGAGTAGAAAAGAAGTATTACAAGTTTTGGCTTGGATCTCCTTCTCTTGAATGCATGAAGATGATGTTGTGAGCTTTTACAGAGAGCTTGAGCACAAAGATGAAGAAGATGACAATATATGACCGTTGACCTCTCGGTGGCTTCACATCTCTCTTTTAAACAATTCAGAAAATAGTCGTTTCTTTGTTTTTTCTTCGCCACCAATCGATTAGCGCAAGTACCAATCGATTACCATTCAGCTGTTGAACAGTACCGATCCCAGATTGACAGTCAAGATCTTTCCATTTTGAATCTCAATCAATTGGGAGTAAGCGTTGATCGATTTGTCATTTTAATCAATCAAGCAATCGATTCTGGAGCATTCTGTTCTCGTGAGGAATGTATTTCCATTGATTGGCAGCTTCCCAATCAATCAAGCAATCGATTAGGGAGCATTCTCCTCCCACGAGGAATGCATCCTAATCGATTAACCATTAAGGAGTATTTTATTCTCACGAGAAATACATTTCAATCGATTGGTCAATCAATTGCAGCTTCCTAATCGATTAGCCAATCGATGAGGGAGCATTTTGTTCTCGCGAGGAATGCATCCCAATCGATTAGGGAGCATTCTATTCTCTCATAGAATGTCTCCCAATCGACCACTCAATCGATTGGTACCTTCCTAATCGATTGACCAATTGATTGGTACACTTAGGTTTAGGATTTTCAATCCTAAACCTTCAAGCATGTTCCTAATCGGACCCAATTACCTCATGTCAGGGAAACCTCTTATTTTCTGGACTTCGTGTCTGAAACTTCCTCATCTCTTAGGCTATTGCCAAACATCTGATCCCTGACCATTCCTCTGACTTTGTGTTTGGAGCTTCCTTATCTCCAAGTCTTCGTGCCAAGTATCCGATCCTGATCATTCCTTGGACGTTATGCCTGAAGCTTCCTCATCTCCAGGTCTTCATGCAAGGAATCCGATCCCTGACCATTCCTTGAACTTTGCCATCCAGCACAATTGGAATTCAATATTAGATTAAACGTATTAGTTTAAACTTAAATAATTGTCAATCATTGAAACTTCTTATCTAGGGCATGATTACACTAATATATTATATTTATATCACGAATTACTTAATTAAACTCTTATAAATAACACAAATTAAAATCCCATAAAAATATGACTAATCATTTTTCTTACTATTGAACGAGAATGTGTCATACGATTTAAACAGAAAATATATAAACATAATCCATAAACTTTGGATATATATTGTCTATATAATAGTAAAAATTCTACGTACTATATATACATATTAGTTTCAATATATCTTACTTTTTGGAATGAATCTTTCTCATCAAATATGTCATACACAATCAGCAGCATCTATTGAATTTCCATTTAGTAACTTGCTATCTTCTCTAACTTAATTCTCTAAACTTTCCATTTTTTTCCTTAGCGCTCAATGGAAGCAATGGCTGGGAGCCACCAGAATGGTCAGGTATTTCTGCACAAGAATATGAGAGATATGTATATATGAATAGGTATATAATATGAGAAAATATCGATAAGACGGTGAAAGTAGAGGACAGATATGCACCTGATAATTTCTTGTTGATGAAGAATACCACTAAATTTACTGTATACAAAAAAAATGTTAGACCAGGAGTAGACGAATTTAATGATCAGTTTGGTTTCACGAAAATTTCCCATCAATTATTAAGATAAATGGGGAAGTGCTCGTGGTGAACGGTCTAAAAGTCCAACGTCCCAGAATTCATATCCCATTTGAAGAAAATTTCTTATCAAATATACCGTAACCAAGGATCGAAACAAGAATACTTAAAATAATGATTAGTCATCCTACCATTGCACCATAGCTCCGAGAGTAAAATTTCATATATACCGGCAAGAATATAATGTGGAGCGCAAATTAATTCAATTGCTGACACAAAAGCATGAAGGAAAAATAACAGGATCTCATTCAAACCACCATGCGACAACTACATTTAGGGACGGATTTACACAGAACTCAAGGGCCATGCCCCTCCCCCAAAAAATTTTAATAACATTATTTTTTTATATAGAAATTTTTATTTTTTAATATAGAAATTTTATATTCTTAGTATATATAATATTTGACTCCATAAAAAGTAAATATTTATAGTTAGTTTAATGATAAGTTTAGATTTTATTTTAATACACGTCTAGGATTCAAATCCTCAGAGGTTTAGTTTTTTAAAAAATATATTCTTCTCTCTATTTCTCATATTTCATATAAATATTCATTATCTATTTTAAATGATTGGGAACTCATTATTATAATAATTATTTTTTGTAATTATTATAATAATTATTTATGTTATTTAATATACGATCTTCCCAAATTTATAATTCTAGATCTGCCCTGACATCTACTGTGTAATGCTTATGGGAAACAATTATAAGCAACTCTGAACGATGGCAATGACCCAAGCAAAAAACTTAATAAAGCGTTCTTAAGTACCACATTCCACAACTACTTTGAAAAAAATCTGCTGAGCATGACATTATAATAATGGTGACAACAACAACAACAAAGGATAGAAAGAAAAAATATAAAATTTTAGATTAAAATTGAATGGATACATATTTTGTCACAAAAAACAAATAAACATACATGCTTCACTCTATTTTGCTGATCTATCAACCATGCATTACTATTAAACTATGACCTTTATATCTCTGCAGTTATCTTCAAATATACCAAAACAAGGGTTAAATAGACACAGTGAAAATGAATATCTCAGTGAAAAATTTAGTCGTCAATCGGCGGCACGTCTAACGTCCGATTATCGATTGAACACCATCGGCGACCTCTGAGGCTGCCGCCCCGAACCAAACTATACCCTGTAAGGCATGGTGAACCAGTTGGGGATCGCTGCAATTGCGATCTCGCATCATTCACCGTTGATCTTGTTGGTGCAATCTTGGTTAGGTCAAGGTTGACTTAGTTTGACTAGGCTCGGGTGAGCTTATTAAGGTTGGATGTTTCGATGTTTAATAATGATGTTTGAATATCGTGTGAGTTAGGTAGATCGGGGAGATCAAGGTTGACTGGAGACTTGACTGGAAAAGACCTAGTGGGACTAGGTGAAGTCCAGGTGGATCGAGGAGATCGCATGCTAGCACGGGAAATGATCTAGTGGGACTAGGCGCACTTAGTGGGACTAGGTGAAGTCCAGGTTGATCGGGGAGATCGCACGCTGGCATGGGAAAAATGACCTAGTAGGACTAGGTACACCTAGTGAGACTAGGTACACCTAGTGAGACTAGGTGAAGTCCAGGTGGATCGGGAAATCGCACGCTGGCACAAGAAAAGTCCTAGTTGGGAACTAGGCAAGGAAAAGTCCAAGTCGATCAAAGGTTTGATCGGACAATAGGTGAAGAAATTCTAATGGGTCTTGGTTGACCATGGTTAGACAAAGGAACCCTAGACTTGAGTTGTAGCGACACGACCCCTCTAGCCCCATCAGGCGGCTCTCTAGGTCGTGCCCTACGGTCTTCCCACTCCCGGCAGTGGAATTTTGCCTTCTCCAGATTCGAACCCTAGACCCCCAAGACAAGTACTAAAGTTACTTGAATCTAGTAGCCAAGTGGGCCATGTCAGCCTTCCAATCCACGTTGGTTGTCAGCATAGCAGTCTGGACAATCTGGTTGACACATCTGCATTTGGTCTACTGATCAAATGGATTCAATCTACCGATCCGGATGATCGGTCTCCCGATCCTACAAAAACGAGTTAGCACAATAATATGAAGTTTAAAGCATGAGTTTGACAATATGTTGACAGCCCAATCTTTACCTCGAAATTCACATGAGATCTTGACCTCGAAATTCGCATGAGTCCCTTAGTTGGATCGACACCTAAGGATGCCCTCGTAAAGAGGACTCTTATCCATTCTTCCTTTCAGAAGAACCACTCCACTTCAAGAGCTTAACTCGCCAAACCTTAGTCATCCAGATCCGTTTGGGTTTCCTGCTCAACATCCGATCACTTCCCCCAGGACTTCCCGACTTAATCTCCGGTCCTCTCTGACCCATCAAATCCTTCCCGCTAAATGTTCAATCCACCGAACCATCTACACTTAATTGTCTACTGCCCCCGATCTGCTACTACCTGTCTTGCCAAGTCTAGTCCAGCTAACCTTCTATGGCATTTCCCTACCTAGTACTACCTACTACAACTTCCCATGTAAGGCTACCTGCACACTAGTTTAACCTTGATAGATCACAAAAAAGCTAACCGATGAATCTTTGTCACCATAAAAACTTACGTTCGATTATCGGGTGCTTCCTACACCAATAATCTCTTCCTTTTTTATTATGACAAACCGATTTAAAGTTAAGTAAACATATAATCAGCAAGCAATCAAACTCAGTAAAAAAACTAACACACAACTTAGTGAACGATTTATATGAAAGCAATGAATGAAAGTGCTTAGGAAAATAAGGTATTGAATGACTTACAAAATTATTTAATATGATATTGAAAATAAAAAAATACATAATCAATAGAGGGTAAGTACTCTAGTTCCCTATATAAGAACAAAGGAGACGTACAAAATTGTACAAACTATAAGGGTATTAAACTAATGAGTCATACCATGAAACCTTGGTAAAGAGTAATAGAAAAAAGATTAAGGAGACTACAGTGACCGAAAATCAATTTGGGTACATGCCTGAAAGGTCGACAATAGAAGCAATACATCTTCTTAGACAATTAATTGAAAGGTATCGGAAGCAAAAGAAAGATCTACACATGATATTCATTGATTTTGAAAAAATTTATTATAGGGTCCCAAGAGCAATATATGAAAAATTCTAGAAAAGAGAGACGTTAGCGTAACATATATTGATCTAATTAAGGATATGTAGGAAGATGTAACGACTAGAGTGAAGACTTCAGGTGGATTAACTAAAGCATTTTCAATAAGGATAGGGTCACATCAACGATCAACTCTAAGTCCCTATCTTTTTACACTAATCATGGACGAACTCACAAGACACATGCAAGATACAGACCATGGTGCATGTTGTTTACAGATGATATTGTTTTGATAGATGAGACACGTGAAGGTGTAAATGTTAAACTAGAATCTTGGCCGAAAACACTAGAAGAGAAAGGTTTTAGGCTTAGTAGACTAAAAATAGAATATATGAAATTTAGGGTTTAGGGGCTATGGTGCAGCGGTAAGGTCACTAGTTGTTAACCCAGGCATCCGCGGTTCAATCCCCAGTTACGGCGCATTTTGCAAGAATTTTTCTCCAAATGGGCGCGAACCCTGGATGTGGCTTCTAGACTGGCCACCGCGAGGCTTCCGATACCGTGACCGTGGAAACTCGAGCAGTCACCCAGCTCAATGTCTGCCCTCATATGAAATTTAAGTTCAGCAATATTAGACATAATGAGACAATTGTTAAGATAGGAAATGACAAATTGTCTAAAACTAAGAGCTTTAAGTATTTAGGATCATTTTGCAAAGTGATGGAGGGATTGAGAGAGATGTCTTACATAAAACACAAATAGGATGGTTAAAATGGAGGTTAGCGTCGGGTGTTATGTGATAGTAAAGTACCTATAAAACTTAAAGAGAAGTTCTACAGACCGATAATTAGATCTGCTATGTTATATGGTATTGAATGTTGGGCTATGACTTGGACACATGAGCAAAAGATGAAAGTTGCAGAGATGAGGATGTAAAAGTGGATATGTGGGCATACGAGGATGGACAGAATAAGGAATGAGAGCATTAGTGAAAAGGTCGGAGTTACATCAATTAAGGAAAAACTTCGAGAGACACCTCGATGTGAAACTATGATAAATATGCACATCAAACGAGGGAGACGAATATCAAAAAAGACTTAGTTAGCAATAATAAAACAAGATAAATTTTATTTAAATATAGATGACGATATGATAGGGTGATAGAGCCCAATGGCGTAAAAAAATTCATATAGTCGACCCCACCTAATGGGATAAGGCTTGGTTGTTGTTGTTGTAGTATTTAAAAATAATTTTCAAAGTAATTTTAAGTTAAAATCATTTTCAATAATGGTTTCAAGACAAAATAATTTGAAAAAATAAGTTGAAAAAAAATTTTAAAAAAATTAAGTTAAAAATGGTTTTCAAATACAATTTTAAGTGAAAAATAATTTAAGTTAAAAATCAATTTCAAAAATAATTTTAAAAATTATAAATAAATTTTAAAAATGAATTTTTAAAATTGAAAATGAGTTTACTCGAAGAATGTTTATATAATTGAACTAATTTATGATTAAACTAAATTGCAAGTTTAGGTCCTAAGAGTCTAAGCATATACGATGCAATGTTATCAATGAAGATAGTGGTGGCGGGGCGGTCAGTGATCGCCTACTGCCTCGGCCACCTAGGCGGTGCCTAGGTAGTGTTTAGACAGTTAAATTTTCTTTTTAACTAGTTTTCATATATAATATTATAAATAATCATTATTCCTTATAATATTTACTTTTAATAAAATATATTAATTAAAATTTTAATCTAAATTTTTAAAAATAAAAAATTTAATTATATATATTAAATTAATGAGATAATTTTAGTAGACTTTGATTGAGTCTATTTAAATTATCCCAATGAAGTTAATTAAAATTATTAACATAAAGCAATTAAATTAAAACTCTAGCTTACAATTTACCCGCATACCTTGTTTCGGCCAGGCAATGAGTTCAACACATTGTCGAGACTGCAACAAATTCGGGCGCGTTGTTGGGTTTAAGCGACGCCTCCGGTCCTATTGTTAGGCCCGGACAACACTCCTAGCCCGTCGTCAGGCCCGAGTGATGTCTCCGGGCCCGTTGCCAAGCTTGGGTGACGCGTCTGAGCTTACGCGACAATCTGGGCAGGTTGCCAAGCTCGACCGACACATCTAGACGTGTCTTAGGGCCCTAGGCGATGCATCCCAATGTGTCACGATGGTGAAACCACTATGACGGTAGCAATTCTAGACACCACGATGGCAAAAGAAAGTGAGTTATTGTCTAAAGCACAGCCTCAGCCTGAGGCAGTGTTGTTGGTGCCCATCTCCCGCCTAAGCGGCTACCTCGACTGCCATTTAGAATACTGATATGATGTGATAGAAAATATATTATTTAAAAGTAAATCATTTATTAAATGCTCCTCATTAAAATGTCTAGCTTTGTTACTAGTTGTCTGTTATAAGATATAGTGGTTTTGAATATGTTATCAAGTGTAAATTTCCAACTATTCATTTTACTATAAAGAATCGCTTAACTGGAATACTGGATCAATTTGATATGATATTTTTAGCTCAGATATATGACGATGCACTGGCATAAGCATCTGAAATCAAGGATTTGATCTTATGCATCTCACATCATTCTAAGTGGCTCAATACACAAGTAAAATAACTCTAATGTGTTGGTGAGATGTTGGTTGCCTGCATCTATAAGTTCATGCTTGTAACGGTATAAGCTTTGCTAGATCCATGAGTTTTAAAAAATAACCATAAGTAGGGTTGTAATGAAGCTAACCCGAACCAACCTTTAGAGTGTTCAAGATTGTTTGATAAGATAACCGAGTCAAGCCGAGCCAAGTCGAGCCTAAAATGAACCAAACTTTTGAAATGATTGTTCAAGCTTGGCTTGGTTTATCTTTAATGAGTTTGAGCTTGGCTTGAACTTGATTTGTTTAAATGCTATCGAGCTTTCAATTCAAGGTTAGCTTTATCTTGGTTAGTTTAGATGTTATCGAGCTCTCAATTCAAAATTGTTTGGTTGTTTGAAATTTTTTTTTGTTTGAATGGTTATTGAGTTTGATAATTCTTTAGATGTTATCTTGTTTGAACTACCTATTACACTTCCAAAGTATTTTAAGTCAACTTGTTTTCGTTTTGGGTCACTATTAATTTTTACATTTGTTGCGGTGTATTAATTTCATTAGTATTTTTCATTCTAAATTTTTTGATCAACTCTTTAGCATATTTATTTTGAAAAACATAATTACCATCTTTTGTTTGTTTTATTTATAATCCTAAAAAATATTAATTCTCCTACTAGACTCATTTTGGATTCATTTTTCATTAATGCTATAAATTGTTTTAAAAATTTTGTGTTGATTGAACCATGATTATCTCATCTACATAAATTTGAGCTATAAAAATATTATTTTTTAGGGCTTTAACAAAGAGGGTCGAGTCAATTTGTCCTTGGTTAAAATATTTGGATACTAAGTAGGTTGATAGTCTTCCATACCAAACCTTAGATACTTGTTTTAGTTCATATAGGGTTTTCTTTAATCTAAAGACATTATTTGGATGGTCTAGATCCTCAAATCCTGGTGGTTGACTTACGTAGCCTTTTTTCCTTTATGAACCTGTTAAGAAATGTGGACTTTACGTCCATTTAATACAACTTGAATCCCTTGTGTGCTGCATAGGCTAATGACATTCTAATGGATTCAAGTCTGGCCACAGATGTATAAATTTCGTCATAGTTTAGACCGTCGACTTGGCTAAATTCTTGGCTACTAGTCGGGTTTTGTTTCTAACAATTTCACTTTTATCATTTCGTTTATTTCTAAAGACTCATTTGGTGTCAATAAAGTACTTGTCTCTTACATAGATACTAGGTCCCAAACTTAATTTTGTTCAAACTGGGCTAGTTCTTCTTGCATTATAATAATCCAATCAGGGCTAGGTAGGGTTTCTATAGTTTTGGGTTCAATTTTAGATATCAAGGCTATTTGGCTTAAGTTTATATAGGACGATCGGGTCGAACTCCTAGATTTAGGTCACCCCAAAATTTGGTCAACTAGGTGATTAAATCTTAATCTAGGTGCTCTTATGTTGGGATTAACACTTGATTCTTCTGATTCATTTGTGTTTGATTTAGCTCTCTCAACATCATCTTCTAGATTTTTTGTGTTTTTTTCATTATTTGAGTTAATTTGGTTGGAATTATTTTCTTCATCAAATATAATATTAATTGTTTCTTCAATTTTTAAGGTATATTTTATGTTAATATAAACTTTCTATATGGCCCAACCCGTAGAAAGAATTTCATTTGTTTTAGATATAAATTTGCTAAGTAGTCCTTTTATATTTAATATATGTACTTTACATAATAAAACACCTAAGTATTTTAAGTTGAGGTATTTTTTTTATTATGATAGATTTTCATTGGGAGGTTTTTATTATTGATAGTTTTATTAATTAAATATCATGTTTTGAATGTAGCAGGTTGTGCTTATTACTTCAGCTTAAAATTAATTAGATAGATTATATTCATTTAATATTATCCTAGTTGTTTCTTCTAGTGTTCTATTTTTTCTTTCTATTATTTCATTTTGTTAAGAGTTTCTAGGGCATGAGAATTCATGATGATAGTCGTTATTTTGGTAAAATTCAATAAATTTATGATGTTCAAATTCTCTTCCGTAATCTCTTCTTATTCTTATAATTTTTACATCTTTTTCATTTTCTTTTAATTTACATAGATTATTAAAATTTTCAAATATTTCATCTTTAGTTTTTAATAATTTTACCCAAAGAAATCTTGAGTAATCGACAATTATTACTAAATAGTATTAGTTTCCACTTAGTGAATTACTCATGTGAGAATCAAACAGGTCTAAGCGTACAAGTTCAAGTATCGAATTAGTTCGATTTAGATTAGTTAATTTATAAATTGATTTGGTTTGTTTTTCTTGTTGACAAGCATCATAGATTGTTGTATTTTCTAAATTGACTAATTTTGGTAACCTCAACTAATTCATTTTGTCTCATTTTTAAAATGAGTCTTACATGAGTGTGACCCGGTCCCTAGTGCCACAATTTAATTTCCTTTTGTTGTGTCAATATATACTTGAGTGAGGAGTTTAAACAAATTTGATTCTTATAGGCGATTTCATCTAAAAAATTGTGGATTATCAAGCCACCAATCAATGAACATGTTGAAGTGAGTAATTCCGGGCATCATCAATGAAGAAGTCGAAAGACCCTGGAACACACTCAATTGGATATTTAGACTGCCCATGGGACAGATCCTGTAGCTACTCCATCATTCAAGTTAGGGTTTACTAATTAAGATGATGCATGGAAAATGAAGGAGTAGGAGAAAGATAGAACCAGGTGGAGTTTTCAAGAAAAAACAAATTCAACCAGAAACCAAAACCAACAAAGAACACAGTAAATTGGAGGTTTAAAATACTAGCACAATTCCTCGTCAGAAATTGTCAGAAACACAGCAAACTGGAACTTTTTGGAGTCGTACGTGGTTTGAAACAAATGCAGCAGTTGGCTCACTATGACAAATTGGAAATAGTGCTGCTTCAGATACGGTGTAATGTAACTGACCTCCAAAGATCTTTTTATAGGAAACTAAGGTGTCACGTACATATGCAATGACTAGAGATCCTGTGACAGCTCGCCACAGGGTCCTAATGATACGCGCAAGTAAAGAGGGAAGGCTCTCTGAACTCACATTTTTCTCATTGATTTTCCTCCTGCAAGCGACTTAAGTTCTGACTTGAGCGTCAGAGTAGACTCCGCCGGAAAATCTCCGGCGTGTTCCCATTAACGCTCGTGTTGATCTCGCAGGGTGTGATCTACTTGTTTTCGTCATCATCCTTGTGTGCTGGACTCTGATGACTCATCATCCGCGTCGATTCCTTCCGGAACAATATTTAAATTGCAAGTGATATCAAATTGCATCATGTGTCACCAAATTATCTGGAATGCTTAGTTCGACTAGCTCATTCCAAACTGTTTGACTTGTTTGACCCAACCAACCTTCGACTAACTCATTTGAATTGCTTAATTTGTTTAGCCCAACCAACCTACATGACCTATTGGTCTACATGACTAATTTTGAAAATCTAACTCATCCAGCCCACCAAGAGTATTCAAATTGTAGTTTAAACAACTTTTTTGGGCCCCCCAATCTGCCTATCTCACTTAGCCTTGACCTAGTTTCCTCATTTTTTTTAATTTCATAAATCTCTTTATAAATTGTCTCGAGAGTAGAGCCTCAACCCTAAATCTCTCGTACCCTCAACCATGCTACCGATTTAGTCTTTCTCGACCCTCCGCCAGCTTCATCGGCGTCGCGTTCCCAATCTCCCGGACGTTCACGATCGCCATCCACCGAGCGTCCCACCGGCCGATCGTCACCGCGGCGGCCCACCATTCTGCATTTGTTCAGTCTTTCTCGGGCCCTCCTCTCGAACCCTCAACCATGCTACCGATTCAGTCTTTCTCGGGCCCTATGGAATCGCGTTCCCAATCTCTCGGCGTTTGCGTCCCCTGGCCGTGTTCTTTCGGCGCCAGAGCTTCGCCGCTCTTCCTCTGCATTTGTTCAGTCTTTCTCGGGCCTTCCGCTCGAACCCTCAACCATGCTACCGATTCAGTCTTTCTCAGGCCCTCTGGCGTCGCGTTCCCAATCTCCCGAGCGATCGCCATCCACTGAGCGTCCCCCTGGCCATGTTCTTTCGACGGCCTATTCTGTTCGTGTTCTTGGGGAAACGGCGCCATCCACTTCTTCCGTTCAGACAGGTGGACCGCCTGTAACTGGATCCACTTCAATTCAAGAAAGTTTAAAGAAGTTTTTGCAAGAAAGAAGGATGAGGAGTGATTATTTTTAGAAGTGATTAATAATTTAAATGAGCAAAACAGGAAGATGGTGGCAGATCGATTTCGTGCTGAGGAGCGTATACTAAAATTAGAAAGAGATTTGACTACTACTCAAATGGTAAATGAAAAGATAGTTCAAGATCTGGCTCGCACTGATAAGCGGATCGCAATGTTGGAAGCAGAAAAGAAAGGGCTGAAAAAAAAACGACGAATTAAAGGAATCTCTTAAGCCCAATCCTTCCAATTGGTTGGCTACTTTCTGCTCGAGTATGTTCGAGCATTCTGCTGTAAGGCGTCGTCACGACTAAGAATTTATGGTAAAAGCTAAAGCTTCGTTTCACAAGGTAAAAACTTTGTTCTATATTTTCGTTCTGTCAGGAGAGTAATGAATCGAGAGTGACGAATTATGCATTGATAACAACAGATCGGCAAGCTAATGGAACCCAAACCCTAGATCAAGCAGTTAAGGTGTCAAAAGCAAGTATCAAAGTACTTGGACACACTTAATAATTTAAATGAGCAAAACAGAAGATGGTGGCAGATCGGTTTCGTGCTGAGGAGCGTATACTAAAATTAGAAAGAGATTTGGCTACTACTCAAATGGTAAATGAAAAGATAGTTCAAGATCTGGCTCGCACTGATGAGCGGATCGCGATGTTGGAAGCAGAAAAGGAAGGGCTGAAAAAAGAAAACGACGAATTAAAGAATCTCTTAAGCCTGATCCTTCCAATTGGTTGGCTACTTTCTGCTCGAGTATGTTCGAACATTCTGCAGCAAGGCGTCGTCACGACTAAGAATTTATGGTAAAAGCTAAAACTTCGTTCCTCAAGGTAAAAACTTTGTTCTAGATTTTCGTTCTGTCAAGAGTGATAATCGAGAGTGATGAATTATGCATTGATAACAACAGATCGGCAAGCTAATAGAACCCAAACCCTAGATCAAGCAGTTAAGGTGTCAAAAGCAAGTATCAAAGTACTTGGACACGCTTATCTAGGGTTTGGGTTCCATTAGCTTGCGATCTGTTATTATCAATGTAGAATTCATCACTCAAGATTCATCTCTCCTGACAGAACAAAAATCTAGAACAAAGCTTTTACCTTGTGAAACGAAGCTTTAGCTTTTACATTAAATTCTTAGTCGTGACGACGCCTTGCAGCAGAATGTTCGAACATACTCGAGCAGAAAGTAGCCAACCAATTGGAAGGATCGGGCTTAAGAGATTCCTTTAATTCGTCATTTTCTTTTTTCAGCCATTTCTTTTCTGTTTCCAACATCGCGATCCGCTTATCAGTGCGAGCCAGATCCTGAACTATCTTTTCATTTACCATTTGAGTAGTAGCCAAATCTTTTTCTAATTTTAGTATACGCTCCTCAGCACGAAACCGATCTGCCACCATCTTCCTGTTTTGCTCATTTAAATTATTAATCACTTCTAAGAAATAATCACACCTCATCCTTCTTTCTTGCAAAAATTTCTTTAAACTTTCTTGAATTGAAGTGGATCCGGTTACGGACGGTCCACCTGTCGGAACGGAAGAAGTGGATGGCGCCGTCTCCCCAAGAACACGAACAAAATAGGTCGTCGAAAGAACACGGCCAGGGGGACACTCAGTGGATGGCGATCGCTCGGGAGATTGGGAATGCGACGCCAGAGGGCCTAAGAAAGACTGAATCGGTAGCATGGTTGAGGGTTCGAGCGGAGGGCCCGAGAAAGACTAAACAAATACAGAGGAAAAAACAAATCCATGGTGAACCAACCTCATCAACTAACATTATTGTCCCATCAGCTACTTTTCCAAATTCATACTTTGTGTCAACTAGTATCAGGCCATTCTTCAATGATACTTGCTGCAGTAATGAAGATGAAATTAATACGACCATCAGCTTTTTGGCAGTTGCATGAACACTAAGACAACAAAATCTTATACAATAATAGAAGATTAGTATAGTAAATTTCAATCACAAGATATGTTAAGCAGTAGGATGACTAAGCAGGCAATTCTTGTCACTTAGAACTACATGGAGACAAGGAAAAAGTTCACATTGAGGTTCACAAAGAGTATAGCTTCAAATAGATTCACATAAATGGATGACTAGGAAGATGCCCACCTGTCCATAAGCAAATAAGGCCAATGCTTTGTTGCTTACTTCATCTAATTCATCTTTTGTCATCAAACCCAGCTGAAGAATCTGAAAAATAGAAATAAACTCATAAGCGCAGGAGAAACATCAGTTATAATTCACTCAAGCAAAATATTCATTGTCCAACATAGGAATTTGCACAACCAACTTAAAATATGTTGCACCTTTGTGAAGCGCCATTTGAACAGTTTTCCTAAAAAACTAAAAACGCTAGTGCAACATAATATAGTTCTTAGACCAGTAATACTTTTTTCTTGAGTACAAAAACTTATTATGGTAACTAATGTCAAGTATAATTGACTCAAGAAAACCATATAATATACAAAAATAGAAAACATTTCCAGTGAGTTACTATGTAGGGATTGCTAATAAAAATCCTAAAACAAAATTACTTGGATTTTGTTTGGATCAATCAAATTATTTCATGGCGGTTCATAGAATCTTTCATTCACTTGAAAGAAAAGTAGTTCCTGTTACTAGAAACAAAAAATCAATTAGGCTAACCCTCATCAGGCGACACAGGAACATCATGATCTGCAGATTTAGTTGTTGGAGTAAGTCCATTTGTAGATAGCTTCTCATTTTTTACCAATCCTGAAACAAAGGGGCAGAAACTTTACTTGAATAGATACAAATCATAAATAAATAGCAACAAAAAAAATTACCTTCGGGAAGTGAATCTCCACAATAGTTTCTAATCGCTCCAGAATAAACTGTCCAAGGGATGTATCAGTGCTACCAGTTATATAACCTCTTTACTGCAAGGATACACCAGAATATTAGCCAGAAACCACATAGCATGTGAAAAATACATGAAAAGTTTAAAGGAAATTTTAAGCAATAGAGGAAATTGAATGAATTAGAAGCAAACATATTACCAACAAATTCAACTGGGAACACAGAGCACTTCTTTGCAATTGCCACATTTCTGTCTGGAGCAGAAACCAGAGCATTCGGAGTAATATGTTCAGTTTTATTAAACCACCATAGACTTGTCTCGTTAAGAACCTGAATATCAAGATGTGTGGCATTATGTTGTATGGATAATTACCAAGCTCAGTGCTAAGGATAATTGCTAAATTCAGTAACCTTTTTTTTTTTGACAAAATTGCCGTTTATGAAAAAGTACTAATATCTTTCTTGATATCTAAAATTAGTTAATCTCCATTGACTTATTTCTTTGATAAAACATAACCAAGGGAAGGCTCTATTATGAGGGGGAAAAAACTTAAGAATCAATTTAGTATTTGTTTAAAGGTTTACTTATTTATCTCATTTATGTAAAGTACACAATAAATACAATGCATAAGTGTATACATATATAAGATTCTTATGTATATGCATATCAATCTATCTATATATATACACACACATATATGATATTCTTTGTGAATAAACTTGTCTTCAGCTAAATTTGTAAGAAACTAAAAGATGTTAACAAACAAGCTTGAGAAGAAAATTTTGAACATAGTTAACAATGGGCTTAACTAGATTACCAAAACACCATCTTATAAATCATAGAAAGTGTCTACCTTGCTCCATCTTAAAAATAATGAATAATTCTTACAAATTTATATCTAAATTAAGTAATTATATACCAGAGAATCAAGGGCCCAAGAATAATAAAACAACAAAAAAGGAATACAAATTACATCTAGTAAATCAAAGTCGTAGAAAATAGGAATACCTGGCCTTTAAAGGGTATGGATGCAAGAACACGATCAAATGCACTCTGTCGATCAGTGGTAACCAGTACAAGATGGTCTCCTGCATCATAAACATCCCTCACCTGCAAACTTAAACAACCACAATCACCAATAAGGCTAGGCCATTTTAAGGGGGGAAAAAGCAGAAATATATCAAATGTCACACTCATACCTTGCCTCTTGACTTGGAGAGAAGTCCAGGCACAGTTTGATCAAGGTGGGTTTCAGAGAGGCAATTTGAAAGCATAGAACTAGCAGCATGAAGAACATCATCACGGTGACTATCATTCTCTGAAAGTAGCGAGGCAACAACCTTAGAAGAATATTTTTTTTGCAAGGAGGTGAGTCTAGAGATAGATGATGAACGAGGGAGAGAGGCCATGCATAGACATTGAGGACAAGTTGAGGGAACAAGTAAGGTCTTTTTCGGAAGGATTTGTAGTGTGGATGGAGAGCCGATGTGAGCCGCCATGAGTGCCCAATAACAGCGAATGATTTTCTCAAAATCTTAAAAGAAATACACAATGTTACCCAAATTTCAAAAAAAAAAAAAAAAAACTTAATCAAACACCAATCCTCCATAGACGACAGCAGAGATCCAGGAATTTTCAGATATGGCATAAACACATATAATTATAAGAAAAAACAAACATACATACTTCTTTGAAATATCTTTCCATATCTATGTGAGCAGAAAATGAAAACTACAAAAGAATAATTGTTTCAACTGATTATCTGAATACCTAGTAATTCTTACTAACCCCAACCTGAATCCACTGGTTTATTTAAATTGTACTTGTTGGGCATCCGAACCCATCCAATGTTGGGTTGGGTGGTTATGTATACCTGAATAAATGGGTAGCCAACTATGGAGAGGGACCTATGATGATAAACCGAACAAAATTCAGTAGTATCTCTTCCTAAATTCTTCATTTCTCCATGTAAATAGTCTAATTGACATAAGGATTTTGCATTCGGATCTCCAAGCACCTAGATCAAGAAAGCTCTTGTTATATAAATCATATCATACTTCTTCCAAAGATCTTCCTATATCTATGTGAGCAGAAAATGAAAACTACAAAAAAATAACTATTTAAATCAGGCGGAAGTGGAGAGAATATCAATTAATTATCTAAATACCCATTAATCCTTACTAACCACAACCTGAATCCACCCGTTCATTTAAGTTGTACTTGTTGGGTATCCGAACCCATAAAATGTTGGTTCGATGATAATGGATACCTGAACAAATGCAAGGAAAAAAAAACCCCAAATTGGAACAAAAACAGAACAGGGAGAGGATAAACTTAGCTCAAGACTTAAAATGGCCGCCTATGATGATAAACCGAACAAAATTCAGTAGTATCTCCGCCTAAATTATTCATTTTTCCATGTAAAGAGTCTACGAGACATAAGGATTTTGCATTCAGATCTCCAAGCACCTAAATCAAGAATGCTCTTGCTAAAAAACCAATCATAATTGTTGGCTAAAACCAATAATCTGTACATATCTCCAAAAACAGAAATTAAATCCAAAACAAAAAACATTTTACCTCCTAATCCTAGAACTGAGTCGAAAAGAATAAAGACGTCATCAGAGGGAGGGCCGAAGTTGTAACAGCCGGATTCCGGAAATGATAGTGTGGAGGAGAGAGGGGCTTGTAGGAGTAAGGGGAGGACTGATCTGCATGATCGAAACATCAAGATAAACAGGAAAACTGGTCCGCCGGAGAGGCGAACGGGAGGAAGACCGAGTTGGCCCCCAACGGCGAGATTGGGGGACAGAGATCGTGAGCAGCGGCGGCGGCGAGATTGGGAGGGCACGCGTAGTGTGCGGGGACGACAGTGGGCTTTAAGGCGGAGGAACAAAATAAAAGTGGAAATGGGGCCCAGCACGAATCGGACGGTACACGATCAGACACGGTCGAAGGTTCAACCCTTCCGAATTGACCCGTCGGATACAGTCATTGGATAATTAAAATGGCCCTCTTTTATTAAATAAATAAATTGACAGTTGCATGCTACAAAATTAAATATAAAATTTTTAAATTTTAAAACAATTTATTTTAAACAAAAAAGATACAATATTTTAATGGTAATAACCCTAAAAACCCTTTAGTTTTGATTAAAATTTCATTGATCTCTTATTTCTAAAATAAATAATAATGAGTAATGATAGGGACAGTGAATTTGGGACAGTGAATGGGATAGTGAATGACGTGGCAATTATTGTGTACACGTCCGATCGTCGATCGGACACTACCGGCGGCCTTTGGCCGCCGCCCAGAACCAAACTATACCCTGGGGGGTACGGTGAACCCGTCGGGGATCGCCGCAATTGCGATCTCGCATCATTGACCGTCGATTTCGATAGGTTCACCGTTGCCGGCGATCCTGACGAGTTCACCGTCCTCTGAAGGTATAGTTTGATTCAGGACGATAATCAGAGGCCATCGGTGGTGTCCGATCGGCGATCGGACGTGTACACAATAATTGCACGTCATTCACTGTCCCATTCACTGTCCCAATCATTACTCAATAATAATAATAACTAATAACTTCCCTAAAATATCTTGAGCCATTAATTTTTTTATATTAAATTTTGAATAAGACTTGGTTTGCATCAGTTCCTGCTTAATATATGCATCCTCAAATATCATATCTAATTTTTTAGTTATTTGTGGAAGTAATAAAGGAATGTTCCGTTTGTGGAGCATAAATCAAATGCATCTGTATGAATAAACATACCTGAAAACTATGTTGCACGGATACGGATACGAGTATCGTATCAAATACGATACGGATACGGCGATACGGTAAATTTTGAAAATATAAGATACGATACGGTTAGGATACGACAATCATATATAGTATTCAAATTTGAGACAAAAGACATATCACAATATCTAAAGCCACATTTCATCAATTATAATATCTCAAATACAAAATATAGAACACCAAATGGCCCAAATCCTTCTTACGCAAGTAAATATAAAACACCAAAAGGTCTAAATTCATCTAAACCAAGTAAAAGGAAATTTTTCATTGCAAAATAGCTGAAAAACAAAGTATAACAATAAGAAGAAAACATAACAGTAACAAATCATGAAGCTTAATAATGAAGCAAATCTCCTGGAAAAGCTTGATAATGATATCCTCATTAACCTTAACAGTTAAGGCTTAACTGTGCAAAGAACCGTATAAACTAACAAAAAAAATGAAGCTTTATAATGAAGCTTGATCATGAAGCAAGCTTCAAACCGTATAAGCTTGATCATGAAGCCAAAAAAAAAAATGAAGCATCTCATTGAAATTTAAAAGCATCGATTGAAGAACATGTTGAAGAAACAAAGAGTGGCTGCTGGCAGAAAGATTTTGATCAAAACCAAACGGCGACGGCCAAAGAAATGAGATCGAGAGATTAGGGTTTACCTGGCGACGGCGACGGTGACGACGTGCGATAGAGAGGGACTGCGTGCGATAGAGAGGGACGGCAACGGGGCGATAGCAAACCGTCGCCAGCGACGGTGACGGCGGCGGCGACGAGCAGGGCGATCGCTGAGGAAAAGGGGCGACGGCGCGTGATCAGGATTAGGTTACGATCTCAGTAGTTTTTATTTGTCTTTTATTAATTAGTTTTCTAATTACACTTTAAAACTTTAAAAAAATTTCAATTAACCCCTAAATATTTTAAATATTTATAATTTTACCCAAATATATATCAAAAAACGTATCCTTGCCGTGTCCAAAACGTATCCTCCTGGTCAAACTTCAAAAAAGTCAACGACACGATTTGGGCCGTATCCGATACACGTATTTGCGTATCGTATCCGTATCTGTGTCGTATCCGTGTCCGATACTTCAGAAAATTCATTTTTAGGAGTATCCGTGCTACATAGCCTGAAAATCAATATAATACTCAGGGACATGAACAGAAATCTCCGTAATACCTCAATAAACTGCTCGTACTACCGAGCAAATCTAGATCATATAATAAATGCAAATCATAACTGAATATGCATGTTAATTAAATGCAGCAATAATAGCTCAAACAAATGCAACAAATACAAACAAATGCATAATATGAACATGATGCAATGAGTAGCACTGTGCACACACCAACTACCACTACATTGGATAGATTGGGTGGGCAAGATACAAGCGCCAAAAACTTGTGGCTATGCAGAGAAGCCATAATACTTGTGACTATGAATGAAAAGTCATAATACTTGTGGTTATAAAACCCCAAAAATACATGTAGGGACTCTTAACATCTGGGGAGTATCAATTATCTGCATATAACTCTAATTGAGCGTGACACAACAGAAAATATTATCGACGACCCATCTTAACCACAAGTCAGTGGTCGTCAGCATGCAAACAATGTTATAGTACATATCACTAATATGCACAACCTCAATTAAACCAAAATCATGTAATCAATACGATACGCATACATTCAATTAATACCAAAACATGCAACTAATCTATTGGATAGGGTATATCTAATATCCTGTATCAAAGACAAAATTAAACTATTTATATAAGCAATTAAAATAACTAAACTAATTACTAAACATAATTATTTCTTTTATTCGTGCTGCTGATTTTTTTAATGTAACATCCAGTATTTTCAAATGTCAAGATCAATTGATAGGTGAATACCCAATAAATACTATACTCATTGGCTCTGCACACCAATCTTATGATCTTAGCCAATGCATCTAAACCAGCTATATTCAGCTTTAAGAAATTGCAATGTATGTTCACTAAGTCTCATGTTCTCCACCTATCTTAATACAATTAGATGAGTGAAGCTACTATCTGGAGTTGGACCATACGAGAAAGTAAGACAGTGACCATAACATAGATCTTTAAAATCATTCTAAAATATATCAAAGTAGTTTTTTTTTGTTTTCTTTGTTTTTTTTCCCTCCTACATCAACAACACAAATTAATTTCTCTTGTGTAATTATATAATCTTTAATCATCTACGAATTAATATTTAAATAAGTTATCAAAATCTCATGAGCAACCCGGCTAAACTAGTGACTGGTGAGTTTGTGATTGAATAATTTAAGTGCCACGAAGTTGAACTGATGATCCTATCAGACCTTATAAAGGAAGCAATATGGCTATCTTGAACTATGTCATCATATCAACTGTCATTGTTGCATTACATACAGAACATAATTTACAAAAATTCATTCGCTCGAACTACCAATGCTAGAAATTCTCGCTAGCATAACAAACCAAAACAAATTGAGTTGAAGAACCACCTCTAGATTTACTTTGTTAAGACACCATGCTGAAGTGAGAACTTCAGTAGTAGCCGGACCAATCAATCATGGGATTATTGGTTTAAGACACCATACCGCATTCAATCCAATAACGAACCTCACGGCAAGAACATCCGAATAAAATTCGCGTGCCCCCACGGGCTGGATCAGCTGGTTAAGACACTCGCACTTGAAATGGAAGGCGTGGGTTCGAGGGTCGACAGTATGAACGAGGGGTGAAACCTCGGCTGCTGTTTAAAAAAAATCCCTCGCGCCTGGGTGTCTTGGCCTGCCCAGCATTCACCGTGATTTACCCCCTCTGGACACTTGTGGGGCAGAGACCAGGGGGCCGCTGGGTTGGCGGTTCCAACCTTTTGAAACCGAATAAAATTCGCGCCAAACATCAACTCTCAATAGAAAATAGAACAATCCCAAGTCGGCAGAAAAATCGAAGAATCAAATCAAATTTAACAGAACTCGACCTAGAACAAGCCACCCACAAAACAAAACATACTCAGCTCACCGACAAACTCGCGCAGGACAAGCCCCTCTGCTCCGATTGCTAGATCCCGGCAGATCCCCCTTCATCTTCCCCAGATCCTAGTCTTTCTCCTGTCCGGCATCAGCAAGTCACAGTGAGCAAGACAATCCCGAGTCAGAACCGAAAATCAAGCAAACCTAAGGTACAGGGGTCGAATGAGATGCACTTACCAGATAGAGTGATCGCCGGCGACGACGAACCACTAACGAAAGCAAAAGGAAGATGAGAGGAGGAGATCGCCGACCTTGATGCTCAGATTGGCGCTGTCATGATGCGTGATGAAGAAAAGGATTGTGACTTAGGAGTCGTGCGAGGGAAGGCTACGACGCAGGCTTGCTTGCACGAGGACGGCTACGCGATTAGGGTTGTGGGGTGGTTGTCGCGCGATTAAGAGAACCGCTAGACTCGCGTGTGGCCTCGGGCAATGAAGGGGGATCGTGCGTGATGAGGGGAGGAAAAGGAGAAGGGTCATAAGTTTAGGCACATTTGCAATGGCCCTCAAAGTTTAGGTTATCTAATTCTTACCCTTAAGTTTTGGTTTTTAACCATTTGCAGCCTTTTTTCCGGATTTAATAAAAAAATGATAGAAATTGTCACAGCAGTTGATCAGCTCGTGCATGTGGATAAAGTACAAGTAATTTTGGTGGCAAAAGGCGATTCGCTCATCCTCAGCTCCTCCGCTAATCCGTCCCAGGGTCAACACGGAGGAGGTAAATCACGAGGGTTACTAGCCAGGATGTTGTGGCTAACGCGTGGGGAGGATGGACATACTGGCTTTGCCAGGATTTGACCCCCAGACCTCTTGGTGGCAACACCCACGCATTAATCATCAGTCCATCCCGTGTAGACTAAAGTACAAGTAATCTAGAATCATATGCATTTTGCATCGGAGGTCTCAGGTTTAAGAGTCACCAGTCCCACACGGGGTAAAAACATAGTCTGCTGATTTAAATCCTCTCGGCCCCAAGCGCCTTACCCCACCAGTAAAAATCGTGATTTACCTCTCTGGACACTTGTGGGGCCGAGACTAGGGACCGCTAAAGTGACGGTTCCACCTTTTTACATAGAATCATATACATGTATCATTTCAATTATCATCCCAAGTTGAATGTTAAACCACACAGACATTGAACGAAATATAAAAGTTTGTAAGATCAAATACATTGTTGTAAATCTTTATAGTTTGTTCGAATTAGTACTAGGATAAATCGATTAGAGTGATTATGTTTATCAACAAGAGGACAGAAGGAAAGAACTTGAAAAAGATGCAGATGCACTTCATATATAGTCCATGTTCATATATTTCACCGGAAGCTGCATTATTAGCTTGTAAGTTCAAAGATGAGAGTGGAAGAAAATTTGATCCTAATCCTTAGCAGCAATACCTGCTCACTATTGAATATGAATTTGATAGAGACAATCAGAAAGATTAATGATCCCGCCCTACCTTTGGCACCGTACGGACAGCCAACGTGGCAAACGGCCTGGCCGACTTCAGGGTCCACGTCATTGTACGGGTAGCCAGCTTGACACCCTAGCCGGACCCAGGGTCTATGCCGGCCGGTCGAATTCAAGGTAGTCGGTTAGAATAAATACAGCGGTTCATCCTGTCGGTAAGACCCGGCCGACCACATTAAGGCTTACACACCTCGTTTAGTCGGGTACTGCCGCCCGGCCACATAAGGGCTACACGCCTAATCGTTCGGGTGCATCCGCCCGGCAACCCTTCACATACATAGTCCCCCCAGGCTTGCACGCCCTGGGCCCACTCGGGCACTCTCTCGGAACCACCCTGGTGTAAAGACAAAACACACCTGCACCAACTGCAGATAACAGGCTGTCATCATTCGTGTGAACTGACACTCCCTGACACGCCGCCCTGTCACGCCGTTGGTGTCAGGCGGCGCCGGTTGGAGACTTACAGAAACCTGTCTGTGTCCTCACATAAGACAAGTAGTATACGACAAGGAATGTTGGCTACAAATTGACAGAATCATACAATATCCCCTGACTCCGTCAGAGAATCCTGACACCCGGCAGACAATCTTGGAATATCCCTCGACCAGGTCAGAGAATCCTGACACAGGTCAGACTTGGTCCTTTTTCCCCGGCTATATAAGCCCCTCCCCTCCTCATTATCAGGGACGCGCGCGAAGCCCCTCGTCTACATACTGCATCATTTTCCTGTTCATCGGAGTACTGACTTGACCGTCGGAGGGCCTTGCCGGGACGTCTCCCGGCTAGGTTGCTAACGGTCATCTTCCTCAGCAGGTCCGCCTCCATCCGGTCGAAGGTGCACCAGGCGACATCCACTTCCGTTCGGTCGGAGGACACCCCCACGGCGCTGTCATTCCGCGCGAGGACATCCGTCAGCATCCACGTCACTCATCTCTACACCGTCATCCGGTTGCGCTCCACTACGCTCGGCGACAGGATCAAATTTGGCGCTAGAAGAGGGCTTTCTGCCTATCGAGAGCGAAGAATGGAAAACCCCAATCCACTGACGGTTACTCTTTCGCCAGAAGAATATGAAATGCTGATGGCTGTCCGGACACAGAAGGCACAACAATCGCATCCGCCGACTGGTAGTCAAGGGGCCCGGCCCCCTGGGCCCTCTATGCGGGGAAATTCAGAAGGTATGCTCAGCCCGACCCTTTCATTCCAAATTATCCCCGAGCACTTTTTCGGAACGAGGCCCACTCGGCCCCGACCGAAGCTTCAGCGTCCAGCCTGGCGCATCAGGCGCGCCCAGATAAAGGGAAAGGTTTGGCCGACCCCGCCGCGGCCTATCCGACTCACAGCCCTTTCTCTTCACAAATTCTTGGAGATCCCGTCCCCAAGCATCTACGGTTCTTCACCATGCCTGAGTACTCGGGGGCCAGTGACCCCGAGGAGCACGTCATGAAGTTTGAGAGCGCCGCCCTGTTGCACCAATACCCGGTGGGCGTCAAATGCCGTGCTTTCCTGACAACCCTCTCCGGACAGGCTCAACGATGGTTCGACGGACTCCCGGGTGGATCAGTCGGGAGTTTCGCGGAGGTAAAGCGGTTGTTTCTGCAACATTTTGCAAGCAGTCGGAGGCACCATAAGACCAGCCTCAATTTGTTCGCTCTGAAGCAAGGTCCGAAAGAATCACTCCGGGCCTACATCCAAAGGTTCAATGGAGTAGCTATAGAGGTGCCCAATACCACGCCCGAAGTACTGGTCACCGCCTTCTCACAAGGGCTCCAAGAGGGTGATTTCTTCCGATCCCTGATTAGGAAACCACCGAAGGATTTCGACAGCCTGCTCGGGAAGGCTGTTAAGTATATCAATGTAGAGGAAGCGCAAGCCGCCCGGAGGAAGGAAGTGATAGTTAGCCCACAGCCCGCACCTCAACACAACAGATCGCCAGGAGGGCCGATTCGCAGTCCCCGACCGGCCGATCGGCCGGGAATGAGACCCCAGCAAGTGCAGGTGGCACAGGGGAATTGGCCCAACAGATGGGCACCGTATTGTGCGTTTCACCAGTGTAATACGCACAACACTGAAGATTGCCGAGCGGGCGGCAGAGCTCGGACCCCACTCGGCAGGGGTCAAGGACGACAAACCCCGCAGGGGCGCGGGCGTGGTCATGGAGCCACAACCCAACAAAGACAAAGGCGTGATACCCCCGCCGCCCGGCAATTGTTTCCTCAGCCCGAGCAGGAAGAGGCGGAGGAACTTGACGAAGATCAAGCGAATCACCAGAACGCCGTCCGAGGAGGCGTCAATGTGATTTCCGGCGGTCCGACCGGAGGCGACTCCAACCGAGCTAGAAAGACGCAGGTGCGCCGACTGGAAATTCACCAAGTCGGAGTCAGCACCTCTCAAGCTCAAGGGCCCCAAATCAGCTGGGGGTCGCAGGATTTACAAGGATTGGAGGTGCCGCACGACGACCCGCTGGTCATCACGGCTGTCATCGCCAACTACGAAGTCCACCGCACCATTGTGGACACCGGCAGCTCGGTAAACATTTTATATAAACGAGCTTTCGATCAACTGCAAATTGAATTATCGCAGCTGGAGATGGTGGCTACTCCCCTGTTCGGATTCACGGGGAACGAAGTGCAGCCGATCGGACAGATACGGCTGGCCGTCTCACTTGGAGAGGAGCCACTCAAGAGAACCCGATGGACCACATTTCTGATTGTGGATGCCCCAGCTGCCTACAACGCCATTCTCGGTCGACCTGCTCTTAACGAATTTAAAGCGGTAGTCTCCACCTACTACCTCAAGGTGAAGTTTCCGGTCGGCGACAGGGTCGGCGAGGTGAAGGGCAATCAGACCGTGGCCCGGCGCTGCTATGCTGATGATGTCCGCTCGGGAGGTCAAAAGGCAAGGCGGGCAGGTAGCAGCTGCAACATGGTGCAAGCCTCCCCTTGGGCAGAATTGCGGGAGGACAAAGAAGAGGTACAACTTTTGCCCGGTCGGAAGCGTGGCGGCCCACGTGGAAGATTGGTCCATCCAGAAGCCTAAAGCGGTTCCCGATCGGATGCGTGGCGTTCCACGCAGAAGATTGGTTCCCTTTGGAAGCCTGAGTTGGTAACTGACTGGAAGCGTCAGCCCACTCGGAAGCCTGGTTTGGCTCCCAGTCGGAAGCGTGGCGGCCCACGTGGAAGATTGGTCCATCCAGAAGCCTAAAGCGGTTCCCGATCGGATGCGTGGCGTTCCCGCAAAGATTGGTTCCCTTTGGAAGCCTGAGTTGGTAACTGACTGGAAGCGTCAGCCCACTCGGAAGCCTGGATGGTTCCCAGTCGGAAGCGTGGCGGCCCACGTGGAAGATTGGTCCATCCAGAAGCCTAAAGCGGTTCCCGATCGATGCGTGGCGTTCCACGCAGAAGATTGGTTCCCTTTGGAAGCCTGAGTTGGTAACTGACTGGAAGCGTCAGCCCACTCGGAAGCCTAGTTTGGCTCCCAGTCGGAAGCGTGGCGGCCCACGTGGAAGATTGGTCCATCCAGAAGCCTAAAGCGGTTCCCGATCGGATGCGTGGCGTTCCACGCAGAAGATTGGTTCCCTTTGGAAGCCTGAGTTGGTAACTGACTGGAAGCGTCAGCCCACTCGGAAGCCTGGTTTGGCTCCCAGTCGGAAGCGTGGCGGCCCACGTGGAAGATTGGTCCATCCAGAAGCCTAAAGCGGTTCCCGATCGGATGCGTGGCGTTCCACGCAGAAGATTGGTTCCCTTTGGAAGCCTGAGTTGGTAACTGACTGGAAGCGTCAGCCCACTCGGAAGCCTGGATTGGCTCCCGGTCGGAAGCGTGGCGGCCCACGTGGAAGATTGGCCCATCCGGAAGCCTGAAGAGGTGTCCGGTCGGATGCGTGGCGTTCCACGCAGAAGATTGGCTCCCTTTGGAAGCCTGAGTCGGCGACTGACTGGAAGCGTCAGCCCACTCGGAAGCCTGGATTGGCTCCCGGTCGGAAGCGTGGCGGCCCACGTGGAAGATTGGCCCATCCGGAAGCCTGAAGAGGTGCCCGGTCGGATGCGTGGCGTTCCACGCAGAAGATTGGTTCCCTTTGGAAGCCTGAGTCGGTGACTGACTGGAAGCGTCAGCCCACTCGGAAGCCTGGATTGGCTCCCGGTCGGAAGCGTGGCGGCCCACGTGGAAGATTGGCCCATCCGGAAGCCTGAAGAGGTGTCCGATCGGATGCGTGGCGTTCCACGCAGAAGATTGGTTCCCTTTGGAAGCCTGAGTCGGTAACTGACTGGAAGCGTCAGCCCACTCGGAAGCCTGGTTTGGCTCCCAGTCGGAAGCGTGGCGGCCCACGTGAAAGATTGGTCCATCTAGAAGCCTAAAGCGGTTCCCGATCAGATGCGTGGCGTTCCACGCAGAATATTGGTTCCCTTTGGAAGCTTGAGTTGGTAACTGACTGGAAGCGTCAGCCCACTCGGAAGCCTGGTTTGGCTCCCAGTCGGAAGCGTGGCGGCCCACGTGGAAGATTGGTCCATCCAGAAGCCTAAAGAGGTTCCCGATCGGATGCGTGGCGTTACACGCAGAAGATTGGTTCCCTTTGGAAGCCTGAGTTGGTAACTGACGGGAAGCGTCAGCCCACTCGGAAGCCTAAAGCGAGTCTCGATCGGATGCGTGGCGGCCCACGCGGAAGATTGATTTCCTTTGGAAGCCTGGGTCGGCAACTGATTAAAACAACAGCCTACCCAGAAACCTGAATCAGAATTCGGTCGGACGGGTGGTGAATCACCTTAGTCAGATCAACCAGTCGTCTACCTTGCACAACCATTTTTCCTTCGCTTAATTTGGCTCTCTGGTCGGGTTTAAGGTGATCCAAATCCCCCACCCGGCTAGTAGATCAACAACATTTGCTTAGTCAGTATCTAAAATAACACGTTAAAGGAAAAAGCTTTTTCATTGATAATTGACTCGGAAGCAGTACAAAAAGGAGAGCCCCAACCGGCGGCTCAAGATTACATGATTAAAATTTAAGTAAAGGGCTGGAAGAAGTCCTTAGGGAGTAGCTCCTTGACCCGGCTGACTTGGACGGCATTGATAGGGAGGTCGGCAGGCAGATGGCCGCTCTCTTGGAGCTGCAGAACGGCGCTGTCTAAGCCCATCTTGAACATACCAGATGTCCGCTTGCCCAGCTGCGTGCCGAACTCTTTAGAGTTGATGTAAGCCAGGCGATGTGCGTCCATCCGGGCGGGCTCGCCTGCTTGATGCAGCTTCAGGCTGTCAATTTCCGCCCGGAGGTTAGCTAGCTCCTTGTCCTTCTCCTCCAAGGCAACGGCTTGAGAAGCCAGCAGTCCTTCAGACAAATGGAGCTCATCTCCCCGTATGTCTAAAGCCTTCTCTTTGGCATTCAAGTCCGACTCCCGAGTCGCCAGCTCCTGCTCTTTTTCGTTCAGGGTCGTCCGGAGCTCCTCCGAGGACTTCATCATCTTGTCTAGCTCCGCCTTCAAGGCTTGGGCCTCGACAGCCTTCTTGTCGAGGTCCGATCGGGCACGGCGCTGCATGTCCAGAGCCTTCTTCCTCTCCTGCTCAAGGGTTGCGTGCAGGGAGGAAGATCGGGCATACGCCCGCTCGGCTGCCTCCGCTCGGGTGGTTTCCTCCGTCAGCAGCGCCTCGGCGGAACGGAGTTTTTCCTTAAGGTCCAGTATCTCCGAGCGGAGAATAGTTGTACCCTCCTCGCCGGCCGGTAAGTTAGCGTGCGCCTGGCGGAGCTCCAATTCCTCGAGCCGCCGTTCGGCCGCTCGGCGTCCCCTGGTGTTGATAACCAAGGAATAGGCGACGCTCGAGCAGGAGGCCCAAAACTACAATAAAAATGTTAGAAAGAAGCAAGTTAATTAAGCATCGAGGCATCGGACTTACATGCGTAGCGTCCTGAAGGAACTGGTCGGCCAGTCGGATCGGGGGTCTGGAAGTCCCCTCCCTCATACCCTGCTCCCAGCAGTCCGCCAATTCCCTGTAAAGGGTAAGCCGCTGCTGGACTTCATAGGGGGTCGCTGGGTCGACCGAGGGGAGATATACGCCATAGCCACACGACTGCGAGCGCCGTCCTCCCGAGCGAGACGAATCCGGTGCGTCAGCTAACCGGCTCGCTCTAGCCGGGCTGGCAGTTGCCTCTGCAGGTTGAGAGTGAGAGCCCGACGCAGAAGTCCTCGGGCGCCTCTTCAAAGGTTGAGGGTCGGAAGAATCAGAAGAGGACCGACCTACCTCCGTCGGTTCCTCTATACGGATAGAAGCGCTGGCCTTCCGCTTGGAAGGCAGGGACTTCTGCATGGAAGGCTGAACCTTCTGCTTGCCGGAAGATCTTGCAGGGGCAGAAGATTTGGATAAGCCGACTGGCTCCCTAGAACCAGTCGCCGCTGGTTGGGCAGAAGGAGCCTGAGGGGCGGGCTCCGCGCTCTCAAGAATCGGAGGTTGGTCGGGCAGACCGGCCTGGCACAGACGCAGTTGTTCGGCCGCCCGGGCGTTTAACTCTTTGTCTTCCAGGCCCAGGGCCTCATCGAGGGTCGCTTCCCACATCATCTCGGCTGCAAAATCATAAGATATTGAGTTAGGGAGAAAGGAGTACGAAACAAAAAATGACTTACAGAAGGTGCCGGGCAGGGCGGCAGGCACTCGGCTTAGCCCAAATATATACAAGACGGCATCGTTGAGAAGTTTCATGCCATCGAAGCGGAGGCCCCCGAGTCGAGAAACAGCCAGGGTAAATAAGGGGTCGGATTTAAAATTTTTTAAGGGAGCTATAAGGGGCAGGTCTTCAACCCATCCGATCGGGAACCCAGGGCTGGTTGGAGGGCTTATGAAGAAGAAATGGGTTTTCCATCCCTTATTCGAGGAAGGAATATTCTCCACTATGGATAATTTGGCCCGGGCTTGGAGAAAGAAATTCTCGGCCTCCTGCTTCTTCGGGTAGTAAAAGAAGTAAAGAACCTCCGGTCGGAGGGGGACTCGGTAAAGGGTAAAGAGAACTATTATGTTACACAATATGCGAATGGCATTGGGAGAAAGCTGGAAGATAGGCACATGGAAAAAGTTACAGAAGTCTACAATAAAGGGATGAAGCGGGTAGCGCAGGCCAGACGTATATTGGTCCCAGAAAAACACAAAGAAGCCGGCCGGGGGCTTGTGTGGCCTGTCAGCCTTTGTAGGAACGGCAATGCGATAGTTTTCAGGGACATCGTAGGCCAGTCGGAGATCGGAGACGGTCTCGTCGTAAAGGGTAGACTCGACGGAAGTGTACCACGTAAGGGCAGCCATGGAGCAGAAAGAAAGGGAAGAAAAGGGGAGAATCTGACCGTATGTGGTGACGAAAAGGATTAGGAAGCAGGCGGAGAAGCACGAAGACGGCGGCGAGCAGCGAGAAGCACCGAGTTAAAGGGAGAACAGTGGAGAAGCAAATGAGAGTTTCGGCGAAGAGGGAGGCCTATTTATAGTTAGGCCGAAAGAAGGGAGACCGTCCGATGGCGATCCACGTGTACGGAGATCGCCTCATCCATGCCATTGAAGCGTCCCACGAATCAGCCTCGAAAAAACGCGTCGCAGGCGCTGACGTCGCCTGCATCGGCGACAGGGCGCGTCGTCGTGTCGGCCAGCCGGAAGCTGCCGCGTGGCGGAAAGAATTACGCGCGTTAATGGCCATTAAAAGCTCGTAATCATGGGGATAAATCGCATCCCGGTCGGCCAACCAGCGGGCGCCACGTGGCCCGGATCATTAAAGCGGAGGTGAGGCCGTTAAGGCGCCGGTCGCATCGGGCGTATCACATCGCCTCATTCGACTTAGAATGTCGTGTCTCCATTAATTGACTGACTCAGGCAATCACGAGAAAATCGTCTGGGGGCGTGTGGCACTCCACATTTCTTACGACTTAAGGCAAACGCTCTCCCGCCCAAACATATTCAGCATATCTCTCATCGACTAACAATATTCGTCCGGTCGGACGCATTCACAATGTACGGACGCGTGGCGACTCACGCTCCCTTCAGTCGGGAATAGTTATTCTGCGTACGCAGGACAATGCACGAGGACGTGGCGACCCACGTTCCTCCAGTCAAAATCTTCATCCGCCCGGACATCTTCATCATGTTAATTGCTAGTCGGGGATGCGCGGCGGCCCACGCTCCTCCATCATGCTTCGTCCAGCCGGACGGCCTCATTAAAAAAGAGTCAGGTGCGTGGCGGCCCACGCCCCTCTCGACTGACAATCTCCTTCCGCCCAAACAGGGCAAGCATACACAGCGCCAGCTGTTGAGCATCGTGTTAAGCCGGCCGGATATTAAAAGGGCAAAATCGCTCGGCCACAGAATGGTTGTACACACTTATAGTCCAGTCAGTCGGACTGATCGCCTCCTTCGACTAGACTTGAGGGGAAGGCTATTGATCCCGCCCTACCTTTGGCACCGTACGGACAGCCAACGTGGCAAACGGCCTGGCCGACTTCAGGGTCCACGTCATTGTACGGGTAGCCAGCTTGACACCCTAGCCGGACCCAGGGTCTATGCCGGCCGGTCGAACTCAAGGTGGCCGGTTAGAATAAATACAGCGGTTCATCCTGTCGGTAAGACCCGGCCGACCACATTAAGGCTTACACACCTCGTTTAGTCGGGTACTGCCGCCCGGCCACATAAGGGCTACACGCCTAATCGTTCGAGTGCATCCGCCCGGCAACCCTTCACATACATAGTCCCCCCAGGCTTGCACGCCCTGGGCCCACTCGGGCACTCTCTCGGAACCACCCTGGGGTAAAGACAAAACACACCTGCACCAACTGCAGATAACAGACTGTCATCATTCTTGTGAACTGACACTCCCTGACACGTCGCCCTGTCACGCCGTTGGTGTCAGGCGGCGCCGGTTGGAGACTTACAGAAACCTGTCTGTGTCCTCACATAAGACAAGTAGTATACGACAAGGAATGTTGGCTACAAATTGACAGAATCATACAATATCCCCTGACTCCGTCAGAGAATCCTGACACCCGGCAGACAATCTTGGAATATCCCTCGACCAGGTCAGAGAATCCTAACACAGGTCAGACTTGGTCCTTTTTCCCCGGCTATATAAGCCCCTCCCCTCCTCATTATCAGGGACGCGCGCGAAGCCCCTCGTCTACATACTGCATCATTTTCCTGTTCATCGGAGTACTGACTTGACCGTCGGAGGGCCTTGCCGGGACGTCTCCCGGCTAGGTTGCTAACGGGGTCATCTTCCTCAGCAGGTCCGCCTCCATCCGGTCGAAGGTGCACCAGGCGACATCCACTTGCGTTCGGTCGGAGGACACCCCCACGGCGCTGTCATTCCGCACGAGGACATTCCGTCAGCATCCACGTCACTCATCTCTACACCGTCATCCGGTTGCGGCTCCACTACGCTCGGCGACAGGATCAATTAATAATTGAATGATTTGGCTTAATCAGCATGAAATGATGTATATTACTTCAGGGACTATAAGTCACTCTGCAAAGATCTCAAGAGTTTCAAAATGCACAAGAAAATTAATTTACCATGTCAAAAATAATACAAAGTTTGAAATAGAAAAATGTTCAACCACACAAGAATACAAGATGAATGTTCAACCACACAATTGTTCAACAAAAAATATAAGAGCTCATAAGGTCAAATATTGGAAATTCTTGTAGATTAGCTCCAATTTGTACTTAGACAAACGAATTGGAGTTATTAAGTTCCTCAACATGAGGAGAGGGGAGAAAGCTTGAGGCAGCTGTAGATGCACTTAAGATACCAGTCTTTGTTCATATATTTCATCACAAGCTACAATGCTTGTAGGTTCGGTGACACAAGTGGAAGAAATGTTCAATCATCGCCTAATTCTTGGTTGCCATATTTGCTCACTATTGAATGTGGACCTGATAGAGATAGTCAAAAAGGATTAGCAATTGAATGTTTTTGCTTAATCGACATGAGAAAATATATATTACCTCTAGGAATGATGGTGCATATGGTGTTCTTTTCAAGACTATAAATCAGTCTGCAAACATTTCAAGTTCGAAAATGGACAAGAAGATTAATTTACCATGAAAACAAATAATAGAAAGCTAAAATAGATAAATATGCTCGGACAGTTTTGAAGGAAGACAACAAATAGCAAAATTAAGATGAGATTATATTTATGTATAGCAAGCCATGATCATATTTCTTAAAATTTAATAACATCTGAAGCAAGCAGTGGTATTCAAATTGTTCACACATGCCCTTAATAACAATCTCTTTGGAACCTCTAGATCAGATGTGTTTTAGAAGTGTGGCTCTTCTAATGAATAGATCAAGTAAATCAATTGTGTTTTGAAAGTGTTGAAAACAACACCCAAGGTGAGTACTATCACGGTGTGGGTTCTTCTCTTTGTGGTTTATTTTCAAAATGAATGAAAACAAAAACTTAACAACACAAAAAGATTGGGTCCAAATTGATAATTTGCCCTTTTGATAAATGGTCATTCCCTGTGGTTGGTATTATATATATATATATATATATATATATATATATTATATATATATATATATATATATATATATATATATATATATATATAATATATATATATATATATATATATATGATCATGTAGAATTCCAAAGCTTGCTACGACACAATTGCATTTGACTCAAGCTTGAGATGATAAGTATAGAACCCAAAATAAGCAATACAGATTATTAAATAGCGAAGAGAATAAAATAGACACGAGCAATTTGAGAATAAAAATTAATTTAGTCATGGCATGGTAAGTGTTAATGAGGTAATTCAATCAGCAAACACAAAATGCAGTAGGAACAAAGTGGTGATTCCTCATTAGCATTAACACACCTTGGCCTTGTCCTCTTTGACTGCTCTAATATCAATGTTAGAGATGTGCTTGATGTTAGGCCAGTCCAGACCGATGTTCTTTTGGCAACGCTTCCCAAGTTTTGCACTGCATCTATCAATCTTCAGTCGCACCATTGAGGCAGGCATTTTGAGTAGTGACTTGAGTTCAGGAGCATCAGATATATAAAGATACTTGAGTGATGAAAATCTCTCCAAAATTGCAGGTAAAAATTGCAGATGAGACATCTGTCCCAATTCTAAATCTTCCAGAGACTCCCGATATTGCAACAACCACTCCTCTATCTCAGAAGGAAAGCAAGTGAACTTGGTGATTGCATATTTGATAGCAAGGGTCTTTAGCTTTTTTGCAATCGGCAAAATGGTGAGATAAAAGATGCTGTCAATAGAAATTTTTTCAAGTGAAGGTAATGTTCCCATCTTTATCTTTGCTGCACTTTGTTTTGTTGTTGTTGCAGGATTTTGTACAGCGGATAATTTTGTAGCGAGTAATTTGGGGCAGTTGTCAATATACAATTCTCTGAGGGAGATAAGTGCCGTCAATGACTCCAATTTACATAATTCTTTACAATGAGAAATCCGCAATGTCTGCAACGCTGTCAAATTATGTTTAAGAGATAAGCCTCCAAGTGAAGTCAAGTCTTGACAATTCCGAATATCGAAGCTTCGAAGTGTTGTGAGATGTTCCAGCTCATTTGTTAACGGAAGTGATGTCATGCCTCGTAAACATCTTAATGACAATTCAGTGAGCGAAGTGAGACCTCGTAGATAACTTGCCAAATCTTTGAGTTTGTCAAGATTTTCAAGTCTGAGTATTTTCAGTGAGGACGGAAGGAAATTATCATCCTCTTCACCAATTGATCCAATATCTTCGATTACAAGGAACTTGAGGGACATCAGCTGCTGAAATCCTCCAAATGTCGTAGAACCATTAGAACACTTGTAGGACCGTGGAAGAGCTTCTAATCCCAAATTTCCCATGTAAATATTTTCTATAGACAATGGAAGGGCCGGAATTTTCTTTAGTTTGGGGCAGTCTGAAATTGAAATCCTTTTGAGACGAGGGAACCATTTATAGTCATCCGCACCATTCCATTCCTCCAAGAGGGGAAGATCATAAAACTCAAGTTTCTCTAAAACTGGAAATTGTTTGTCCATCGGATCGGAGGAGTGACAACCCAAACTTCTTATAGCTTTCATGCCATTCAATTTTATTAACTTAAGGCAGGGCGACTTCCATAGAGGGGGCAGCTCTTCCAAATTTGTACAAGTAATTAATTCAAGAGATTCAAGCCGAGAAAGAAATTGAGTATTCATCCACGGTGTGAGCCTACCACCTTTATACCTTATAATGGTGAGTTCTCTAATTATGGAAGGGGGTTGTAGAGCCGTGAGAACCTCCTGTTGTTCATGGCCAGAATTACTGTTTGCCTCATACCAGCCCTCCTCCCAATTCAGTTTCAAGCTTGTGAGATTATTTTTACTGCCCAAGTTGACGTTATTGACCTCTTCAAGATTGTGCACATTGGAAAGATTTCCAATAAACAATTGGCGGAGATTATTCATATTCATCAACTCATCAATTCTATATCCGGGTTTTGTGCCCACACAGAAGCATAATTCTTGGAGGGATGTTAACTTTCCTACTTTAGCAACTGATAAAAGTGCATCCTCACGTACTCCGTATAGATGTCTTAAGTTTGTCAACTTGCATGTGTCTTTTTCCAGAATGACATTGTATCCAATTAGAACTTGTAAGAAGTAGAACTTACAGATTGATAGTGATAGCAGTTGAGCAGAAATTTCAAGAAATCGTAGTTTTACAAAGTCACTGATGTTTTCCAAACACCGATCAGACTCAATAATCAATACTCGAATTCTTCTCGGTGATTTACAGGCATCTCGAATAAAATCATCAAGTTTTTGAGAACCCCAACAATAATTTTCTATCCAAAGGGTTCGCAAGTGCTTGAATCTGCACACCATTTCAGCTAGGGCACCAAGTTGAGCATCTCTATGGGTAATAGATAAAGATATATGGCGGATGGTGTTATAATCCAAAATGCAATTTGGAGTACTGTCATGCACAATTCGACAACATTCATAGCGCGAGACATGGCGAGCAAGACCATTCAACATATCATGCATGGTGTAATAGCAGTCTTCTTTTAAATCATAAGGTCCATTGTCGTGCCGAAATATACTTTTGTTGATAAGAACATCAAAGAAAGATTTGTTGCACAACATATCAAAGCAATAGTTAGCTATGTCCTCATCCGAGCCCTCTGATCCATCCGAGTAAATTAGGCCTGCTGCCACCCACATGCACACTAGCTTTTGCTTTTGGAACCGATAATCTTGAGGAAATATGCTGCAGTAGGAAAAGCACCGCTTCAAGCGTGGTGGAAGCATCTTGTAACTGAGTGTTAGAGCTGGAATGAATTCTGAGTTTGAATCTTGAGGCATTTTCCAAACTTCACTTCTTGAAATTCTCGTCCAGTAATCTGCTTCCAATTTATTGTTCAGTGCTCCTCCAATTGACTTTGCTAGAAGAGGCACGCCATGCAATTTCTCCACTATTTCTTCGCCAATTTTTTTAAGCAGTGGGAATTCATTTGGGTCTTGGTCAGTAAATGCATGCTCGTAGAGCAGTGAACGACATTCATCATTTGATAAGCCCTGCAACGTCATTGGCTTCATTGCGCCTCCTTTGATTACATTTGAGACCATCTTCGCAACTGATTCCAATCTAGTTGTTAATAGTATCCAGCTACCCTTTTGGCCATGTAGCAATGGAATACATAGTTTCTCCCACTCTCTCTTGTTTTTGTCATCCCAAGCATCATCTAGGACAAGCAAAAATCTTTTGGAATGTAACTTCCCTCGAGCTTCTCTGGTATCCGTTCCAATGGCCCAGATTCACATCGGTCAGTTAGACACTCCAGAATTTTCTTCATAAGACTTGATGCATTGAGAACAGGTAAGGAGTCACATACCCAGATTTTGATGTCGAAGTGTTCCTTCTTCTCGTTTTTAAAATAATCAAAAACTTGTTGAGCGAGCGCAGTCTTTCCCATACCACCCATCGCTACCAAAGGAAGGCAATGCACATTCTGACTGATCTGAATTTCAGATTCTTCTCCCAGCAAATACTGGATGATTTTCCCTTTTTCCTTCTCACGTCCTTTGAATGATAATCCAGGAGAAGGAAAGGCAATCCTACATTGATTAGACAATGTTAGACTCTCCTGCTGCATTTGTTCTGTGCCCGTGCCACCTGTTGGTGTGACCAATGACAGAAAATTATTGACACCTGAAGCAGAGATGTTTAAGTTCTTTACGCATGTACTTAATCTCTTACGAATATCATCATGTTTCAGTAATCTTTTTGCAGCTTTAACGGAAGTATCAACCATTCTAGAGAGCTTATTTTTGTCACTGTTAGCTTTCTTCTTCAGTTCTAGATATTCCAGCTCATCCAGCACTTCCTCAGCCTCGTCGATCCCATCCCTGAACTGCCACAGCCACTCCATTAATGCTCCATCAGAAGATTCTGACATAGTTAATCTATGTTCGGCAAAGCTAACAACAGCTTGGATCTGAGGAAGAAAGAGTTTAAGCTTTTGCACTTCTTCTTGCAAGTTAGTTTTCCAGTAGTATTGATCTTGCGCATAAGTAAGGACTGCATCAATTAGTTTATTGATGACATGTTTTGCACCGGGAATCTCCAGTATTGGCGAGACTACGTCCATATATAGCTGCTGCTACTGATCAACGATTTTTGATAAATTAGACAGTATTCATAATCATCTTTCGTCTATTAAAAAACACAGTAGCTGGAATCTCAAAAACAAATATGTAATAGAAACAAAAACATATAGTATACCTGAGATCACAGAAGCAAATTAATCTGTAATAGAAACCAAAAAAAAAAGAGGAACAAAGAGGAATATATCACATCTGTTTTGCCATAAATCAAGAAGAAAGATGGTGTAATTACCTTGTTGAAGCTGAACAGAGCTGGAAAGCTATCCTGATAGATGTGAAGAAGAACCAAGAAGACCAGTTAATTTTTCTTTGCAGATGCTGCATAAATGTTGGATCTGTGTTCCAACATATTTAATTAAACTCCTATATTATTGCTCTTGGAGTTTTCTTATGATCGAAGTTGAAGTCAGAGATAAGGCATATGCCACTGGGGTCTATGTTCGAATCTCAAAAATATTAGGGCCATCAACTTGACCTTTTATTTTAATTTAGCCAGCTTCGTATGAAAATAATACAATATAACGAAATAAAATAACGCAACTTGACATTTTATTTATTTAAAACAAAATTATTGTATTAAAATAATACGAGTTGATCTAGTAAAATAAGACAACTTAAGTTTTTATTTTAAACCGGTTTATTGCATTAAAATAATAAAAGTTGACTTGCATTTATCTTACCTAACATACGTATATTAAAATGATCGTCTTTAATATTTTTATTAATCCATTTTAAGATTATCAGCTAAAACACAAGTACACTAACTCAACGTGTAGATGACTGACACACTAATTTTATTAAATTTTAATTTCAAAATTTTAAAATAATAATATCATATATATTAATTATCAATTCATTTCGCATAAACTTAAACCTAACGATTACTAAATGCATGTCAAATCGCACATGCTTCCTCTTGATAAAAATTAAAATCGTCATTTTAATAATTTTTGAAAATGATTTCACACCCCTAAAAAAAATAAATTATGAAAATTTATTTAATCACCTAATGATCTTCCTAAATTGTTATATAAAATAATCTGAAATAATATTTATACCTGTCAAAAAAATTAAATCTTATCTTTTTAATGATAAATCTCATTTAAATACGGACTCATGCAGTTACAGCTGTAAAAACTACACGTGCTTCCTCTATCAATAATGCAAGATACTTATTGGCTATCAATGTGAGTCGTGTAAAACAGCGTTAGGTAATACAACTTGACTTATTATTTATTTAAAATTAGGTTGTTGTATATACTAATGGCAACTTGAGTCTTTTTTTTTTATGAATATTAATTAATTAAATGCAATAATTTATTTAATTTTATATATTATTTTCATCTTACAGAATAAATATACATAAACTTATAAATAGACACAACCGGATGTATTATACTAAATTATTCTTGTGGGATGCATGGATGACTAATACAACATATACGGTATTATCATTTTAAAACTTTAGAGGTTAATATGTGATAAAGTTAATATGTTCGTCTTCTCCACATGCTAATCATAGTATTCGTGTTAGTAATCTCCGTGATTTATCTACTTTGTATTAGTCCTAAGACTTCTCCACATGCTAATCATAGCATTCGTGCTAGTAACCTCCATGATTTATCTACTTTGTATTAGTCCTAAGACGGATTAGCAAGGCGATAGGGCAAATGAATCACCTTAATTTGCCATCTTATAGTTTACATTAAATTATCCTCATGGGATAAACTGATAGTTATCATATACGATGTTGCCATCTTAGAAGTCTGGGATTCAAAACATGACAAAGACAGTGCACCCTTCTTCCCATGCGCTAATCACAGTATCGGGCTAATACCTTATAATTTACCTCTTTCATATTGACACTAGGATAGTTTAGCAGAGCACTAAGACGAGCAAATCGTCATTACCATCTTATGGTTTACATTAAATTGATAGATTTTATTTGTTTTCTAACATGTTAAAGAGAAGAAAAAAGATAATATATCGTGCCAATATATATATATATATATATATATATATATATATATATATATATATATATATATATATATATATATATATATATATATATATATGCAGATCGCTCCTTGCACGCTTGCTTTTCAATCGATTGATCAATTAATTAGAAGGCATCCCAATCGATTAATCGATTAGCAAACATAATTGATACACAAAACTGCTTAATCAATTGCTTAATGGATTAAGCAATCAATTAAGAGATTGCTTCATCTATTGAGTTGCTATTTTTTAGCACCTCAACCGATTGAGATGGCATAAGAAATCGGATTTGTTGTCGGAATTTAACTACGATATCCCTAGGGTTTACCTTCCCCTCTTGATTTATAGTTTGAGATGGTGTGACTGTCTCTAATCGATTCATCAATCGATTGGGAGGGCGTCGCCTGTAGTCGGTTGCCCAGCGCCGACAACCTCCGGCCGCATGGCTTAACCGAAACTATAATCCAGGAGGAGAAAGTGAACCTTTGGAGTATCGCCGTTGAATTTCGACAACAACAAATCGATTTCTTGCACCATCTCAATCGATTGAGGTGGTAAAAAATAACACCTCAATCGATTAAGTGATCACTTAATCGATTAAGCACTCGATTGATATGTTTTGTGTGTCGATTATGTTTACTCCTAATCGATTGATCAATCGCTTGGAGGGCAGGTGTGCGCAGGTGCGTAAGAATGGTCTGCAACATAACATATATATATATATACACACACACTAAAAAGTAGAATTCTAAAGTAAAGTTGTCCTATGATCCTGTCGACAAGCGAAGACCGGTTCTCACTCGGATGACTCGGTCTGACCCAGACGACTGGGTCCGCTGTAGCTCGGAGGTCGGGGTCGGGCTCAAATAGGGAGAGCACTCAAGTCCCTTGGCTCGGACCGAAAGGGGGCTTATAGGGGGAAGTTGAGATTGCCAAGTGGCAGTGATGCCTTCTCCATGGAGCGCGTGTGGGGGGTTTATATAGGGAGGCGAAAAGGTCTTCCGGCGTGCGAACTGTCACATCATGTCCAGAATTAGTCAGGGATTAAACTAAGTAAATGACTATCTTAGCGACGGAGTGATGCTGACACAGCAGCCTACCAGCCTGTGATCCTGCTTCTCCTGACCCTAATTATTGTTAGGCGGCTATGTCAGTTGATGATGGCGTCAATTGCGCGAATGTGGCTCGAGAGCTCGGCCTCGATTGCGCGACCTCGGGAGCTCAGCCTCGAGGGTTCGGCCCCGAGAGCTTGGCCTCAAGAGCTCGGCCCTGGGAGCCTTGCCTCAAGAGCTCGGTCTTGAGAACTCGGCCCCGAGAAGCTCGGCCCCGGGAGCTCGGCCTCAAGAGCTCAGCCCTGGGAGCCCTGCCTCAAGAGCTCGGTCTTGAGAGCTCGGCCCCGAGAGCTCGGGCTTGGGAGCTCGGCCCTGGGAGCTCTGCCTCAAGAGCTCGGTCTTGAGAGCTCGGCCCTGAGAGCTCGGCCCTGGGAGCTCTGCCTCAAGAGCTCGGTCTTGAGAGCTCGGCCCCGAGAGCTCGGCCTCGAGGGCTCGACCCCGAGAGCTCAGCCTCCGTAGCTTGGCCCCGGGTGAGTTTGACTCCGACCTGAGCTTCCGCCCGCCCCGGCCCATGCTCTCCTTGAGCCGGGTTGAACCGGATAATCTCCGACCGGGCTCCTAACCTTGATAAAAAACCGCTCGCTCGGATCACAAGCCTCCCCTCCAAGTCTAGTTGAAGGAGGCGCCAAGTTCGACTGACTAGGCTCTTGGCCCGGTTGGCCCGCCTCCTTTTTCGCCTTCCTGCGTGTCCCTCGCCCTCCGAGTTAATCTCCGGAGCGCCCGACCTCTTGTTAAACCATTCATCAGCACCCGACCACGTGTCAACTTCCTAATGGAAGCTTCTGGTATCAAGGCGTCATTGGCGCGGTTTCGCATGGCGTCCGCGAGAAGCTTCGAGGCGTGGGAAAGTGCGCGGATCGGACGGTGGAGGTCGAAGCCCGCCACTTTCATCCCCTCCATCCGACGGTCTTCTTGGCTTTGCCTGTGCTATAAATAGGCTTGACCCACCGATTCAGACTTTTTCACTCCCACTTTCGCTTGTGTCCGACCTTTACCGTCCAATCTCCTCGAGTCATAGCCGACAGTGCTTTCAGCGATCAGTGTTTTACAGCGAGCTCCAACGCTAGGTACTCTTCTCCCCGCCTAGATTTCTTTTGTTAATTCCCGAGTCCGACCACATGGCCGGCTCCTCTTCTGCCCCTGGGCCGTGGTATGCCACTATCCGTTCGACCTTGAGTCTGGGTTCCTTAGAAACCCTCCGTCTAGATTACCGCGTTCCAGAAAATCACCCTTTTATTCTCCCCTCTCGGGATGATCGACCCAACCAAGCCCCCTTGAATTACTTTACCATCTTCAGGGATCACTTCCTAGCCGGCTTGCGATTCCCCTTGCATCCTTTTATCGTGGAGGTGTGCCGGTACTTCCAAGTGCCCCTTTCCCAACTGGCCCCGAACTCAATCCGCATTCTGTGCGGCACTGTGATCATCTTCGAATCTTTCCTAGTTCCTCTTACTCCTCAGGTCTTCCATCTTTTCTACTATCTTAAAATGCAAGAGCCGGGCTGTTTCTTTTTCCAAGCCCGGCTTAACACGGCCTTTTTAGATAAGGTTCCCTCCTCGAATAAGGGGTGGAAATCTCATTTTTTCTATATAAGCACTATCCCGACTGTCTCTTGGCCGACTGGCTGGCTGGAAGAGTTACCGGCCCATCCTGTTGCCCCCAAGAAATACCGTGCTGACCCCCGCTTTCAATGGGCCTTCTCTAAGATCGGGGGGCGTCGTTTCCATGTCGGTAAACTACTGAGTGAGGCAGTGCTTTACATCTGCCGATTGAGTCAGATCCCGGCGGAGCTGCCCGGCACCTACGGTAAATTTCCCATTTCACTCAAGGGTTTTTTTAATGCTAACTGAAAACTCTTTTCTGGCTTGCAGCTCAGGCTCTTATGGATTGCCTTCTCGATGAGGAGCTGGCCCTGGAAGAAGAGGCCTTGAACACCCGGGCGGTCAGCTACTAGCGAGTCGGGGTGTGCCGCCCGTGAGCGCGACATTAGCTCCCGCGCAACCAGGCGGGGCGGAGAGCGACTCGGAGCTAGAGATACTAGCCCAGAGCATCGAGTCCGGCCTTCCCGAGGTCCGCCCGCAGGCCGAGGTGCCAACTAGCACTGCAGGTCAGTCCTCTTCTCGGGCGTCCAAGAAGAAAAAGCGTCCTCGGGAGGTCGCTCCCTCGAGTACTCCCGCTGCTCAAACCCAACCTGAGAGGGCGCCCGAACTACCCGCTCCCCCGCCCAGTCGGGTCAGAATACGGTTATCCACCTCCCGCTCGGCTTCTCCTCGCCCGAGCACTTCGGCTCCGTCTGGTAGTGTCGCTCAACCCGGGGTCATCCCCCCGAGTCCGAGCTTACCCCGGCCCAGGGATCCCTCTTCCAGCTCGGCTCCTACTCGTTCAGCAACTGTTGTCGACCCCGCCAGCGAAGAAGCCACCACCGCCCTCCTGACAATGCACAACGTTCCCCGAGTCCCGATTGACGTACAGCTCCCTTCCGAGACTTCGCTACTTCGGATTGTAGATCCCCAACAACTTAATTTGCACGGCCACCTTTCTGCGTCCTGGGACAGAGGTCTGGAACTGACTGAAGGGCGCAGTTCTTTCAGTTTAGCTGACAACTTCGCCATGGACATAACCAGGGTACATCCTTCCCTCTCCCTTATCCTTTTTATTTATCTCACGGGTTATCCGCTTTGGTGTAGCTGTGGACCACTAGCCAGGTCGTTACTGAGGCCCTGGTCGAGAACGCCAGGGAATGTCGGGCGGCGGAGTACAAAATAAAGGATTTAGAGCAGCAACTAGCTCAGCATGCTCTCCCGCCCGGCACCGAGGGCCAGAGCCGCCTCCGAGACGAGGTGACCTCCTTACGCACACAGTTGGCAGAGAGTGACATCCGACTGGAGCGTTCACACGAAGTGTTGGCCGCGTCAGCCCGCGAGATAGATCAGCTCGCCACTCACCTTGAAGCAGCCGAGGCCTCGAGGCGAACTGCCCTTGCTCGCGATGTTAGGACCCGTTCCGACTTAGATAGGAAAACCAGCGAGTCCCTGAGCCTACAGCGGCAGCTACAGGAGGTACGCGCGGCTCATGAGCAGACTCGCCTAGCTTTGCAGAGCAAAGAGACGGAGCTAGCTGCCTTGAAGGGGAAGGAGGTTGAACTCCAAGCTCAACAGGAGGCCTTCCAAACTTTGGAAACCCAACTGGTAAATACTGAGGCAAGGCTGGCGACCAAAGATGCTCGGCTCAAGGAACGGGATGCCGAGGTGGCTCGCCTGCAAAAGGAGTTCGCTGACTATAAGGTCGGCGAGTCGGCCCGGATTGAACAAGCTCGAGTGGCCTACATTCAATCGGCACCCTTCCTTCGGCAAGTATACAAGCAGACTGCGGGCATGATCGTGTACGGAGTGAAGGGCGCGATACAGCAGCTCACGGAGGCCGGCCACCTTCCTGCCGACCTGCCCCCCAACGTGGTGAAGCCCACNATTTCGAAGTCAACAGCACCGCTGCAAGAGTACATCGATGCTTATGAACAGCTGAAGGCGGGTTTCAGGGAGGTACTCTTACAGAAGATCCCTCGGAAAGCAACTTGAAAGCGGATGAGCTAGCCAAATTAGCTAGCGCAGTCGGAGCTTGGGTGGTCCCTCGGCCGGCCTGCCATGCCTTATTCGTCATGCAAATCGAGCAGCAAGCAGAGATCGAATTGGAGACCGATTGGAGAACTCCATTGATTGCATTCTTGACCAGGGGAGAAGTACCATCCGACCGGGAGGAGGCTCGGATGCTCAGAAAGAGAGCCGTGCAATATACCATGGTTGGAGATGTCCTCTATAAACGGGCTCACGCCCGGCCATTACTCAAATGCCTTGGCAGTGAAGACGCAAATTATGTGCTCCGTGAGGTCCATATGGGGGTATGCAGTACTCATTCGGGTGGTAGAGCCACCGCCCGGAAGGCTCTGTTGGCCGGGTATTATTGGCCAACTTTACAGAAGGATGCCGACCGGCTGGCTGCAACATGCATCTCATGTCAAAAACATCAGTGCCTGCCGCACCGGCCGACCGAAGTAATGAAGACATCTGCTGTCTCTTGCCCGTTTGACCAATGGGGCATGGATATCGTAGGTCCCTTTCCACTCGCTCCCGCCCAGAAGAAGTTCTTGTTGGTCGCGGTGGATTACTTCTCTAAATGGGTGGAAGCAGAGGCGCTGGCCCGGATCACCGAGCAGGCGGTGATTAAGTTCTTGTGGCAAAACATTTTATGCAGATACGGGATCCCCCACAAGTTGGTTTCTGACAACGGTCGGCAGATTCAAGGGAAGAAAATCAAAGAGTGGTGCTCGGCATACGGCATCCAGCAGGCCTTTACATCTGTGGCGTATCCACAGAGCAACGGCCAGGCAGAAGTCGCCAATCGGGAAATCTTGAGAGGGCTCAAAACAAAGCTGGACCATGCAGGAACCAACTGGGTAGAGCAGCTGCCCGGGGTCCTTTGGGCAAACAGAACCACACCCAGAGAAGCGACCGGGCAGACGCCTTTCCACCTAGTCTACGGCAGCGAGGCGGTGGTGCCGGTCGAGGTCGGTTGTGAATCTGACCGACGGATAAGCTACGACGAAGGGAATGACGAAAGAAGGCGCTTAGAGCTTGACCTCATAGAGGAAGTCCGGGAAAAAGCAGCCGCCCGGATGTTCGTGTACCGTCAGCGTATGAAGCAAAGGTACGACCAGAAGGTGTTGCCGCGCTCGTTTCGAGCCGGGGACCTAGTCTAGAAACGTATAAAGCCGGTCGGTGATGTTAACAAATTACAACCACAGTGGGGCGGACCTTTCAAGGTAGTAGAGAAATTGCATTCAGGCGCTTACTACTTGGAGGATGAACATGGAAAAAGGCTTGACCGACCGTGGAGTTCCTTACACTTGCAAATGTACAGAGAGCCCTAGAGTGATGTAATCTTGTAAAACGCATCATTCTATCTATAACGAAAGGCTCTCCCGACCGAAGTTACAGGTCGGCCACCCAAGGCAAGTCATACCTGGACGGGACGCAGGCTGACGCGTCGTACCCTCCAGAAGCCTGAGTCGGCGACTGACTGGAAGCGTCAGCCCATTCAGAAGCCTGGATTGGCTCCCGGTCTGAAGCGTGGCGGCCCACGTGGAAGATGGACCATCCGGAAGACTGAAGAGGTGTCCGGTCGGATGCGTGGCGTTCCACATAGAAGATTGGCTCCCTTTGGAAGCCTGAGTCGGCGACTGACTGAAAGAGTCAGCCCATTCAGAAGCCTGGATTGGTGATAACCATCATTTTGTTGATTATTTTCGGCTCTAAAATCCATGTTTGATCCACATTTTATATGCTTAAGTTTGCAATTTTATTAGGTTTCATGTATTCCCTTCATTTTGACTTTTAATTCTAATCTTTGTATATTTGGGATATTTTTGACACTAAATTTGAATATCATTTTGTAGGTTTCAATTGATCATGGACCTGGATCAAATTGGGTCAGACTTGAGTCAGCATTGGATCCAGATCAAAGGGATCAAGCATCGGATTATTAGGAGCCGTCCATTCTAGGGAACGGCTGGATCTGAGCTATCGGTCAACTTCTGGTCAATCCGAGTTCAAGATATAATCACTCATGAGTATAGATCAAGATCTGAAAATTTCAGCCAAATCAGAAGTGATCTGACCGTTGGATCGAGCTCAAGATGTTCTAGACCATCCATTCAAGAAAAGGGAAGATCTGGACCATCCGCCACTGATCTGGTTAATCCGAACTGGGGACAGGTAGATCAGGACCATTGATTGGGATCTGTGAAGTTTGGTTCAGATCGGAAGAGATCCGACCGTTGGATGAAGCCGAATCGATCTCAGGCGTCCATTACTAATGAGCTGTGAGTTCTGGGCTGAGATGGGTTAACTGCGGTTTGGGCTGGCTGAACCAAGGCTGACTGAACCCAAGAGCTGAACCGGACTGCTGGGCTGAACCGAACTGATTGGCTTGGCTTGACTGGACCGAACCAAGGAACTGGACTGAACCCAAGCTGATCTGTGAGTGGCTTGGCTAACCGAACCCACGCGCATCCGAGACATCAAAAAGGCACACCGACGCAAACCTAGAGGATCCTCTCGAATCCACCTTCTCCACAGAAGCGAGGGCGATCGGGGAGAAGCCGCTGTAGACGAGGGGTTCCCGTCTCAACCATCTTCTCTACCTTCACCGCCGGCGGAGTTCCATCACCACCATCTTCACCGCCGCCGCAAGCTAGGATTAGGGGTTCCAATCCTAGCCGACCGGAGATTGAATCGACGAGTTTGAGGGGTTCCCGACTCGATCCGATCAATTCCATCCACTCTCCTCCATCTACACGCCGCAAGCTAGGGTTAGGGGTTCCAACCCTAGTCATCCTCAACGCCGCCGGTCGCACGAGCTAGGGTTCAGGGGTTCCGAACCCTAGCCGAACGCAGCATCGCAGCTTTTCCTTCAGCAATTTCTTCCGTCACAGTTTCTTCACCGTTTCAATTCCCGCAGTTTCTTTTTGCGTAGCTTTCCTTTATAGTAGTTTGTTTCTTTACAGCAATCCTTCATCTCAAGTTCATCCGGCAGCTTCTTCACAGTTCTTCCGGCAGCAATTCCTTCATCCAGCCTTCATCAGATTCGAGCATCAATTTATCTTCATCAGTTCCATTCCAGTAGATTACTTCTTGCAGAATTCCAGCAATTCGATCACTTCTGGACAGTTCTTCTTCAGCAGAGTTCACTTCAGAATTCCCCAATTCAAACTCAGATTACTTCATGCAGTTTTCTTTCCGCAATTTCGATCCAGCAGTTGTTTCCAGCTTCATCAGCTCAGCAATTCAATTTCTTCCTTCCAGAAATTCCCTTACAGCCACTTTTCAGCAATTCCTAGCTTCGGCAGAACCTAATTGGCAGCAATTCTGTTTGATCAGTCTCGAAAATTTGAGTAGTTATGTTTTGCTGGTTGATTTTCGAATTTGGATGTTAATGCTTGTAGCAAGTTTGATCTCCTATGTGTTAGAATGACATACAATCATTTTATCTTAATACATGCTCATCATGTGTTTGATGAATTGCCTCTTTCATTAATGGATTCTAGTTTGAATTTTTCTTATCATAGATTTTTGTAATGCTTAATTAGTTTAATTGCTTTATGTTCAGTTGATGGATTTTCATTAATTGCTTCATTAGTTTAATTGCTTTCTTATCGTAGATTTTCATTAATGGATTCAGTTTGATGCAATTAGGTTAGGTTTCAGTCATGTTCAGTTCCCTAAATACTTTACCTTATGTTTCTTTTAATTCTCTTGCAAGTATAGTTTAGTGAGGTTAGATTCATTACCTGCACTGTCTTTCACTTCGGTAGAACTAGATTTCATACTTGTTTTTCTATTTCTGTTCGTAGTATTAACGTTCAAACCAAATCCCAATTTGATATCAAAAACTCACAAGCAATAAAATACGATCCTGAGATTTATCTTGCACCAACTACATTCGTTGGGAGACGACTCGAGTTACTCTATGCTACATTAGTTTAGAGGAATTCGATATCTTAATTGTATTTGAAACCGTAACACGACAAAAACGGTTATCAATTGGCTCCCGGTCGGAAGCGTGGCGGCCCACGTGGAAGATTGGACCATCCGGAAGCCTGAAGAGGTGTCCGGTCGGATGCGTGGCGTTCCTCGTAGAAGATTGGTTCCCTTTGGAAGCCTGAGTTGGCAACTGACTGGAAGCGTCAGCCCACTCGGAAGCCTGGTTGGGCTCCCAGTCGGAAGCGTGGCGGCCCACGTGGAAGATTGGTCCATCCAGAAGCCTAAAGCGGTTCCCGATCGGATGCGTGGCGTTCCACGCAGAAGATTGGTTCCCTTTGGAAGCCTGAGTTGGTAACTGACTGGAAGCGTCAGCCCACTCGGAAGCCTGGACTGGTTCCCGGTCGGAAGCGTGGCGGCCCACGTGGAAGATTGGCCCATCCAGAAGCCTGAAGAGGTGTCCGGTCGGATGCGTGGCGTTCCACGCAGAAGATTGATTCCCTTTGGAAGCCTGAGTTGGTAACTGACTGGAAGCGTCAGCCCACTCGGAAGCCTGGTTTGGCTCCCAGTCGGAAGCGTGGCGGCCCACGTGGAAGATTGGTCCATCCAGAAGCCTAAAGCGGTTCCCGATCGGATGCGTGGCGTTCCACGCAGAAGATTGGTTCCCTTTGGAAGCCTGAGTTGGCAACTGACTGGAAGCGTCAGCCCACTCGGAAGCCTGGTTTGGCTCCCAGTCGGAAGCGTGGCGGCCCACGTGGAAGATTGGTCCATCCAGAACCCTAAAGCGGTTCCCGATCGGATGCGTGGCGTTCCACGCAGAAGATTGGTTCCCTTTGGAAGCCTGAGTTGGCAACTGACTGGAAGCGTCAGCCCACTCGGAAGCCTGGTTGGGCTCCCAGTCGGAAGCGTGGCGGCCCACGTGGAAGATTGGTCCATCCAGAAGCCTAAAGCGGTTCCCGATCGGATGCGTGGCGTTACACGCAGAAGATTGGTTCCCTTTGGAAGCCTGAGTTGGTAACTGACTGGAAGCGTCAGCCCACTCGGAAGCCTGGACTGGTTCCCGGTCGGAAGCGTGGCGGCCCACGTGGAAGATTGGTCCATCCAGAAGCCTGAAGAGGTGTCCGGTCGGATGCGTGGCGTTCCACGCAGAAGATTGATTCCCTTTGGAAGCCTGAGTTGGTAACTGACTGGAAGCGTCAGCCCACTCGGAAGCCTGGTTTGGCTCCCAGTCGGAAGCGTGGCGGCCCACGTGGAAGATTGGTCCATCCAGAAGCCTAAAGCGGTTTCCGATCGGATGCGTGGCGTTCCACGCAGAAGATTGGTTCCCTTTGGAAGCCTGAGTTGGTAACTGACTGGAAGCGTCAGCCCACTCGGAAGCCTGGATTGGCTCCCGGTCGGAAGCGTGGCGGCCCACGTGGAAGATTGGCCCATCCGGAAGCCTGAAGAGGTGTCCGGTCGGATGCGTGGCGTCCCACGCAGAAGATTGGCTCCCTTCGGAAGCCTGAGTTGGCGACTGACAGGAAGCGTCAGCCCACTCGGAAGCCTGGATTGGTTCCCGGTTGGAAGCGTGGCGGCCCACGTGGAAGATTGGACCATCCGGAAGCCTGAAGAGGTGCCCGGTCGGATGCGTGGCGTCCCACGCAGAAGATTGGTTCCCTTTGGAAGCCTGAGTCGGCGACTGACCGGAAGCGTCAGCCCACTCGAAGCCTGGTTTGGCTCCCAGTCGGAAGCGTGGCGGCCCACGTGGAAGATTGGTCCATCCAGAAGCCTAAAGCGGTTCCCGATCGGATGCGTGGCGTTCCACGCAGAATATTGGTTCCCTTTGGAAGCCTGAGTCGGCGACTGACCGAAAGCGTCAGCCCACTCGAAAGCCTGGTTTGGCTCCCAGTCGGAAGCGTGGCGGCCCACGTGGAAGATTGGTCCATCCAGAAGCCTAAAGCGGTTCCCGATCGAATGCGTGGCGTTCCACGCAGAATATTGGTTCCCTTTGGAAGCCTGAGTTGGTAACTGACTGGAAGCGTCAGCCCACTCGGAAGCCTGGTTTGGCTCCCAGTCGGAAGCATAGCGGCCCACGTGGAAGATTGGTCCATCCAGAAGCCTAAAGCGGTTCCCGATCGGATGCGTGGCGTTCCACGCAGAAGATTGGTTCCCTTTGGAAGCCTGAGTTGGTAACTGACGGGAAGCGTCAGCCCACTCGGAAGCCTAAAGCGGGTCCCGATCGGATGCGTGGCGGCCCACGCGAAAGATTGATTTCCTTCGGAAGCCTGGGTCGTCAACTGATTAAAACAACAGCCCACCCAGAAACCTGAATCAGAATCCGGTCGGACGGGTGGTGAATCACCTTAGTCAGATCAACCAGTCGTCTACCTTGCACAACCATTTTTCCTGCGCTTAATTTGGCTCTCTGGTCGGGTTTAAGGTGATCCAAATCCCCCACCCGGCTAGTCGATCAGCAACATTTGCTTAGTCAGTATCTAAAATAACACGTTAAAGGAAAAAGCTTTTTCATTGATAATTGACTCGGAAGCAGTACAAAAAGGAGAGCCCCAACCGGCGGCTCAAGATTACATGATTAAAATTTAAGTAAAGGGCTGAAAGAAGTCCTTAGGGAGTAGCTCCTTGACCCGGCTGACTTGGACGGCATTGATAGGGAGGTCGGCAGACAGATGGCCGCTCTCTTGGAGCTGCAGAACGGCGCTGTCTAAGCCCATCTTGAACATACCAGATGTCCGCTTGCACAGCTGCGTGCCGAACTCTTTAGAGTTGATGTAAGCCAGGCGATGTGCGTCCATCCAGGCGGGCTCGCCTGCTTGATGCAGCTTCAGGCTGTCAATTTCCGCCCGGAGGTTAGCTAGCTCCTTGTCCTTCTCCTCCAAGGCAACGGCTTGAGAAGCCAGCAGTCCTTCAGACAAATGGAGCTCATCTCCCTGTATGTCTAAAGCCTTCTCTTTGGCATTCAAGTCCGACTCCCGAGTCGCCAGCTCCTGCTCTTTTTCGTTCAGGGTCGTCCGGAGCTCCTCCGAGGACTTCATCATCTTGTCTAGCTCCGCCTTCAAGGCTTGGGCCTCGACAGCCTTCTTGTCGAGGTCCGATCAGGCACGGCGCTGCATGTCCAGAGCCTTCTTCCTCTCCTGCTCAAGGGTTGCGTGCAGGGAGGAAGATCGGGCATACGCCCGCTCGGCTGCCTCCGCTCGGGTGGTTTCCTCCGTCAGCAGCGCCTCGGCGGAACGGAGTTTTTCCTTAAGGTCCAGTATCTCCGAGCGGAGAATAGCTGTACCCTCCTCGCCGGCCGGTAAGTTAGCGTGCCCCTGGCAGAGCTCCAATTCCTCGAGCCGCCGTTCGGCCGCTCGGCGTCCCCTGGTGTTGATAACCAAGGAATAGGCGACGCTCGAGCAGGAGGCCCAAAACTACAATAAAAATGTTAGAAAGAAGCAAGTTAATTAAGCATCGAGGCATCGGACTTACATGCGTAGCGTCCTGAAGGAACTGGTCGGCCAGTCGGATCGGGGGTCTGGAAGTCCCCTCCCTCATACCCTGCTCCCAGCAGTCCGCCAATTCCCCGTAAAGGGTAAGCCGCTGCTGGACTTCACAGGGGGTCGCTGGGTCGACCGAGGGGAGATATACGCCATAGCCACACGGCTGCGAGCGCCGTCCTCCCGAGCGAGACGAATCCGGTGCGTCAGCTGACCGGCTCGCTCTAGCCGGGCTGGCAGTTGCCTCTGTAGGTTGAGAGTGAGAGCCCGACGCAGAAGTCCTCGGGCGCCTCTTCAAAGGTTGCGGGTCGGGAGAATCAGAAGAGGACCGACCTACCTCCGTCGGTTCCTCTATACGGATAGAAGCGCTGGCCTTCCGCTTGGAAGGCAGGGACTTCTGCATGGAAGGCTGAACCTTCTGCTTGCCGGAAGATCTTGCAGGGGCAGAAGATTTGGATGAGCCGACCAGCTCCCTAGAACCAGTCGCCGCTGGTTGGGCAGAAGGAGCCTGAGGGGCGGGCTCCGCGCTCTCAAGAATCGGAGGTTGGTCGGGCAGACCGGCCTGGCGCAGACGCAGTTGTTCGGCCGCCCGGGCGTTTAACTCTTCGTCTTCCAGGCCCAGGGCCTCATCGAGGGCCGCTTCCCACATCATCTTGGCTGCAAAATCATAAGATATTGAGTTAGGGAGAAAGGAGTACGAAACAAAAAATGACTTACAAAAGGTGCCGGGTAGGGCGGCAGGCACTCGGCTTAGCCCAAATATATACAAGACGGCGTCGTTGAGAAGTTTCATGCCATCGAAGCGGAGGCCCCCGAGTCGAGAAACAGCCAGGGTAAATAAGGGGTCGGATTTAAAATTTTTTAAGGGAGCTATAAGGGGCAGGTCTTCAACCCATCCGATCGGGAACCCAGGGCTGGTCGGAGGGCTTATGAAGAAGAAATGGGTATTCCATCCCTTATTCGAGGAAGGAATATTCTCCACTATGGATAATTTGGCCCGGGCTTGGAGAAAGAAATTCCCGGCCTCCTGCTTCTTCGGGTAGTAAAAGAAGTAAAGAACCTCCGGTCGGAGGGGGACTCGATAAAGGGTAAAGAGAACTATTATGTTACACAATATGCGAACGGCGTTAGGAGAAAGCTGGAAGATAGGCACATGGAAAAAGTTACAGAAGTCTACAATAAAGGGATGAAGAGGGTAGCGCAGGCCAGACGTATATTGGTCCCGGAAAAACACAAAGAAGCCGGCCGGGGGCTTGTGTGGTCGGTCAGCCTTTGTAGGAACGGCAATGTGGTAGTTTTCAGGGACATCGTAGGCCAGTCGGAGATCGGAGACGGTCTCGTCGTAAAGGGTAGACTCGACGGAAGTGTACCACGTAGGGGCAGCCATGGAGCAGAAAGAAAGGGAAGAAAAGGGGAGAATCTGACCGTAGGTGGTGACGAAAAGGATTAGGAAGCAGGCGGAGAAGCACGAGGTCGGCGGCGACACGCGAAGACGGCGGCGAGGAGCGAGAAGCACCGAGTTAAAGGGAGAACAGTGGAGAAGCAAATGAGGGTTTCGGCGAAGAGGGAGGCCTATTTATAGTTAGGCCGAAAGAAGGGAGACCGTCCGATGGCGATCCACGTGTACGTAGATCGCCTCATCCATGCCGTTGAGGTGTCCCATGATCAGCCTCGAAAAGACGCGCCGCAGGCGCTGACGTCGCCTGCAGCGGCGACAGGGCGCGTCGTCGGCCAGCCGGAAGCTGCCGCGTGGCGGAAAGAATTACGCGCGTTAATGGCCATTAAAAGCTCGTAATCATGGGGATAAATCGCATCCCGGTCGGTCAACCAGCGTGCGCCACGTGGCCCGGATCATTAAAGCGGAGGTGATGCCGTTAAGGCGTCGGTCGCCTCGGGCGTGTCACATCACCTCATTCGGCTTAGAATGTCGCGTCTCCATTAATTGACTGACTCGGGCAATCACGAGAAAATCGTCTGGGGGCGCGTGGCACTCCACATTTCTTGCGACTCAAGGCAAACGCTCTCCCGCCCAAACATATTCAGCATATCTCTCATCGACTAACAATATTCGTCCGGTCGGACGCATTCACAATATACGGACGCGTGGCGACCCACGCTCCCTTCAGTCGGGAATAGTTATTCTGCTTACGCAGGACAATGCACGAGGACGTGGCGACCCACGTTCCTCCAGTTAAAATCTTCATCCGCCCGGACATCTTCATCATGTCAATTGCTAGTCGGGGATGCGCGGCGGCCCACGCTCCTCCATCATGCATCGTCCAGCCGGACGGCCTCGTTAAAAAAGAGTCAGGTGCGTGGCGGCCCACGCCCCTCTCGACTGACAATCTCCTTCCGCCCAGACAGGGCAAGCATACACAGCGCCAGCTGTTGAGCATCGTGTTAAGCCGGCCGGATATTAAAAGGGCAAAATCGCTCGGCCACAGAATGGTTGTACCCACTTGTAGTCCAGTCAGTCGGACTGATCGCCTCCTTCGACTAGACTTGAGGGGAAGGCTATTGATCCCGCCCTATCTTTGTCACCGTATGAACAGCCAACGTGGCAACATGGCCTGGCCAACTTCAGGGTCCATGTCATTGTACGGGTAGCCAGCTTGACACACCCTAGCCGGTCCCAGGGTCTATGCCGGTCGGTCGGACTCAAGGCGGCCGGTCAGAATAAATGTAGCGGTTCATCCGGCCGGTCAATCCCGGCCGGCCATCATAAGGTTATTATACCTCGTTTAGTCAGGTACTGCCGCCCAGCCATAGAAGTGCTACACGCCTAATTGTTCGGGTGCATCCGCCCTGCAACTCTTCACATACATAGTCCCCCAGGCTTGCACGCCCGGCGCCCACTCGGGCACTCTCTCCCAAAATCACCCAGGGATAACGACAAAATACACCTGCACCAGCTGCAGATAACAGGCTGTCACCACTCGTGTGAACTGACACTCCCTGGCACGCCGTCCTGTCGCGCCGTTGGTGTCAGGCGGCGCCGTTGGTGTCAGGCGGCGCCTGTCAGAGACGTACAGAAACCTGTCTTTGTCCTCACATAAGACAAACAGTATGCGACAAGGAATGTTGGCTACAAATCGACATAAGCATACAATAGTCCCTGATCCCGTCAAAGAATCCTGACACCAAGTCAGAGAATCCGGACACGAGTCAGACTTGGTCCTTTTCCCCGGCTATATAAGCCCCTCCCCTCCTCATTATCAGGTACGTGCGCGAAGCCCCTCGTCTACATACTGCATCATTTTCCTGCTCATCGGGGTACTGACTTGACCGTCGGAGGGCCTTGCCGGGACGCTTCCCGGCTAGGTTGCTAACGGTCATCTTCTCCAGCAGGTTCAGGTCATCCCGTCGGAGATCCACCAGGCTACTTCTTCTTCCATTCGGTCGGAGGACCCCCCCCCCCACTTGCTGAGTCATTCTGGGCGAGGGCATCCAGTCAGCATCCACGTCATCCATCTCCCTACCGTCATCCGGTTGCGGCTCCATTTCGCTCGGCGACAGGATCAGTATATATCATAGGAGTTATAAATGCTTCATAAACCTTCCTTGGTATGCAATTTAATTTTCTATATTAAACTGAAGGGTACATTTAACTTATGGATTAGATTAATTAATTTAAGTTATTTTCACACTATATCTTAAAGAGATCTCATTTAAGATTAGGGGTGTAATCGAGCCGAGCCGAGCCGAGCCGAGTCGAATAGTATGAGGCTCGAGTTCGGGCTCGGTTCGGTATTTTTAGGCTCGAGCTCGGGCTCGAGTTCGATTCGAATTTTAATTCTTAAGCTCGAGTTCGGCTCGTAATAAAATTAAACAGCTCGAGCTCGGCTCGATTTTGGCTCGAAAAAAGCTCGTTTAAAAATTAATCGAGCTTAATTCGAGCTCATTTTAAATAAATAATTATAATAATTAATTATATATGATTTTATTTATTATTTATGTGATATTTAATTATATATGTATATATAAATAATATATAATAAGATAAACGAGCCTTTTAACGAACATGTTCGCGAGCCTCTTAACGAACACGTTCGCGAGCTCACGAGCCAAATATTGCTAAGCTCGAGCTCGGCTCGATAATGTTTTCGAGCTCGAAATCGAGCTCGAGCTCGGCTCGTTAACTTAATCGAACGAACTCGAACGAACTATTTTTCGAACCGAGATCCGAATAGCTCACGAGCGGCTTGGCTCGTTTGCACCCCTAAATTAAGATGTGTAACCTTACATAGTTTTTTTTAAAATATTATATAGATGACCTTTTCCTTAGTTCATATATATATATATATATATATATAGAGTAATGATAGGGACAGTGAATTTGGGACAGTGAATGGGACAGTAAATGACATGGTAATTATTGTGTACACGTCCGATCGTCGATCGGACACTACCGACGGCCTTCGGCCGCCGCCCCGAACCAAACTATACCCTGGGGGGCACGGTGAACCCGTCGGGGATCGCCGCAATTGCGATCTCGCATCATTGACCGTCGATTTCGATAGGTTCACCGTTGCCGGCGATCCTAACGAGTTCACCGTCCTCCGATTGTATAGTTTGATTCAGGACGATAATCAGAGGCCATCGGTGATGTCCGATCGACGATCGGACGTGTACACAATAATTGCACGTCATTCACTGTCCCATTCACTGTCCCAAATTCACTGTCCCAATCATTACTCATATATATATATATATATATATATATATATATATATATATATATACTCAAAAATCTATCCCTAAATTATTCATCCCTAGTAAAATTCAAATCCTAATCGTAGTAAAATATTCATCCCTAGTAAATCGTAAATAGACTTTTTTATAATTAAGAATTTGTATTTAATAGAATAGCTATTGTCAGGTTGTATCACGCTGCGCTTGCATATTTTGCGCATGTGATGTGATGCTTCAATTTTGTGCAATATGATGCTTTGATTTTGCTCAGTCATCGATTTTCGCTCTACCACATTTTATTTACTTATTCCAACACCAATATCAATTAATTAGTTGATCATTTAATTGACTCATTCTCTCGTCAATAGACTACATTTTTATTCTCTAAGAAGATATCAATCTCATCCCTCTCTCGATAATATTTTGTTCACTCTTTTTTTTCTTCTTTGAAATGTGCTTTATTGTTATGTATAAATGATAAATTATGGATGACATGTCATAAATCATTATAGAGCTAAAGATGGTTGGGAAAATAGATTATTAGCAAATAGGGAATAACGATTGCATGAGATTTTTTTTCCTATTTTTTTCAGGGCAAACAAATTACTACATCACAAACCTGATTTGTTCCCTTTAAAAATTATAAAATATGATTCATAGATTTTTAATACTTTTTAAGTGCACTTAACTGATTTATTATATATACATTTTAAGTGCACCTATCTTATTATATTTTTATTCAAATCAAATTTAATATTTTTTATTATCTTGTTATATTTGTACAGGTAATAGTTGAACTTTAAAATATCATCAAATTAAAATTACAGATGTAAACAAGATTTTATTGTTCATTTAAGTTTAAGTAATTTTATTTTGATAAAATAGTAGGGACTTATATATATATATATATATATATATATATTTATATATATTATATATATATATATATATATATATATATATATATATATATATATATATATATTATTTTAATATAAACATGTATGTTAAAAAAATATAATCTTGGATATATAAAATATATGAAAAATAGAAAATAGATTTATTATTAATAATCAAAATTAAAACTCAAAAAATAATATAATTAAAATTTTAAATAAAAAACTAATTAAATTTTCATCTTGGTAATACTGATAAAAAGAAATATGTCAAGAACTTTCTAACTATCACAAACATAATTCATCAAATATTAATATTAATAAAGAAAATAATAGTAATTCAAAAGAAAATGATGTCTTAATAGATAATGAATATAATTTTTTAATAATATTAATGAAACTATTATTAAAAATTAAATAATCCAGCACGATGTCTCAAAAAGATTAAATATTCTAATACTTTTATCAATTGAAAAAACTTATTACCAAAACTTGAACATAAAATTTAAATTTAAATTTTACATCTCAAAACCTAGAAAAGTAAATTTTATATAAAAATCAATTTTTAAAATAATATTTTATTTAAAAAAATTAAACTCGTCATTGTCGGTCCCCAAGTCCAAATGAAATAGGATGAGAAAAAATTTTATTTTTAAAAAAAAATATTGAAGACTTAAATTTTTTTTGCCCTAGCCGCTTAGGGACTCGAAGAATTTTGAGACGACCTGAGAATTATAATAAAAAATACTACTTAGCTTCGTTGTAAATAATCGGCATCTACTATAAAATTTTATAATTAAAATTATTATCATAAATTTAAAATTATTTTATTTGTCATAAAATATAGCTTTTGGAATAGTGGATGTGAATAGGCATCCGCAATAAAATGTCATTGTATTATAAAAGTATATTTTAAAAAAAAGAATTATTATAAATTATGAAAATTATCATCTACATTGGTCAGTGTTTTAATAGATTAAAAATAAATAAATATTTAATTAAAAATAGCTTTTCTTAAATACATTTTGATATTTCATGAAGGATACACATGACCTAAATATAAAAAAAATAGATAATAACATAATGAAATCATAAATAATACTGTCAAGAATTACATAATCACATAGTGTCTTTTATCACTTGTTTCTTTTATATCGTCTAAGAAAATTCTTATGAAACCGTTGAACGGTTGCTAATTGTTTAAGGTTTTTAAAAACTCAAAATGAATATATTTAAAATTGTGATTTTAATTCATTTTATTCTCTTACATTATGCAATGTTTAAATTGAAAATAAAAAATGAAATAAAAATCAATTTTTATGTCATTAATGATAAAAATAATTAAATGATATACCTTGTAATTGATTAATAACAAGACATGAGAATTAGAGTACGACAATTTACTAAAAAGCACCTCTAATATTCTGAATTGACAAAACCATATAATACTTTGGTTATAACAAAAAAGTACACTAATTTATTTAGACTTCCCATTCTATCCCTCCTTCCTACCGCATGCAACCTCAACCCCTCTCTCTCAACTCCCTCCCTCTCTCTCAACTCATGGAAAAATGAAAATAAATCTCTCTCCCCTTCTCTCTCAACTGTCGATTTATTCTACTCGAATTCAATTTTTCAGGACACAACTATCAGGGAAGATCAAAAATAATAATGGATAGTGTTAGAATTTTTTAGTGCACTTGTATCTCCTCGATATTTGACTTAGTCGATTTACGACCGTCGGATCTTCCGGGTGGTTGCTATCTCCTCGGTATTTGACTTAATCGATTTACGACCGTTGGATCTTCCGGGAGGTTGCTTTCGGAGGAAGCAAACTGATTGGTTTACGTCGAGACTAGTGTTTGGCACTATCTCCGTAAAATGATATGGCTCTGCTACTGGTGTTCACGGATAGCAATAATTCGTTTCCAAGATACAACGACGTCGTCTCGGAATAGTAGCACTTCAAATTCCGAGACCGACAAACCTTTTCGCAGGTTTTTTGGACTCTCGATGCAGAAGATGGAGTGCAAATGCTTTAGATTGCAATGCTTGAATGAATGAAATGATCTAATGAAGGGATCTATTTATATTGAGTGAAGAGGTAAGTACCCTTTGGTTCGGACAGATCTGGACCATTCATAACGAAAGGGTATACCCCTTTAAAGGTCTTTTAATCTCGTCCCTTGATTATAACTCTTCAAATCCATCTTGATCTCGGCCGTCAGATTAAAACATTTAATCCGACGCCTCAGATCTTTTCTCCCTCTTCACAGTCAGATTCGAATCTGACGCTCCAGATCGCACGTATCTTGAACAATTAATTTCTCATTCGCCCTTAATCGGTTTTGAGCAAATAAATAGTCCAGATGTATCTACGCGAAACGTAGATTTCGATTTTAAAGTCAAACTTGACTTTCAACGATCAATGGTATTAAAATTTTGCTTTTGCAAAATCATATCCAACAGATAGAATATTTAAACTTTTTGCAA